>VZTF01001314.1:164160-247697 GCA_013397755.1 Cnemophilus loriae
CCTCTCCTCTCCTCTCCTCTCCTCTCCATGGGGTTTTTTTCTCAGCCACAGGTCCTTGTCTAGGAGCACCTGCTAGGGCTGGCTGTTGTTCTGAACACACTGCAATGGACCTGCATGAACTTTGCCCCAAGCAGCACAAGGCTTGCTATAATAGGGCTTCACATGTATTCCAGTTTGGACAAACATTGTCAAAAAAGACCAGTTGAGTTATGAGAAATATTCATAGGACATGAGACCTGCCACATTCTTAACAACACCTCAAAACACGGGGTTATTTTAGAGACATTGTAAGCATTAATCTTTTCTACGTTTTGTGTTTTGCCTTCATCATAGGAAGAAAGCCCTCTAAGCCCTGAACAAAATAGAGTCCTAAGCAACACTTTTCCCCCCACCTTTTTTCTTTTTAACACACTTTGTATTTGGGTTTATCAGTGAGCTAAGAAGTGACTGTACTTTTAGTCTGTCATAGCTCAACATTGTGACATACCATAAGGAAATAGGTGAGGAAGCAAATAAAAAGGGGAAAGCAGAAGGAATTGTGAGGCTTTTGCCTGCTTCAAAAGCCAGGCTGGAAGGAAAAATGGATGGGGTGGCTGGCTTTTGGTAAACCTTCTTGTTTGGGTATAGGGGTGCCATATATCAGCTTTTGTTCAGTTATTTCTCAGAAGGGCATTACAGGCTTCCAGGAGACCTATGCCTTCTTAAGAGTTTAAATCTATGCTCCATTTAAAATGCAACTTATACATTATATTAGCTTGTGTAATGCATTTTTTATTTTCATGCTTCCTTTTTCCATTTTTTTAATTTGTGAGTGTTTTGGTTTCTTTATTCCAGATGTTAGTTATTTCATATGCAGTGAAATAACTTGTTTGGTGTTTATTTAATTGCTGTCGCACTATAAAATGTCTATTCTTTAGAAAAGGGAATGGTAGCAGCACAAATCTGAGAACAACATGTCCAGTGGCATCAAAACCGAATCCGACCCTTGAGTCTGGTTAAATGATAGTCCTGGTGACTTGCCACCTTTGAATATGTTATTTTGCTACATTTCTGCTTTATCATCAATAGTTAGTGCCTCTTATGGTTTGGATATCAGGAGTTAATGCAAGAAAGGCTGAAATTAAAAAAGTAGTCACTCTTCTTCAGAAGCAAGAACCAAGTAAAAATTACACTAAATACAAAATGTAACATATGTTTTCCAGTACTTAAGAACAATGGAACCTACATGTTTACCACTATTAGCAAGACCGTAAATCAGTGATTCGATTCTCTTTAATGAGCTATTTTCACCTCTGAAAATCTTCTCTGAAATTTTTTGTCAGCATATCAAATATTGATAGCTTTGTCCTTGCCCATTTACAAAGTTTATAGCTATGTATAAAATTGATATTAGTATGCCTTTTAAGTCGTTCATTGTAGAATGACTTAACTTGCACCTTTCAGCAGCATTTGCAAATATGAATGTGGCAATATCAGTTTTAAAATGTTTTCAATTAGATCATTTAAAGTCAGGTTGAGACCCTTACAGATATTGCCTCTGATATTAAGCATATTTTCTGACCTTGTCATTTATGCATCTCTGCCTTTTTACAAACCAGAGTGTATTCTAATATATTTTACAAGCTTAAACAATTTTGTTCCCATTTGATCAAAAATAGAGGAAACTGCCTGTTTTGGAACATGATTCAGGCTGACTCAATCAAGCTGGTTTTTGTAGTGGAATCTCTGGTGAGATACATCTCCTAATGTGTTGCTATACATGTGGTTTCATTGTGCACCAGTGCATTCACATAAATTTAATTTAATTTTTTTCCCTCAGAACTTGGTAAACGGTACTATATTTCATAAAAATTATATTAGACTTATTTCTGTAAGCTCAATCAAAACTAAGAACTACTATGGAAGCTAAGTATTTGCTTTTGATCAGTTAGAGCTCATTGGAGAGTATCTTCTTACATGTTTCTACTAAAGCCAGAAAGCTGGGACTCAAACCTCTGGTGAATTTCAGGATGCAATAAAATATTGCACATAAAATAAAATTAATAGCCTCTTCTTATCAAAGAAGCCTTCAGTGTGTATAGATTGGATGGGAAATCAGATGACCTGAGCTCCATTATTTACCACGATTATTATTGTGAGCAAATCAGTACTTTGTTTTATTTCACAGCATCAGAGTAGTAATGCTTATCTAACATAATAAAATATTTTTGCATTGTGGATGAGGAGTCTATAAATGTTAAGTACAAATAAATATTTACTCCTTGTCTGCAGTGATTCAGTTTGTTAATCTCTGAAACACTGTTTCCTATTATGCAGACGAAAGATAAAAATATATTATGGATCAGGCAGACAAGTTTTATTGGAGAGGGAAACATGGGCATCTCTGCTTATTTAAATCGTGCTTATGGTGGGTTTTTCTCTTTTCAAACATGCAGGTGCCTCAGCTAATTGCAAATTCAAACCACCTGACACTGGTTTTCTTTCTGCTTGAGTCCTGAAAGCTGCAGAAAAGATGATTTGAACTTTAAACTGTGCTTTGTAGGAGCAGTAACACTCTCTGCAAGTAACGCATTACACTTTGTGATCTCTCTTGTATTTTCTTACAAAGAGCCTTGATATGAAATCTCACATGGTTGAAACCTTAAGTTAATGGCCTGTGAAAGAGAAAAAAAGTAGTACAGGAGGCAACATGGGATGCGTGCTTTCCTTTTCTCATAAAATGCTAGGTTCAACAAAATTCTAAGAAAGTTCACTCTAGCCTAGGTCAAGCATATTTTTTTTTTCATTCGCTATCGATGTTCAAACTGATGGTCCTTCTTAGAGTTCCCTGTGATGGGCAATGACAGTAATTGTCTTCACCTGTCCATTCTGTACTTAGATCAGAGGTTGCCATCTCCTCACAGACGCATCACAAATGGGAGTTTGTCCATTCCTTAGACATCATAAATTGCAATCTGACAAATTAATATGCCATTGATTTCAATTTGCATTAACACAGCAGGATATGTTGTGTGGAACCCAGAGCCCTAGCATGATGAAGCTCCCGTAAGTCCAAGCTAGCAGGGATCCTATTTTTTACAGCTTGGAACTCAATTCTTAAAATGTTAAATTCGGCCATTTCTACACCAGTTTTACCGAGTAGCTTAATTGGAAAAAGCATGAAATCTCTCTTCCATGCAGCATGTTTTCTTTGCTTTTATTTAATATTCTCCCCTCTGCACAGAAGTAAACTTATCTGCACTATGCACCCAGCAGTGTTTATGAATGGCAGAAAGCGAGGAGCTGACATCAGGAACGAGAATTCTATACTGCCAGAAATGCCAGAGTTCATCAAAACGACACTATTTCTCCTGCCAACTCCCTGCAATATCCCTACTTGTTTTCTTATCATCATCTCTGCCCCTCAGATGTTCCCCTATAAGATATTGAGGTGTTTAAACTAACTGCATGCACACAAGATATTTTATAGAGGAATAGGAAATTCTGCTTACAAAGAGATTCTTGCTTGTGCTGGAGCCGTAGAAAAGTCCTTTCCTCCTTCCCTCGTGAATATTCTGCTATTTCAAGTGAAGAAATTGTGTTATTTTCATTCCACTTACTGCCTAGAAAACTGTGTTTTGAAAGTAGCTTGCCTGGATGTATAGCAATGACTTGGTTATATTCCTGAATTTCTGGAATATACAAATACAAAATCCATCAGAAACATTTAATGAAGCTTTACTTACTTTACCTCTGATAGTATGAAAAGCCTGCACTTTAACATGGTATGTTAAGCTTCAATGCAGAGATATGGGAGACAGAAGAGTATATTACAGAGTATTTTAGTTATTTATTATAATGTTAGAGATGTAAGGTTTAACCTTCAGATGACCCTACGGTTGACTCATTATAGAAAATGGGTCACCAAAACGTGAAATGGGCAGCAAAGATTAGGCATCTGAAATTAGAAAAGAACAATGTTCTATTGAACTCTTCAGCATGACTTTCCCCTTAAATCCAAGCTCACATACTCCTCGGAGTATTTATAAACTGTATCTAGTAATAGGTTAGCTTGCAATTGCAAAAAATGCATTTATTCATTTAAATAGCATATTCATTTTAGCATATTTATAAGACTTGCTATACACCAAAGTGTAATCATAGCTCTATATGCATAATAAACCAATAAAATATACAGTTTATCATTCTGCTATGATAGCCATTGCTCAAGGATAATATGCATTGGCTATCTTAAACACCTGTCTTGCAGCACATCCATTGTTTGTATATTGGTCCCCTGAAGGTCACTTGATTATAAAACTAAGGCCTTGTGCAGTACAGAGGCATTTTACAACAAGTTCAATACAATACACAACGACAGGAAAATCACATTTTGATTGTGGATGTACCTTTCATAAAACTTACCTGAGGTATGCCCCGTGAATAAAAACAAAAAAAAAACCCTGACACTTGAGGCAAAAACATTGTCCTAAATGTCTTCTAAATATTGTTCTGAAGGTCTGAAACCAAATCAAACTTGTTTATTGATTCCCTATTCATCTTAGCTCTGCCACTAGTGCTGCTAAACTGGCGAGGTTGTATTAGCATTTTTAAACTATGCAGCCCAACAGAACTCCTGAGAAACCTTCTGCACTTAAAACACAAACATGAGATATTTTTCTGCTGTAGACCACTTAGAAATACAAAATTCTTCACTATGTGTGTTACAGTAGTCAAGAGTAAGACGGTAGCAAATATACAATGTCACGGCAGAATCACAAAATATGGAACCTGCCTGCTGTCCACCTTTGGAAAGACTGATACTCTGGTCCTCTCTTCTCTCTTCTTATCAAAAGCTTTCTTCATAGCTGCAGAATTAAATGACACTCTCATGTCTTTGGGATCTACAGCTGCCTCATTTCAAATTATCCAGCAAAGAAATTCTCAGCCATTCTCTTCCAGCTGCTTTTATTCTGCTTTGTTATGTTAATGCTCCATGAAAAGATGTCATGGAGGATCAAAGAATTCTGTGCATGCAATTTATGCTAAAAATAATTTTGATTTAAACTTGAAGATTAAAGTAACTTTCCATTTTCAATAATGTAGAAAATTAAGAGTGAGATCAGCTGTGTGACTGCATGTGGAAATGTGGGTTAATCCAATAAAGGACAAAACCAAAGAGGTCCAGTGAGATGCTTCTGTTTCAAATGTTGCAGAACATTTCATTTAAAAATAGGCAAAATATATATTTTTTTTAATATCTGAAACTTTTTCCTTAAACCAGTAAAGGATCTTTTATGAGAGTATAAATTCAGAGATTTACCAGTCTAAGGTGTGCAGGGTTTGTGGTGCAGTAGGGCCTGTTTATGAAATAACTCTGTTACCCAGGAGCAAAACATGATTGTGAAAGCTAATAGGATAAAATAAAATAAGTCTTTTTTCTCGACCCATAGAAGCCAGAATTTTCCTTGCCATGTTCTAAAACATTGTACGGAAGAATCTAGCCACACTGAAATAAAGAAATCACTAAAGATTATTGTGATTCTAGATTACTGCCACTGAATATCATGGAGAGAGTTTGATCATTGAAAGCAGAGTCTCGTATGCCATTGTTGCATGGAACATACTAATCATAGCCTTTCTACTTTTGTTTTTTTCTTTCTTCTTGAAAACTAGTTGTGATTTCAAACTCTACCAAAAAGAAGGAGAAGGGATGATGAGGATGATGATTTGGTGAGAAGCAATCTCAATCTGAGGCGGGGTCAGATTTTTTGCCTTCTGAATGCTGAAGGAGGAAGGAGGGAGATGAAGGAGGTGGACAATGACTGCTAACATATACTGAAATTAATTGTAGTAATCGAATATCTGTTGAGCAAGTCAGTGGTGACGGTCAGCTTCAGCATTTCTGCTAAGCGGAAAAGTAGAATGTCCAAGTAGCTATGGCACTTGAATGCTGGCAACTTCAGAGCTTCTGTAAAGATTAGATGAGCTTCGCTGGAAGCTCCCTTTGTCAGCATTGCACCAAAACAGCCACATTTCACTGTCTGAAAGCTGTTAAAAGCAGAACTCGGTCATTGTAACAGTAATGCGAAGGCTCGATCCCTCCATAAATATCACATTAAACCCTCAATGTTAAGTCATAAGTCAAATTTGATACCACAAAGCAGCAATAAAAAATGCCAGCTCTGTAATCTTGCCTGTGAAAACAGATATTCCATTTGGTTTAAGGGGATGGGGTCAGCAACAAAATTTTAATAAACTTCTGATAGTTACATTATTTTTACATCATAAGCATGGGACTATCAAAATTGCCTGAAGCCAGGGGACCACCTAGATTCAGATATAGAGAGATTTTTGTCATAATATTAATGTTACACTGGGTAAGCTAATAAAAAAAGTAATATATGTACAATTTAATCAGAGTGATACCCTGGGGAATAGCAGTCTATTATCTGCATCTCTGTAAATATCAGAAGACTGCAGTTTAAACTAGACTGTAATTCAGATCAGTGATAAGCCTTCATGAGACTAAAATGAATCAAAAAATTGTCATACTTTTTTCTTCGAAAGCATCATACATGTCCACATAAACTTCTGTCTTTCCTGCAAATATGTACTCAAAAATTCACAGATCTCATGAGGAGCATTAAAAAAAAAATTTGTACTACAGTGTTCTTAACTACTTCTCACTTATGATCATAGCATAAAATGAAACATGAGGCTTTCTCTAATGGTCCTTTCCTAATATTCTAATGTCATAACACATCTATCCACTCTACCATATAGATTCTAGAAGATACCATTAGATGGGAGGGACTCAACATTTGAAGTGATTATACAAGATCTTCAATATTTACTAGAGGAAGGAAAGTGATCATAAAAAAAGGATTAGAAAGAGTCCGTTTTCTCCTAAACTTCATATTCCTATGAAGTTTCTATTGTGTCTAAAAAATGGCTGAGAGTGAAACTGAATATTTTTGTGGGACGCATGTGTGTGTTTAAAGGCTCAAGCGAAGTACACACCTTACTTTGTGTAGTTTGTGGGGAGGAGTGAAGGGAAAGGAGAAATAAAATGAAAGTTATTACAGATATAAAGAATTTAGCAAAAAATTTAAAATACTTACTGTTTATTAAGATAGTGCAAAACATCTTTTTCTTGTGAGGTGCTCAGTTTAAGTAGATCTAACAAGTTTTGTCTAACATCTCCCATGTACCAACATCCCTTTAGATCTAGCAGGTTCTGTCTAGCCTTCACTCGGCCAAACCAGATTTACAAATCATTTTTCTCCCCCCACCAGTTCTATTCTGATAAATTATTGGTTAAATATGACATAAAATCAACATTTGATGAGAGCCTGTGACTTGTGAAGATTTGGTAGACATTCAGTTTGATCCAGACACTGACAGAAAAAAAATGAATAAACTCGATCTGGCACCCATTGCTGCAGATTATGACAGTCAAGTATTTTGTGTCTATTCTGTAAACTTAGTTTTTCACACAGTTTAACATCTCTGATTCTTCTGTTCATTTAAGCATTGTTGCTACAAGATACTAGATGACCTAGAAAACTATGATTTCAATATGCACAGGGAATTTGATAATAATAATTTTCACAGTTGTGAGTTGAATGAATTAAGGCAGATAGGCTCTTATTTTAACACTAATTTTTACATGTCTCCATCTTGTTAATCTGTGTCTATATAACTGCTGGCATAAGTTTTGGTTAGTAAATATTTTTTTTTCTTTCCAGTCTTTCTACTCGACGCAGAAAAACAATTTAGCATCTCCATGACTCTTTTAGATACAAAGAGGATTGATTGCAAATACTTTGGATTTATAATTTATGTTGTAGCCCAATAGCTGGATTTTAGTCCCATTGCAACAGATTACTATTCAAGCAAGTGTTTTTCTTGAAATAAAAGTAAGCCCCAGGACATGGTACTCTCACATGTGCTCTGCTGTTCAGCAGCAGTTCAGGAGATTGCAGAAGGTATTAATCTGCCCCACATCTCTCCACAAAGTTGTTACGTGGTGGTATCAGCAAAAGGGAATGATATTTGTCCTTCAACTGTTTATTCCAAATCAATCCACTAGTGACTTTTTGATCACTAACTGAACTGGGGAGGAAGGAGAAGACATTTCCTCGTGCTGACTGTAGAGGGAGGAGGGCACAGCAAGATGAGGAGTCAGCCTCTCATAGAGGAACAGAACAAGCAGACGAAAATAGGTGCAACCTAAAAATTATTGTAGCTATGATAGTGGGATTCTATGATTTTTAATTTCTCCAGAACAGGAATGGGGTAGAAAGCACATGTTGATGAATAAGCCTTTGTATTTAGAGTTCTATTGCTCATTCCTATGTGTAGCAAAATATTGAGATAATCCATTTAGTCTTTTGAACACAAGTTTTCACTCTGAGATAGGAAAATAATTGCCACATGACATCCATAACTTCACATTTTTGCTAGTAAACTTGTTAACTCATGGGAACTGAACACAAAGAGCAGCTGAAATGAAGAAATAAAAATCTATAAATTAGCCATCATTGAGAAGGGGAGTCAACTCTCTTGGTAGTGCCTTCATTAAACTGAGGGGGCTGATTACACCTGACAGTAAACCATCCTTTAAAGAATTAATTGCCTGTATGTTGGGTTGCATGGAGCTAACACAGGTCTCTGCAACAACACCACCTGCTAATAGATATTTTATCATTTAAAAAAATAAATAAATGGAAAGAAAATGTTAATCTTCATTTCAGCAGCACTGCATACATGTTTAAAGTAACCCTCACAACACTGCATGACACATTTCAAAAAAACCCAGACATTTATGAATTAGACTATCATGCATAGTTCCACTGACTAGGATAACAATTACAGGGACAAGTAATGCTCATGCTTTGTAGTGTTAGTTGAGCAACAGACAGAATCAAAAAACAATTTCCTTCCATGGTTAAATTCTGTGTGCATGCCAAAGCCTCATGCTCTCCTCTGAAGCGTGCAGCCATTGCCTCAGGCAGGATGCTGGACTGGATGGACCATTGCTTCTGTCCTGTTATGGCAATTCTATTGTTCTTAGCAGCAGTGCCAACAACGTATCAAAACACACCATCTAAATTGCATTTGATATATATACTGTGTCACACTCCAACTCAGTGAAGCAGCACGGACAGCGTGATTCATGTGGAGAATGTGCTTGAGTTGCTTTAGACATGAGGAAAACAATATCAGAGCTAGGTCTACAACCTAGTGCACACAGCAGGATCTGGAAACCTGTGATGTGTTTTGGCCATATGGAAGTGAAAAAGTATTCAAGTGCTATCAATAAAAACAACAGAATGTGTCTGTTTCTGAGCAGCACACATCACCAAGCTGCAGTTCCCGGGAGCAAGTGTAAGCACAGAAGCTCGTACTCCCAGTAGAAAAGACAGTCACAGACATCTTTGTTACTATTCACTGATTAAAAAAAATGCTCAAGCTTCTCTGGAGCAAAATTTCCTTGCTGTTCCATTAAATGTTTTTTTCTCAAGCAGTTTTGTAAAGGTTCTGAAGAGAAAAAGAAGCAAAAAAAAAAAAATTAGGATATGCTTATTCTTTGTAGTAGAAAAACAATAAACAAACAAACAAATGTCCCCATTATCACTATAACTTGTGAAACATATATTTTAAAAATTTTAGAATATATAGAACTTACTAGAGCTTTTTATGTTAAAAAATAAGATACTGCAAATATTTTAAAAGGTGAATTATAGAATAGAATAGGCCTGACTTACAGGTTTGTAGCTTTGCTTATAGTGATGTATGAAGCATTGATAGAATTACCCTTCGACCTGTGTGTACAGAACTTTAGGCATGGTTGCAACACTGGACCCTTTGAAGTTTATAACTCACTAGTCTAGCTGCCACATGGCATCAAAATTACAGAGAATTACATCCTTACTAAAGCTCCCATCTCAAAGGATAAAGTGTCTCTGCCTTTGCTGACGGCCTTATGGTTGAAGTTAGAAAGGAATGCCTACTTTTATGAGAGATGTGGTTGGTTTATTTCCAAGGGAGTATTTCATATTGGCCACATTTCATTCCAGTGGTCACCTTAATCAACAGCTACATGGCAAGTGATGAGGCACGGGAACAGAGAGTTTGTGGGTACCCCATCCCTGGAAGTGTTTAAGGCCAGGCTGGATGGGGCTTTCAGTAACTTGGTCTAGTGGAAGTGGTTGGAAGGAGGTGATCTTTAAAGTCCCTTCCAACCCAAACCATTCTGTGAATTTTTTGACAACTCGTTGTAGCTGATCAGGGAAATTTTTTTAAAATCTGGTCAGAGAATAAGAGACGTAAATTTTGTCACGAGAAAGAAAACTATTAAAATTTTCCTAGAGAGGAAATCACTTGAAAGCAGATATCAAGAAAGCCGATTTCTAGTAGAAGATCAAGTTTGTGGAAATAATTTCTTTGTTTCCATTCAAAGTATCATATCTGCTTAAGAGAGTATAATTAAAATAGAAATTCAGACTGAGTATCTCCCTATAGAACTTCAGACAGCAAGTGTTCCTGTTATGGAAAAACCTCATATTTTATTCCGAGATCAAAAGTAGCATATCCCATAGCATAGTGCATGCTGGTCCTGGCCTAGCAGCCAGCAGTCACCCGTGTTCAATACCATGCAGTGCAAAATTACAGATGTCCATGGTGGTGAACCATCCACAGAAGGAAAAGCACTGCTCTCAGGCACTATGGGAAACACAACTTGACTCAGACATTTCTAAGTTTTGGAGCTTTTTAAATATTTAATTATTTAGTAAACTTCTATTCAGTGAGTGGTAGGTGAATGCTTTTATTAATCCTTTCTTGCAGTCCAGCACTTCTTTTCCCAGGAACTTGAACACAGTTCCCTTGCAAATGTAGTCTCAACTACAGGAAAACAACCCTTTTTCTATCAAAAGTGACCTATTACTCAATCGAAAGTTAATGAGATTTATAGGAGGTGCTGTAGAAAAAATGTTTTGGGTTTAAGAAAGGTTATGTTCATTTTTTTTAAGTGCTCTTTAATAAGATGCCACCTACCAATCCAAAACTATCCCACATATAACCTAAAGCAGTATCTTCATAGTTAGAGCTATGGAAATAGATTTCTAATAAGCCTGAAGACTAAGAATGTATGATTTCAGATTTACTACAGTGTTTCCTGATTCTCTTTCTTTTGAGTAAAATTTCAATCAACCACTCAGTAGTTCCCAGAGAAACAAAATATAATCATTTGCTCTTTCTTTGCTTATCCCCTGTTCACTTACGTAGCAATATTCATCTGTTTAATTTTCTAATAGAATTTGTTATAAACATTTAATCCTAGTGTTGCCTGGAATCAAAAGACAAAACTTTCTAAACAATATTAAGAGTGGTGAGATAAAAAGCCATTCTTTAATGAAAGCTTTCAGCTGCACAAATATGGCCATATGCACATGTGTAATACAGGATTTCTACAATTTTTGTAAGGTTAATTAATTAGTTTATCTAGCAGGTGCATCCAATAGGAGATCAGTTGCCGCAGTAACCCACCCTTGGATCAGTCCCTTGGAGTTGGTCCAGGGGCTTCCTTGCCTTATTTTTTTTTATGTCTCTTCAGTACTGGTGGAAAACAAGATGTCCTTGTCAGAAATTCTCTTCTTAAGAATAAGACTAAGCAGAAATTCAAGAATGTGTTAGAAAGGTTTAGCTTTTTATTTTAAAATGTGAGAAAGGGCAGGAAAAGTACTAGAAACTAAATACAACTATATATTAAAAATCTACGAAGCTAAAAATAAATGAAGAAACTAAAAATGTTTAGGCATCTCTAGGAAAAAAAAAAAAATCTGCTACATACTTTGGCTCTGTGTATTCATGCCCCTAAATAACGCAGCATCAGAATATGACATCATGAACATCAAAGTCACGAATTTTGTCTGTGCAAAAATGCTACAAAGCAAGCAAAGCCTGCTCCCCTCTAACAGGCAGGGAACAGAGGAAAAAAAAATGCAAATACATTTGCCTTCAGATACATTTGCCTGCAGATACATAGCAATTGAGTTGTGCAATGAAACACAGTTTTACTCTCAACAGCACATTTTCCCTATTTATCTGAATCATCAGAGACTGCTCAGACTTTGAACAGTGAGGTAACCTTAATCATGACTTTCAAGTAGATGCCTTCTTTCTGTTCACTGCCAAGAGGTTTTGCTCGTGGTTAAAAATTCTCCAAAAGGCAAGATAACCCTAGAATGACATGTTAATTACTAATTTCAAGTGAAAATTCAGGATGAGAGTTGTGCATTTGGCATCTCTGAAAGTAAAACTTAGGTTATTACAACCCTGTGGATCTTCATCTTCAGGCAAGACCTGCATGGGTTCTTTGCCTGGTCCCATTTTCTGAGGTTCAGTACAGCAGCTTCAGAGCAAGCAAGGAAATATTGTAAGCAAGAGTACAAAACAAACAGATATTTCCGAGAAAAAAAATCATTATAAGAGTACCTTCTCTTTAATAGTCTAAAAATAAAATTACAACCCTTTTCAAGGAGCAAAATACCTACACCCTTCCCCATTTCGTATTGGTGATGGGTGTTTGATGGCTTCAGGCACTGAAGATGGAAAGAAGCTATGTCAAGGTATCTTATCTTGGGGGGCTATTAGTCTCCAATTTGAGATATGCTGCAATGAAAAAAAAATAAGGAAATAGTAAGCACTGACATTGGAACCATTTATCACCTACTGTTATGAGGAATAAAAGGATCCTCTTTGAAGATAGTCCATTATCTATTTCTAGCTGGCTTCCTCCTGTCATATTTTCTTGCAGAAATAATAAATTTAGGAAGATCACATTGTGAGAATAAGTACTGCTATATATCTAAGTATGTACATTGTTCTTTTATTTACAGTCACTTTTGCCCATTTTCTAGTAGAAAATATAGGTTTTACGTTTGTTATTTGTGGTTTCCTCATACCCATTATTTTTTCCTCTCAGGTAGAGTAAAGAGAGGTGGTAGTGAAGGAAGCCTGGAATAACATAAAAGAAAATGCATGCCATATATTATTTTCTTATTATGAAAACTCCAGCTAAAGCAATCTCAATTTCTGTTCTGTAATGCTAGGAAAGGATTTCCATTAAGAAATTTATATTTACATATGATGCAGATTACCACATAATGTGTGTGTCTAATGTGTATATATCTACCTACTTGGATTATGCATTTATGTGCATATATACACATGTGTGCATGTGCATGTACATACACACATATATGTATGCATTAGTGCATGTTGCTGGTATAGCTTCACCTCCTTTAAAAAGATTTAATCAATTTTTTCCGAATTTACTTATGTTTCAGTATTAAAATCATAATTATCAATATTTCATGATAATATTATATCCTAACTAAATGTTATATCCTAACTACTTGCTAGCACTGTTCAAAAAATAATTTTGCAGATCCTATGATTCAGACAGAGTAGCAATAACAAGGTTGCCAGTGTGATGAGACCTTTCTGTCGCTGAGTGTTTCTCCATCTGCATTTGTACATCATTCCTCACAGTTCCACTTTTTGGATGCCATCAGCTGCTTGGATACTAAAACTGATCATTTGCTAAACAAAAACAAGTTGTAGAGACTTACTTTTAGATAAACAACAACTAAAATTGAGAGTAGTTTACACACACATAACTTATTTTGTTCAGGAAACAAAATAAAGATCAAGTGAGGATTTGCCAAATACAATGTCCTACAGAAGGATTAATTTATTTTTCCTTTAAGGCAGAGTATGAAATCAATGTGTTAATCTACTTGAAAAGACGGATTTGCTTTAGCTAGGCATCTTTTAAGATATGAAATTAAATCTATATTTGTGTTTATAATAATTATTCCTAAGGGTATTTTGGGCAGGAACCTTGTTTCCTAGGATAGAAAATTTAAAAGAGCAAAGAGGGTAAAGGGCATAAGTCCCATTGCCATTTACTGGGGTTAAGGGCAAATCTACAGAACTCTTCTGGTCTCCGTATCTATTTTTTTTCCCAGCTTGTAGACAACTTTTCCTGTGTTCTTTCAGTTAATGCATGGCAGCACCATGCACAGACTTCCTGCCTTTCTCTCACACACAAACATGCTGCCTGCGTCACCACCAGCAAACTCCAGCCATAACCCAGACTACAGCTGAACAGTGGCCTTGGCAGTGGTTTGTCTTTTTTAAGGACTCAGGTGTTATAACCTTTGTGTCAAGGAGGTTCTTGGTAAAAGATCCGTCTTCTCTCTAAAACAGAGTCTTTGTGGTTTGTTGAAGCAGTTTTTAGAGCTCAGAATGAGCTTGTTCTAGGATGTTCAGAATTTCCTCTGAAAATAAAATCAGAATAAAATCTCTGCACTTACAACCTTGCATGGATAACATCTCATCCTGCCTACCTATGTCCAGACAAAAGTAGCCATCTGCTAACCTCCTGTCCCTACACAATCTTAAAAATGCACGGATGTATTTAAAGATTTAAATTAATTTTCCTCATTTCCATGTCCATTTCAAGATAATGCAAAGAGCAGAGTTGTTTTATTGAAAGCATGCTTCCCAAATTTAATTTCTAAAATTGTAAGTGGCATATTAGGAAGACATAACCAAGTTGCAGTCTAAGTTTGTTGAAGTAGCCTCTGTGGCTGTGCTGAGCATTCTGTGAACAAACTGGAGAGCAACAGGAAAAAAAATAACAGCCCTGAGATGAAGAGGAGGCTGAGGCAGATCTCAGGTGGTTTCTCAGCAGACATTGCTCTGTGGCTGTTCACAGTGGTCCCAGGGAGGAGCTGGATCATTGTGCCACACTGAAGTATCACAGTGGTATCATTCTAAATTGCTTTAAATGTGTAATTTGCTGTTGTTACTAAAGATCGCTTGTAAATTTATCACTACAGAAAGACTAGAATTTTCTTTCTTTTACTAAATGTACATTCTTTATTTCCTGTATTAGGAATAGTATTAAATTATGTCACAAATTTTCACCCACTACAACTGCATGGTATTTATAGCAGAAAATTATACTTCTTGAAAGGAGTAACCTTTTGCTATCTGATTTTTGTTTTAACCAGTAAAAATTATTGATGCATCATAAATCATTTCCTTGCTCTGGCTGAGTGCCTTTAGGACCAGACCTGAAAGTCAGATTTCCTCATCTTTACTAAGCCATGACTGTGTTTGACCACTATTGTTTCCTGATAGTGTGACAAAAATGCTATAAAATTGGAAAGAACTGTCAAGAATTTTCTTTCTGGTATATGGTGCATTCTCAGCCCATCTTAATCAGTAGTAAATGAAGTGTAAAGATTTCCCCAGTAAGGCTGAAGTTAGCTACTGCAAGCTTTACATCCAGTGAAAATTTGCCATTAAGAAAACAGAGTTTCTGCCCAAACCTGACAATATTTTCTGTTCAAACACCATTTTCTCCATTTTAATGATTAAAGCAATGACTAGGTTGTCTGATATTTTACAGGTCACTAGTCTAGTTTGCATGTAACATTTGAGACAGACCCTTTATTTTAACATGAGTGTTTGCCTGCTAAGAGTTTTTCTGTTGATGTTATTGTGAAATCATGGCATTTGCTTGGTTTAGAATGTGAAAGCACTTAAATGACACATCTCATTCCTTCTGTCATTAGCTCATTTGAAATTGGAATAGTAGATTAATTGCCCCTTTAATGACAAGTGCTTGCCTAGACAAAGCTAAGATCAGGGCTAGCAGTGTGCCAGGCAATTTAGGTAGTCAGCAAACCGTGAATTTCACACTGACAATGCTAGAGGCATTAATCACATGTATTTTTCCTTTTCTTTCCTGTAGTCAAATAAATGATTATTTGGGTTACTTTAGGACTTTAGCTCCCCAAGAATGCGTGGGGTTTTTAGTTTTACCTTCTGGGCTCAAGAACATTTTTTGCTTTGGCTTTCCTTTTTTTTTTCCCTTGGGGATCATTTCAGTTCCTCTTTGGTGTTTTTGTTGGTTTTTTTTCATCCATATAATTCAATTCAGCATGATGTAGGGTGTTCTAAACACCACAGGGACCTGTGTGACTTCAAGCCTTTGGCAGGAAGGTGCTTTAGACGTAAGGCCAGGAAAGGGGATAATAAAGCCAAGCACCAGTGCTTGGGCTGCTCTGTGATAATACAAGGCGCAGTAACACATGCTACACATTCACTGTTGTATTAGTCTTACCTTTGCTATTCGAAATTACCCTGATTGCAGTTAACAGAACTCAGTATCAGTTGGATAATTCAAGAGACAAAATTGGAGATGCTGGTGCTTGGTTTCAGTCAGATGGCTGACTGAGAAACGAATAGGAAAATCATTGCCTATTTCCAAAAAAAGAATTTTCATGGAATTAGGCTGTGAAGAAAACAAGTTTTACCCTCTGCAAAAACTCTGCCAAATACGATATCCTCACAAAGTCCTTCTCCCTCATGTGCCTGCACTTTGTTCTTCAGCAGCAGTGCAGTCTGGCCTGCTGTGCCTGCTTGTGGAAGATGGCTCTGGTGGTGCTTGCTGAGTGTCAGTGTGAACGGCAAGGCTGCCCCTGTTTTCCTTAGAAACATGAGGTGTTGAATTTAGGTGCCCCTGCTAACTCCCAAACACAGAAGCTGTAGTCTGTCTCTTATTTTGTTGTTCTTGTTTATGTTTGAAAGGCAAAAGAGGCATCTCTTTCCTGAGGGACTCTCTTTCTTCTCTCAGAATAAGGGCAGAGAAGAGTCAAGAAGACTAAATCACCCCTCAGCTCTTAGGAAAGGTTATGTTTGATCTTCCCAGCCAAAATACATGTCACGATTAAACTTGGAGGTAATTCAGCTACGTGTTTCTTCAGCAGAGCTGCACAGGCCACGAGATGTGTCACCAGAGTATGTGCAGCTTTGAGACACAGCAGTAGTACATTTCATAGAGAGGAATATGCTGGTCAACTGGTTAAATAAAATTCTGTCTCTATAGATAAGTAAATCTGGATTACGAGCCCTGATGCAAAACTTTAAATTTTGTTTGAATTGTTTTCCAAAGCCCCTGAAAAGTGAGGTTATTCCATCTGTAGATTGTATATCTATAAATAAAAAGCTGGGAGAATGGACTTGGACATATGCAAACACTTTATCACAGTGTTCATCCTCAGTGCTACCTACCATTCTCTCGTCTCTAAAAGGACGACAGTTCTCGTATTTTCAAGAAAACTGACTAGCAACATCTTCTTGGCTTTTGTTTATGCTTTTGCATTTTTATTCTTTTAGCAATACCTTGCCTGTAAAAGAGTGCCTGCAGAACTAATTCTAGGTTTGTCTTAAGTATATCTTCCTAAGAAACAAAGTAAATTATACTGGGTGTTTGAACATAAGAGTTGTCTTCAGAATTCAGTCCTATTTATTTTTTTCATGTCTTTATTGCACCTAGGCATCACTGACGTCGATTTCCATGGAAAGTGAAGGATACAAAAGATTTTAGTACCTTCTGAATGGCTATAACCTCATAGATGCCTCTAGAGATATGAGGTTTTTACAGTGCTTCAGACTTTCAGAGTAAAAATTCAGATAAGAAACATAGGAAGTAATAAGCTAGATTCACCACTGAGGTCTCTACTGACTTTGAGGGAAAGATATCAGGGGCAACTTTGGCCCATCCTATTAAAATAGTAGCCCAGTTGTTCCTGGTGAGTAAGTCAGGAACCTTTTTTTAAAGTTCAAACTAATAACTTCAGGATCTTTAATATAAATTCTAATACAATTACTATTTAATCTCTTTTAATGCATTTCAGTTTCATTAATTTGAAAGCCCTGATGCTATCAGGAGCCTACCTACTCTTGGTCCCTGAAGTAGTTTCCTTAGCTGAGGATGCAGTGTCACTATCTAATACCTCCTCATTCACCAGCTCTATTGTTCTACTTCAGCTTAAGCTTTCCCACTTAATATCAGCATGATATAATTGTGCCATAGGTGACAAATACATTGTTCCTTCTTGTTATACTGAACTTCCTGTCTTAATTACCAAACTCATTTTTCCTCCACATCCCGCTTGCTCGTTACTCATTTTCAATTATGATACAGATTTTCCTTAGACTTTAATTACTTCTTGTGCTTAAAAGGATAAATTAATTTTCTTATTAACCCTTTGACATCTCATTAAGATCACTGAATAGGACAATTCTGTTTTCTCGTGGCAGGCCATCCACATTATGTCAGTTTGCAGAAATACTAGAAGGCTTAGAAGGAATTGGCTAAAAACATTAATAGTTCTTCCTGTTGTGGCATCAGCATCTGTGTCATATGAAATTTTTTGCCTTCACAGAGCCACCATTTAAACTGGAACTGTGTTTATCAATGTGTGACATGGAGAAAACATTGGCTTCTAACATTAGTGCTGTTGTGTTTACTTTGCTCTTTAATTTGCACTTTGTCTTTCAGAAATGTTCATAGGATGAGGGAGAGCACAAAGGATCTCCTTTGAGCTTGGACCAGTCTTTGATAGGATGAGTATCAGACAGAATGATAATTCAAGGTTTCCCTCCCTTTTGCATACAGGAGCTTGTAGCACTGCCTCGTTTATGGACAATGAAAATAATATCCCTTTAAAGGCCTTAAAAGGAATCTCATGTTCCAGTTCCTCCTTATCTTTTGGTACATAAATCTCTACATGGTGTTAGACCGTTTTGCCACCATAAATTTGATATTACGATTTGTAAACTGATAAATTTTTCTCATTGAATCACAGATTAAAATTGCTCAATGTTTTGGCTGAGCTATGCCTTCTGCAATATTCCCAGTGCTGTTGTTTCCTTGCTCCTTTGGCCCTTTTGACTGCCTTGCTGCTTACAGCTTTGTCCACAGGTTGCAAGCTCCCTGTGGGTTGTGTGCCCCAGCTTCTCTCTTCTGTTTTCTTGCTTTCCTGAGACCTCTGGATCAAGGCAGCTCATCATGATCCCCGTTGATTCACCAAACGTGTGAATGTGAGTCACTGACACAGAACTGTCAGTGTAGCTGAGAACACATTGATTCCTGATGCAAGAGGGAATCGTGAGATGAAATCCTTGCAACAATTAAAATGCAGTTACTTTATTAAGACATCATAGAACTAGAAATAGTAAATATTTCATATATCTAGTTGCTTTCAGTGCCTAGGGCTAGCTGCATGTTTTTCTGCCTATCAGATCTCCACTCACTGGAGACTCTCACATCTATTTTTTAAGAATGATCTGTCCCACATATGAGTTACATATTGGGTCTGTTGAATGCTATTAAGCATCATACAGATGAACACTGATTAAAATGAGCAGATTTGGGGCTAGAATGGGATGAGATATGCATGGACAAATTGTTTCATGGATTAAAAATTTATTTTTTAAGTGTCTTACAGAAACATCTGCCTCAATTGGAAAAAAATATTATTTTGATATTTCTTTGTGGAACAAACAGCTGTCAATTCAGAAGAAAAGTTCATTTCCCTTTAACAAAGACAGCAATGGAAATCCTCGGCAGGATTTGAAATAATTTTGACATTTGAAATAGGCCAATGCAGAAACATGTCTACAGAGCTCAGCTCTCTGAAAAAAAATATTGAGGTGATTTAGTGATATTAAGCTTACAAAAATACTCAGGATACCTGTTATTTGATTTTGGATGGTTGGCACAAAGAAGCTGGTATAAGGGTACTGCAGACCTAGTCAATTATTCCCTATTGTATTCAGAAACATAAAAAATGAAAAGTATTTCCAAGTAACACAATATATACATGGAAAAATTCTAACTAAAAAATTTCTATTACAAATCACAAGATCCAGTCACTGATTTTGCCTTTGGAACAAACAGAGGGAAAGATGGCTAAAGACATGCCTGGACAAAAAATGGCATAAAATGATGACAGTTTTACCAAAGATAAGTTGTGTCATACTATTATGTTATCTTAAATACATTGTTGAATAAATAAAAGTGATCTAAAATAAGCAAACTTAAGAAAAACAACCCGCCCCCCAAGAAAAAAGAAAAATAAAAGCCTCAAACAAAACACCAACACATTTAGTGGATATGTGCCACAGGAAAATTTGTTAAGCAGTTTTGTTCAGCAGAACACTGTTATCATGAATAAAATCTTGGAGTGGTGTTTGCAAGGGACTGTATTAAATAGCAAAAGTTTCTGTCACATTGCCATCCAGATAACAATATCTATGTTGTTCATATTGATTGCTGTGTTTTGGATGATACAAAATTGTAAGCTCTTTATTTCCTAGACTAGCTTTTTTCTTGCAGGTTTGAGGCTTGAACCCCAGTGAGCAGTTTGTAAAAACTAGTCATACTACTTAATACTTAAAAATATTATTATAATCCTGTTTAGAACAAATGATGAGACTGATTACTGAGGCTTGAATTTTGCGTCCATTTTACAATTGCCTTGTGAAATTGGCAAAATAATGTTTTTAAATTAATGTAATTTTTTTCCCCATTGCTTCAAAACCATAGTCTAGTCTTGAGGTCCAAAAATGTAACGAAGCTTTTATATATTGCAATTCTAGCTTTATCATAGAGATCTTGAATCTCTATTTAAAAAATAAGCCACATTCCTTTGGCATGTTAAATACAGTCTGAAGGTACATATAGTGATATTGCCAAATACAATTTCCAAAAACACTCTTCCCAAACCCTGTGTCCCCAGGTTCTTAGAAGTGACATTCTGTAATGAGCTGTAGGTACTTTCTGATTAGCACGGGGACGAACATTCTTCTGTTTATCGTTTTTCTTGCACCAATGTGACATCTCTGCTGATTACTCACATTATGGTTAATTTGCAACTGATAATCAGTCCTAGTTTCTTAATAAACTTCTCATTAAGAGACTGGAGCTGTCACTTTACTTCCATGTTACTCTTCCTAAGTATAATCTGTGACCATTATGCAAAAGAAAGGACTGCTGGACGTCACACATGTCATTTGCAATCATGTACAAAAGCTTCAAAAAGAGCTTGTTAAGTAAATGCCCTTCATAAATCATTACTGTGAAACAGAAAGGTATAACTAATCACCATATTGCCACCCTGTTGCTGTATTCGGCTTTTTTGAAGAGGAGGAATATTCAGCCAGTAGGCGTTTTAAAAGATCTTTACAAAATGCTCTCAGGGAACTCCCTGAACTTCTTGTGCTTTGCTTGCATGACACCAAAACCAGCAGTTTAGCAGCAGAAAGGCTCAAGCTAAGTCACCTGGAAGACACCTTAAGATTCATTCCAAAACTGTTGTCTTCAGGAAAAAGTGATATGATTAAGTTTTGACGCCCAAGAATTTATCTTGCACCAACTGGTCCAAAGCAAATTTTCAAATTAACATTCTGAGCCCAGAGTAAGAATGAAGTAATTCAATGTGTTCTGCAGAGAAATAAATTGCAGCTATTTGTGTTAGTTCATACTAAAAGGAATGAATGTATGCTTATGGATAACTGTCACACCTCAGGGGATGTGCAGTTGCAGTAGCAGGTAGGTTACACTAGTCTGTCAATATTGCTTGCATTGCCACTGTAAAAAACAGTCTTTGGTATAGAGTTTTCCTGAATAAAATTCTTTAGTTCAGTCTTCTGAGCAACTATGTGACTCTGAAATCCCATCGCAGGTTCTACCAGTCATGTGCTTTGACAGTCCTTCACGAAGAAGAAAAAATTAAAACATGAGAGTTGGAGTGAGATTTGAAGTTAAGACACAGTACTTTGAAGGATTTCTTTTGGGGGATTTTTTTTTTTTTAAATTTTATTTTTATTTTTCAGCTGAATGATTTCATCTTGATGGGGACAGCATAAGTAATAATAAATGCAGGGCAGGGCTTTAAAAGAGAATTAAAGATAAAATCAAGAAGACAAGCCAGCCATAAATAATCAAAAAACCCCTTCCTCTTCTGTAAGGGATCCCTGCCTCTGTGTTTCCTCTGCATACATTTTGTACATTCAGAAAGTCTCAGTAATAGCATGTCACTATTATTTTCTCCCAGGAAAATATTTTTGTCAGAGTTACTTCTAAAATATGTATTCGTGACTTTTACTCATTGTCCTGTTTCCAATCATGATTATAAGGCTTGCTTAGAAATAACAAAAACAAAAACAAAAAGTAAAAACAACAGCAAAAAGCAAAAAAAAAATCCAAAAAAAACCCCCAAAAACAAAACCAAAAAAACCCAAACAAACCAGTGCCTGTATCTGGGCAATGACCAGAAAAATGGTATCTTTAAGACCTGCTTATCCTTCAGCTTATGTGAATCTTCCTTGCTTAAATTATCTAGAGAAGCTCATTTCCAGTGTGCTCGTATAAATTAAATGCTGCATCTCTGTATCTAATCTAAATTTGTTCTCCTTTTAATGTCTTGCCACTGCTTTCTGAGATAAAGATTCTTTGCCTCTGAAAAGTTTTTTGTTTTATCTTTTCCATGTCTTCCTGAAAAGGGTAAAACTTAATAAACAAACAAAAAGAAAAAAGGGAAAAACACAAGGCAATAAAGTAGTCAGGATTTGTAGACTGTAGTAAACTAATTCAAAGTTTTCCCTCTTGGGGTTTATGATGACTTTAGGGAAATTGTCACAACTGATGTCAGCAGGAAATACAGCTTTATACAGTAGGACATAATGTGTGAGGTGATGACATTCCATATTTTTCAGGAACTACAAAACATTCAACACAGAAGTACATTTCAACATCTCTTTTTTCCTCTCAGGGATTTTCAGGTGATGGGACACCAACATTCATTTTTAATACAGTGTCTCAGGAGCAGAAAAGCTTTCTTTTAGAATTATTCTCAGTAGTCATTCTTCTTGTTTTACCATTATCTTGCTGTGCACTGGCCATTCCATTGTCTTTATTTTACACTATTTAATCCTTTCTTTCCTGTACTTTTTGCACATATCCTTTAGGATTGTATCACAGCATCCACTCATAAAATTAAAGCTGATAAGAAGTGATTATAAAATACTATAGTGCTCTATTTCTCTTTACATTGCAAATTAAAATGTTTAACTCGGGAACAAGACTCTTGTCTAGTTCCATATGTTCTTCAATTGTGGCTGTAAAAGAAACTAATTGTTTCCAGAAACCAATTGCTTTTCATTAAGAAACAATTGCAAAGATTTGATTGTCTGTGAGTGTGTTGCAAAGATATTTTGACTGGATTAAATTTTTAGTTACACACCATCATCAAGTTCCTGTCACATTTCAGTGTTATTGATTTGAAACAGAAGTGGAATTTTGATATCGTTTATTCTGCACTGCATATTGTGTAATTATTCAGATGCTTCATTTTCATTTGTGCTTTCCTACTTGTTTTAAATGTTATTACTTGCTTCAATGCTTTTTCATTTTAGTGAATACACTGATAAATATTTCTATCAATTGCAGATGTGATTTTTGCATAAGTAACTGAAATCCTACTACCATGGTTTAATACAATATTAGACATCAGAGGAACTTGTAGAAGCAATTAGAAAGTCTATGCATGTATTTATTTATTGAGTTACTTAAAAAATGCTCTAAAGGGACTGTCTGAGCAGAAAAAAGGACATTAAAGCTGTTAGTTTTACTGTCAGATTTTTAGATGCCCTCACTGTGGGTAAAGCGCTATCACAGTCGCTCCAGTTTGCCTGTAAATTGCAGTTTCCTTTTCATTCTCCCAAGGAAGGGATGAGCATATCTGTGTGCAGTGGGACTGACAAGGCAACTCCCCCAGCTGCAGAGGAAGGGCTGTGCTTCAGGTTATCCTGAAATATAAAAGATCTCCAAACTAGAAACATGTCTTGGATATCTTCATGCATTTTGTGCTTTTTTCCTCATTGAGATGGGGATTTAGTATGAGGATTACAATGCTGATCCATGAGCAGCCATTCTAAAATCAGTGGGAGTATTTCAATAAGAAACTAGCAGACTCAAACTTCCAGCTCAGGCTTCACCTTCCTTTCCAAATTCAGTCTCAGAGAGGAGTTGTCTGAATAATTGTAAGGTGAACTTTATTATTACTATTGTTGTTTCTTTCTCCTCCATTTTTCAGACTGATAAAAAACCACAGTGGGCAATTTAAAATTTCCTCTCTATTTTCTACTTCTGCCTCTCTTATGGGCCACTTGAATGGTTGGTAGGAAAAGCAGTGGGGAAACTATATAACCTTGAAACTGATATAATAAATATTACCGAATAATTAATTTGTTTGAATGAAAATTTGTTCTATATACAAAATCAGAAAACACTTATTTCAATTTTCAGTTATTATACTTACTTAGGAACAGAAAATGCTTTCAAAATAACTCTATGTGGAGTTACTCATGGAAATAACCTATGGGCCACTTTGTGTCCCGTTATACACAGAATTGATGTATATTAGAAACTCACTTAAGGACTGTTGCAGTCAGTAGAAGAGGCGAGTGCACCTTTTGATGGCCACAGAACAGGAACAGGAAGATCCTTCTTGTTACTCAGCTGAATATTGTTCAAAGAGGACAGTGAGATAGATGAGGGCCACAGAACTCTCTGCTGGGCATCACCCAGGTACTGACTGAGCCTCAGTAATGGCAGAGCAGGGTGTTTGTGCCAAAGTTTAGTGTATTTGATCCTCAGAAGTACTGCAGGAGCAGGAGCCTAATGCATGAGTTTTCCTTCTGGATCTCACCTCTTTGATATCATACTTTAGAGTATTATAGAGCTCATATTTGTTCAGTTTTTATTAGTTGTATAACACATATTAATCCAGAAACAAAGAATTACAGGCTCAATAATTATTATCCATATAGATGCATTATCTGTAACTCAACAGCTGGCATTATAGTATAATCATTAATTTCCTTTGCTTTTCTCTTCCCAAAAGGAAGTCTTCACAGCCAGCAAGGAAGAACTGTTTTCAGAACATCACTTGGTAATAATTTTCATTTCCTTTGCATATTTTAATGCAATCAGCACAGCTTACATCTGTGTAGCAATCAAATTACAAAGTCAACATAATCCAATGAAATGCTGAAGAGCCAAATAATCAAATTCAGATTAATATTAATTGCTGTAGTTTCTGCACCTGGATTTAAAAAACAAAACCAAGAAAACTACCACGTAGAACTTCCTCTATTTAATTGCAATATTTTAAGTAAAAAAATCCCAAACAACAAAACCAAATCAGAAAAATACCCATGATCCCTCTCCCCACAGGATCCAAACCCAAAACTTCGGATGATCTAATTTTTTCCTTCTATTAGGAACAGGTCTTGTCAATATATAGATTTAGATACATAGTCCTCAGACATCCCAGTGAAGCGATTTATCATTTTTCCCTTCCCTAGCAACTTTTATTAACTAATTATCCATCTTAAAGATGGAAATGTTATCCTTATTTGACACAGCCATGGAGTCCTACTGAACATTTGCAGCTCTAGTTGTGGAACTAAATTAAGATTGTATGTCCATTACTGAAGCAGACCCCAAAGTCAACAGGGTTCTTATTTTCACTTTTTCACACAACCAACAGTGAATACAGAAAGCCTAGCAAACAAAAAAACAAATTACCTTTTCCAGTTCTCCTCTCCAGAGGTGCCTTCACCCTTCCATTAGAGAGCAGCTGCACATATAATTAATTCAACATTGATCCTTGTGGGTCCCTTCCAACTCAGAATATTGTGTGATTTTGTGAAGTAACTGCAAGGGGTGGGATCTCTAGTACAGAAAGAAATGAGCTCTTGGGGATGGGGACAGAGGCCTAGTGATGCAGATTTAATAGGTATAAATGGAGAAAATCACTACTCTGATAGGAAGTCATGCATTGTAGGTTTCTGCCCTCATTCATACATTTGCTTTGGTTGCATCACATGCCCGATGAGGTGTGTGTGCTGTCACACACAATGGCAGCAAAGTTTTCCAGTGGGAGTTTCACAGGAAAAAGCTGCAAATGGGAAGCTGGAGAAATGTCACTTTTCTGAAAACAGTAGTTAAAAGAAAAAAATATTACTGTTTGTTTGGACTACAGCCATCAGGCTGGTTCTGTAGGTTTGCAGTCTAAGCACAAACTGGACAAACTGTCCTTCACCCAAAGCACAAAACCAAGCATCTCATTGTTTTGTACGTTCTACCAAAATTCTAATATCTAAGACAGATGGAACTTTGTTATTGTATCAAGATTTAACAGTGGGCCACGCTGATGAAGAGTTTAGTTTTCACTGTTACATAAGTTCCTTACAGAAGCAGGAGACAAAAACTGCAGTTAAAGCATAACTGGATAGAAAATGCTTCTTACATAGACAGAATGTGAGATGTAGGACCAGGACTTCACTTCTTTAACAAGAGCTTCCACTAGTCTTTTAGGGCTCCTTTTGAACTAAAGGAAATGGCTGCAGGTATAATTATATCCTCTCCCGTTTAATTACCATTGGAATTCACAGAAGATGATAGCAAGTAATTGAGAAGTCATCAATTACTGCATTAACACCCTTGTGACCAGTGAGATCTCACAGATAACTCTAAATTTGGAGAGTTAGGTTTCAGCAGTTATTCAGTCATAAAGAAGTATTAAAAATTGCTGAAATATGTACTTCTAGCACCAGTGAGATTCACAATAATAACCTGAAAGTGTTAAAGTGCAAAATTAATTTGCAGATTGAATTTCAAAATCAGGCAGAACTGTCAATGGTCAAGTGGTAAAACAGATGTATTTGCTCCCTCGTCATTACAGGTTAACCTTCTCAATTACATACAGAGCATACAAAGAGAGAGAACCACAAATATTGCAGTGGTCCTTTCTTTCCAAAGAATGACTTTAAAAGTAAGGAGAAAGCTTCATGATCAAAGCAAAAAGGATTTGATTCTGTGTGTTCATTCTAAGACTTGCCTCTCGACATTGCCACTTAAGTTTGAGTACAAGAATATTCAGTATAATAGAGAAACAAGAGTTTGTGGCTGGGAAAGCTTGAAACAAACACAACCCAAATGTGCAGTCCAAATTCAAGCTTACTTTCAGTCGGCAGCACTGTGAGTGCCAGCCAGTGCAACACTTCCTAGGATATGGGTCCTTTCTCTTTGTGCTTGAGGACCTTCCAAATCACCTCTCTCCTTTCCATGATGGGGCTGCAAGTGAGAAGAGAATATGAGAGGGTCATGTCCGTCCTGATAATGTTGTTTAGGTTTTATAACAATTTTCATCTGGACAGAAAAAGGAAGTGTAAAGAATAGCAATGCCAGGTCCTGACCTATGCAAAGAAATTCATAAATTCATCTTATAGGTATTAGTAACGTTAAGACAGACTTTATATAATGACAGAAGGTCTTTGAAAATAGCATAAAAAATTAAAAGTTCTTGTCACAAGGTGTGTGTCAAATGTCAAGTTATTAATGGGCATGCATGAAAAACCTCTCTAAACAGCTGTGCAGCCTGAAGGTAGAAGCAGCTTCCTTGAAAGGTTATCAGCTTTGGGATTCAGTCACAGTTCAGTCCAGTTTCTCAACATCGTGTCTAGGTATTTAAGCACCAAAGACATCCCTCAGATCTCAGCCTTCTGTAGACCACTGAACTGTGAGAAGTCTCTCAATTCCTGCATTTGCAGAACAAGACAGAAGGCCAGCGGCACCATTACTCACAGGTGTACTGTAATGTCTGCAGGACTGCAGATAGCCATGGAGTTAGACACTCAGCTGTCAGTAAGGCCTTGCGTAAAATTGTATTAACACAATTTTATTCTTATTATTTACTATCATTATTATTGGAAATTGCTATTACAAAAAATACTGGTTCCCAAAGAACTGAGGCTCTGGGGGTTTGGTAACACCAGAACTACCAATAACTGCAGTTATCCAACCCATCAGGAACACGTTATACTGTAAATTCAGATGTGACACTGCAGACCACTGACAAAAGCACACAAGACAAAGAGGTTTTGTTGCACTTTGCTGATCTGACCCTTGCTTTACTGACAGCCTTCTCCCTTATCACAGTGGGCTAGGTAAGTATGAGCACTGCTCTCTGGGTCTAGTCAGGGCTGGTGGACATGCTCTGCTCCTCTGGTCTGGGTACTGTGTGAGAGCATCCCTGCTTGGTGAGGGCACTGCCCTGCTGTCACCTCCATCCCAGCTCGTCTTCCTTTGTGAAGCAGTCTAGTCTTGCTGCTCCCTGATGAAAAAAGACATCAAACACCCGCTCTTGCTGCCTGTGGATGTGTAAATCAATTTGTACAAATGTAATTGTGCCTGCATAAGCAGTTGGCACTTTCTCCTGGGCGTATGAAACTCAAAGGAACCACATGTAAGAGCAGAATCCTTTGCACTGTGACATCCTCCCTGGTTAGACTGCTGATCAAATTAATTTTCAAATAATCTTTCTGACTGGCCTGAAGTGTTGAAGTATAAGGACAATAACTCCTATGCCCTACATAATGCTTTTCGTTTTTCAAGCTATTTAATAACAGTAACGACTGAAACTACTCCTTCAGATACCCTTGTAACAATTAATCCTTTATACTTATATTGTGTCTGACACCTGATGTTCTCAAAGTATTTCATGGATTTGATGGATAAAACCTCATGCAGTTTCTGTGTACGAAGCCTTACAGGGCTGACTGAGTTTTTGAGCACAAACAACTTTAGGAAAAATCAGCAGTGTCTCCCTTGCATAGCAAAGGGAAATAAGGGTGATCTTCATGAACCTTTATTGAGACAGGAAACTACAACTTTCAGGAGTCGAATCTTGTGCCCTTTTCTTTTGCAAGAGAACAAATTGAAGCACAGAATGATGAAACCAATAGCTAATATCTGAAAACAGGCTTCCCATTGACCCATATGGCCTTGCCTGTGAGGCACAAATTTGTCCTCTAATGTGGGACAGGGACACTGTTCCTGTCCTCATCAGTGAGGTCTCAAAGGGCTGTGAAGGTGAAGAGTCTCTGAGCCACAGGACACTATGAAAAATCCCCATATTCTCTCCCTCCATGATTTTCCCACCAACATAGTGTTGGGAAAGTTTATTTAGCTCCTCCAATTTTCCCCAATATTATAAATACTGTAATGAATATAGAGTTCTGGCACGTGTTGAAACATCTTTGAACGATACCAGTTTAAGAAAAGTTTAAATTAAATATTTTGTATTACATACACTTCCAGATTCAAAATGGCAAAATATAACTGTGGTAAACAATTTGCAAGGAATATGGTCCTACTTAGAAGCAAACATAGAGCACGCAGGAAATCTCTGAAGCTGAAGACACAGCTGGCAACGTGAAAACTGGAATAGTGCCAGAAATGCACCCTTCTGCTGTAAAACTATAAAACACTTGTCCTGGTGTGACACATAATAGGCCAAGCCCCAAACTACTGACTCTTCTAGGAGATTCTGTGCACCACGGCGGTGCATCAGAGCCCCTGCTGATAACATGGCAAGCCACACAGATTGTGTTGCTTGTGCAACCCGATGCTAAACCCTAACAACGAAAGAAGGCCATAAAAGCCTCTTCCATGCAGTTAAATTTTTTAGAGCACTTCCCAGGCTTGATGCATCACTGAGATGGTACCACACGCCTCATTACACTGTGACACTGTGTCAGCAGCACAGCTTGACATTAGCTTTCTCCCTCACTTCCCAAGTACAGGACTGCAGCTCAGTGTCGCTGTTTTCTTTCAGGAAATTGAGAAAGGAAACAAGTGGAAAGCAAAATCACCAGGTGCACTGGAAGGGATGGTTTCTTTCCTCTCTAGTATGTACAGTAAAATTATTTCATTTTTTCAGCAGATGTCTCCAAGTTCCTCTCAATGCCTGAGCTATGAGAAACAAATATGTAACACAACTGCTGGTTCACCCTTCACACAGGTCAAAAGAGTAGGACAGGAGCAGTGCAAGATATTCAGTGCATTGATAGGAGGAGAGGAATCAGACCCACACTTCAATTATATCCAGCTACATTCTTCTGCCTAACATCAGATTTTCTCAGGTCCACTAAAATTTGCAAGTGAGAAAGGACACAAACAACCTTTAGACTTCAAACTTTGGCTCATAGCCTTGGGTTTTGTGAGATTCTTGTGTAAGCCTATCTACCTGGGAGCCTGCTGGGCAGTAACCATTTCACAGGGGCTGGGAAGCAGTAGAAGTTTCTCTCTTACTGCTCCGTCTCATTTTGAGAACAGGCTGGCAGCAGAGGGGACATCAAGAGTGGCACTGGGAAGACTTGTGAGATGCTGCAAGACTTGGGGCAGCAGGGACCTCCCTCCCGCTTACCTCTGAGCACAGGGAGATGTGGAATTTTTGGGAGCGCTGATTAAGGAAGGCAGTCATTACAGGCAAGTGAATAATCAGTGTAACTGCATTTTAAATCAGGCACAGGAAAAAAATGAAGTTATTATTACGCTAGTAAGAGCCATCGGTTGAAAGCACTACCAGCAGCCCTTGTTCTTTGAGGACCCAGTTAGCAAAGTTTGAGAGAGGGTGATTTTTAATGATTTTAACTTTACCATGTTAAATAGTGGCACCGGTCCGACACTTGAAGCTCAGAAGGTGCTCAGGCAACCTGCTGAGTAAGGCTTTGAATCACCAGTTCCTTCGGTTAACTAACTGGGATGTGATCCAGCCACAGCAATCTGACAACCTTTTGACGGCCTAAAGTCTGAGAAATTAATTCCTCTGACATCCAGCCTCACAACTGGCCACGCCTGCCCGCTGTGCACAAAAAAGACCTCCAGTATTGGCAGAGGCGTCCCGGTGTACCTAAAGAAAGAGGCAAGCAGGTGCATACAGTTTGTTGGAGATTCAGTGATCAAAGTCTATTCATGTTAGCAAGAACAGGTATGGATAATACTGGCACAGGTATATACCAAGAATATTTTGACAGTTCTGAGTGCGCTTTCACCCAGCGTCAGGGCAGTCTCGAGGAATTCAAATGTCTTCTCATTTGGCTTTTTCTAAGTGCTGAATTCCTCTTATGCTACAGTGAAATTATATTCTCTTCTGGTTTTGCCCTCTGCCAAATACTTGTTTCTTTCCATTGCCAAATTTTCCAGCATTTTTATAGGCCTGAGTGAGCTATTCCTTCTTTCTACCTGCCAAGATCAAGCATTTACACCTATGTCTTTGTTCTTCACTTAAAGGTTTTTTCCTTTTACACAGCCAAAATTAAACATATATTCACTGTTACTATTAGCAGGCCTGATATATCTGAGCATAAAGCTGAAAATATGTACCTAAGGACTGAGAATTCTCTAGCAATTTCATTTTGGTGTGATTAGTTGTTGAATAGTATAGATTAATTTGTTTTATTCTATGAGATTCCTTGTCACATAAAGGAAATGTTCAGTGACTTAGGGCAGACTTAGAAATCTGTTCTTAATGATGTTGGAAACATTGCAAATGCATGAATTACAAAATAGCTTTATACTTTAAAGAAAGCATTTGATTTTATTAGCCTGGGGCATTAGAAGACATAAAAGATGTAGTGAAGTTATTCCCCCGTCTCCTTTTTTGTCATGAGGAACTGAAAAGCAACATATGTACTTCTAGCTTACATTTATCTCTTCTTCCTGACAAGCCTTTAAAGTAATGCTTGACCTAAATGTCAAAAACTTGTCTATAATTTTTAACTGAAAGACCAAAGGGGAAAGATGTTCCTAAGATGGTATATCTTAATTTTTCAAGAAGGAAAACCACAAAATCAACATGTCTTAAAAACAGTTGCAAGAAAATTCAGATGAGAAAGTAGAGGTGAGAAAATCTAATTAGATTACATGGATACAGATGTACTGCTGCACTGGAGGTCAGTGCCTGAGCACTGCTGAGAAGAGTTTAGCTTGCTGCCTGTTACTAACCAGTGTGTACCATTGCAGATAAATTTTGCATTTGTATCTGTACTCATGCTAAATTCTGGATCCCAGAATGAAGGGTGCATCTTAACTGAAGACACTCTTGGGACTGGAGATAGAGTGGGGATTGGAGATTGAGTGCAAATTTGTGTTGGGAATAGTGTTCCAGATGCCCGTGCTCACGGCTCTGTTAGCAACCCTGATGTGCCACTGCACAGACACAGCGCCAAAGGCTGGTTGCAGATTCAACAGCCCCGTTACCACACACCTTGTTAAGCAGGTTTTCCCATCACTGACATCTGCTTACGGTGATGTTTTACCATTTCCTCAGAAGACACGTTTTGATGGATCTATTTAGCTCATTTCTGTTTTGCAAGCTGAGATGTCTTAGAATTTACTGTCCCACGGCTTTGCTGCTGGAGGTGGAGTCCATGCCTTGACACATCTCTTGCACTGAGCTATTTTCAGTTCCTCCTTCCTTCTCCTCTCTATCGCATTGTGCTTTTTATGCTCTCCAAATACTGCTACATCTTTAGAGCTCATTTTTCAATTTAAGTATTTAGTGTGTCCATTCTGATTTAGTAATCTCTTATGGCAGCAATAAATGCATTTAGTTAGATTGTTGGCACGTTTACAAGCTTTTCATGACTTCAGGATATTCCCTGGGAGTTGCAGAAAGGAAGTTGTTCCATTCAACCTCTCACACAGAGCCAGAAAAAAGGAAGTGTAGCTAATTATTTTGCCCCAGTAATTTGTGACAGCTAAAAACAAGTAGGTAAACAGGTCTGATGAGTGAACCGTGTTGAAAGTCAAAAAAAGCGCTTTACCTCAGAACACTATTTCCTTTGGTATATCACCTAGCCATTTTTTCCCTTAAAAATAACAAAATATAGATGGGTCACCATAAATAGCAATCTACTTTAAAACATTATTTGCTATCAGTATGTACATAGATTTGTATACAACATATATCATTATTATACATTATTAAACTTTTTTTTATTAGTACATAAAGCATTTAATATTAACAAATGAAATGAACTTAAATGGGATTGTCTGTCTCTAGATACAATATTTATCACGTTTCTGAAGTGTGTCCTAAACTAAAATACACACAAAGAACATGTTATTTTAATTTCTGTGTTTGTCATTGGAAGGATATCTTCTATATGGCATTCGAGCAAATTGCATAAGATTGATCATTGAACCATTCTCCAATGCCAAATTCATGTACTATACATGACCATCTTATTATAAGCTAACCTTTATCATAAAAAAAGTCTTTTTAACCTGAACCACCTAAAATATTTAGGGCTGATATCACTTTAGATTTTACTGTTTGCTTTGGGGTTTTTTAAAATGTTTTGTGGGGGTTTGGGGAGGAAGAGGGGATTTGGTGTTTTTTTGGTGGTTGTGGTGTTTTCCCCTAGAAAAAGTGGTCCAATAAAGTTAAAACTAATACGTCTGTAGGAACCAAATTGTGAAATGTATTGTCTGCAATCTGCTGTGCACCACTATACTAAACCCTTTTTTCATTTCTTATGCCTCGCCTTAACATGTTTTAGATAAGAGTTATTTACATTTATGACTAAAGACTAAGTCATCAAGCATTTTACATTTTCATGAATTAATTGCACGCCAAAATTCAGCTCATATAGGAGCAGGCAGCTCTAATTTTAAAACTGGAGTTTAAAATCTTAATAATGCTTAAAAGAATTTCAGCAAACTGTCAAATAAAGAAAAATAATTTTACAGTGCCATCTTTATCAATTCAGTAAAAAATTTTAAAAAATAAGGTTGATATGCCTTTCATGCTGTAAGAAAGTACTCCTAATATCTAGAAAGCTTTTAAAGATACTTTCAACTTCATGGTTTAAAGATAAACATCCTTTGGGAGCACATCCGTATTTCTCTGTGTTCAGAGCTGGCAAAATGAGCCATGTCCTGCAGTTCTGAAGCTCTTTGACGAAAGGTAATTGAAAGCTTTTGACACTCAGTCTAAAAAAATCAGATGAAGACCGATCTATCACTCATTTTGCAGTATTATGAGAAAATAAGGTGGACAAATAGATGGAAGCAAATTTGTGTACTTTTCTATACAGACTAAATGGTATCTCCTATCTTGGATTAAGCATTTACAAAAGATGAGACATTTTTAAAATTCAGAGCAATCTATTTCAAGCACTTTTTATTTTTCAAATATTCTTAATGTAATTTCTCTTTTGTCTAAAAATATTAAAGGAGAAAACAATAAGCTGTTTCTATTTAAGCAGTGCAAAAAATGACAACTATCTAGACTATTGCTATATGCACGATATGAGGTGTTGGCAACTGTAGGAAAAAGATGGGTTTTTTTCAGAAAGACCTCAATTTAATTTTATTCAATGGCTAGATTGCTAAATTTTGCTCTGAAGAGGTTTGACTGGTTCAGTCTTTCTTTCACACATGATGGAGATTAGAAAGGGAATGCTCCACATTGGACAGGAAACATGTCCACAAAAAGAACAAGCTGAGATCCTTTCACTAAAGGACAAGGGATTACCCTTTAAGTTACACATGATCAGAGAATCTCAGAGAGCTGAAAGAACAAGTCTTCTTGTGATAAATTTGTTTGGACAGAACGTCTCATCTCCTTTTGTACATAGGTGATTGTCCAAGACAGAGATATAGGTAGAGAAAAAAATGTTTTTCTATTCCAACAAGATGATTTAAAATATCTGTATGCTTCCATAATAACTGATGCTATCTAAATGCATTGTTTGCCTTCTTTACTGAAGATCAGCATCCAAATAATATTGATAAAATAGACATACAAACAATATGCTGGGAAATACTTGCAGTAGCTACTCTTTCTGATCAGATTTAAACATTCTACCTTGGAGTGGGGTATCACATATCACAGGCAAAGACTTAAGTAGGTGAAAATGGTGGAAATGAGAAGCAAAGAATTAGATTTAAAATAAGCCTAAAAGGTCAGATACATTTTTGGTATATTATTGTTTGGGACATAATACTAGGTCAAAGTATTTCAGCATTCAATGATTTTACAGGAACAAAAAGTCAGATGAAAGGAAATAGACAAAAAAGTATATTTTTACAAGAAACTGTATAACATCCCAAATATTTTCCAGCTATCATTGCAAAATATCATATCATAGTTAAACAAAACTAGTCAAGACAAGATTAAGGACAAACACAAGGAGGTGGAGGAGGGAGAGAGATTCTGGTCAGACCAACCTGAAATAAAATATATATATTTATATATTGAAAAGAAAAAATCAATTTAAAACTTTTGATTTTAAAATCATCGATAAAAATCTGCACACAGATATGAAAAATTCCCCCAAACAAAAAAAAACAACAACAAAAAACCATTCACATCAAATTTAGTCTCTGTTAAAGAAGAAAGTTTTGGAAAAATTACATTTTCTATGAATTTCCATTTTACCGTGCAATTTCAGTGACTTCTGTTTCCTATATAGCACTTTCCTGACCTTGAGGTGAGGGATCCACCCAACTTGCAATGGTTCTGATGTAAATAATCTCCCTAATCTGATCATTAGTTGAGATTTTGTATGCAAAGAAGATACATTTTCAGAATTTGGACATCTATTGTAAGACGAGGTGAATTATACCTCTTTCTTTCAATGGAATAAAAGCAGACTAGATAAATGGATCAGATGCTGAAAGCTCTACTCCCTCATGTGCATCTCCTGTTTGCATGAAAACAGGATGGGTTTACAATACTCTTTTTTCAGGGTATTACAGTACTTTTAACTGGGACAAAGTAGAGGTATGTGCATGTGTATGCGAAGAGAAGAACTAGAATAATCTGATCAAAGCAGAGGTAATGTAAATCTAATTTTAAGACCACATCCTAAATAATAGAAGAGAATATAAGGAAAGGACAGCAGCATTACTGACAGTACCGATAATGCTGAACTGAGGTGGTAAGTCCCTTTCGGTTGTTTCAGATCTGAACGTGTATCCAGCTGAGCATGTCGGTACCAAAGCACAGCCTGAATAACTCATGCACATCATGATGGTAAAAGTCCCAGAACATAACTCAGGCAATCCAGACACAAGCAACTGGGAGCTAGATGTGTTTTGTTCTTAAATCCAAGGAGGTACATAACTCCAGCTGGAGGTGGTGAACTGGTAGGAACTGCAGTAGCCGACCAATTAACATAATTTTTCCTTAAGGTTACTTACTACGTATTTCAGTACATACACCATCTGAAATATATGCAAATGCAGCTGAGAGTCACTAGGGACTGTTTTGTTAGAAGTGATAATCAACCTGAGCATTACAAACATGCTGTAAGCTAAACAAGTTGGCCTATAGCACTACGAGAGGCACTTTGCTTTGAAAATCCTCGTAATCATTGCCAATACATCTATGCCACAGAAGGGAAGCAGAAGAAGGGTATAATCAACCAAGCTGAGCATGTAAAGAATCGTATGGGACATGGGAATAGCAACCACTTCTGTATAGTGAACTTCTGTGTTCAAACCAGATGTTTTACTGACAACACTTTCAGAGGCTGCAAGAATATTTCAGTGCAAAATGAGCCCGAGCTACAAATTAATGAGTTCTTTTTTCAAAGCCACTTAGATATGCTATTACAGCTAACAACATTCTCCATTTCAGGCACAGTTATTTTATTTGGATGAGATAGAATGCCTTATTCAGCTCAGGAAAAAAATCTCTATTAAAAATGTATTGGAATGCAAAGAAATTTGTGTAAGCATTTGTAACAAAGGATCCTTAAAAGTATAGAGACTCTCAGATGAAAATATCACAGCTCAACAAATACAGGACAAGTTAACGATATCCACAGAGCGGTGTGGTCTGAAGTTGCAAGCCTTTTCTTGTCTGAGTAGTTTCCTCATACCATAACCATAGTCCATTGAATATCTTTTCTCCCCATAAGAAAACAAACAAAAAAACCTTTGCCTCTTTAATACACGAGGTTGAATGTTTCAGCTGAAATTCTGGACCTAAAATCTTGAGCTTTGATAAGAGCTACCCCTCCTAAGGCAGATGTTAAGACAGTAAAGTTCTGCTTTTTAGTGTATATTGCAACAGTTTTCTGTATTTCAAGAACAGGAGCAGTAATCTTGGGCTGCTGCATTCACAGATATTTTTGTCTTGGATATGCCGGATGCAATATTTTACACATGAGATTAACTTTTAACACTGTTATGGTAGAATCCATTTTGAGGAATATCATGTCATACGATTATCCGGTTGGAACGGATGTGTAAATAAAGGAAATTGGTCCTGATTAAGAAATGCAGTAACCATCTGTCCATGAACTTTTCTGCATTACTTCCTTCATGCAATTTATTTGTATGGTGTATTTGATAAAAGCTTTTAGATACATTAAAAATTTGCCCTGACTTACATTTTAATGAACTATACATTCATTAGTGGACTACACTTTGAAGGTGTTTTCTGTAAATCAAGGAGTCTGTCTATATATCTTAATGGAAAGTATCAGCTAAATTAGAAAGTGAGGACGTCTGTAAGTCCATAATATGCCTTTTTTCTCTACTACTACTTTCATTTATAAAGTCTTTTGAAGGAAACCCAAATCTCATTGCCTTGAAAACATGAGATTTTTATTGCTGAGTGAAAAAAAATCAAGCTGCTGTGATGTGATGTCCAAGAAACAGGTACAATAAAAAGATACTTTTTATACTAAACCTAAACCGTTAGAGCAGATTTACCTCCTTTTCCTGATGTAAAATACCAAAAATGTGATTGAAGAACCTTGTTCCTGCCAGACCCAGCAGTAACTGTTGAGGCTTTACCTGTGCAAGTCTGACAGCAAGCTGTTTTCCATTGTTATTTTTGGTGTTGTCATTACAAGTAAATTTGGGATAGGTGGTTCGGGACAAAATTCTTGATGGAAGCAATCACAAATCCAGAAATATGGATGATTGGAGGTTGTCTAAGTCGTGTCATTTTCTTACAGTATAATGTTACAACATTGCTTCTCCCTGTTTAACCTTCCAATTTTGTCTTTGCTTTTCAAATCCTGGCTAATTAGAGGATTTCTCTTCTTCGTGACACTGGACTCTCATGCCACACTTTAATTACAAGGACTATGTAGTGTTCTATTAACTGTGGATTTTTGCTTCTTAGATTTGTGTATTAATTGGTGATATCAGTTCTCAACTTTTCTTTTTTTCCAAAAATATTCTTCATTATAATAATTAACCACATATCCAGGACAGCCAAAATTAACTATTGACGAACTGATTTCTTCAGCCGACATCTGTGAAGATCCTGTATTTCCATTCCTGCTTATGCTGTGAAAATGAAGAGTAAAAAAATACATGCTATGAAAATAACTTACCTTTTGAGAGAAAGCGTCTTCTTAAATACTCATGCAGTTTTTGCTTTTAAAATACTCAGATTAATTAGGTGTTTAGTTTTGTTTTGGCTTTCAATTATTGTAGTTATTTTACATTTTCAATTATATTTGAATCATATTACTGAACTTTTCTTTCCAGCTGTTACATCAATACATTATAATCACTATATGTGTATTGAGCCACTCCTATTCATATAATTTTGAAAACTGATATCAAAGATGAAATAAAAAATTTTCATAAAAGCAAGAATAAGCAACACAATGCTGCATAAACACATACAAATACGTAATTTCTCTTGCTCAGTATTTGTATTTTGAACTGGGAAGCTTTTCTTGTAGTCTGAATGGTTTGCAATCTCTGTCGAATGTCTTTGCTTTCTTCCTGCCACAGACCTTGTCTTTGAAATAAGGCAGTTTTCCTTAATTGTATCTATCATGCCTGTTTCATGGAAATTCTTTGGGGCAGGATATGCTTTTCCTGTGCTGGTGTATGCTTTCCCATAGTGTCTAGTATAATGTAGCTTAGTATAATGCAGTACAATGCCGCTCTCTAGGTGGTCTCATCACTAGTAACGAGCTTGAAATTCACCTTTCACTAACTGCTGCTTCAAGTTTAAAAGCTGGCCACTTGTGTTAACAATAGAAAACACAGGAAAGGATATAACATGATAGACAATGTGTGTCTAGGTATTTTCTGCAGGAAAAAATTGCTCATTTGGAGTAAGATGATTTGAAAAATTGATGTTGTTAACCAGGAAGTCCTTTACAAGGCTATTGTTGTTGTTTTAAAAGGCACACTTAGTCCTCTGGCTGGAGAGAGCTGGGTTTGTAACTCACCTATGGAAAGGTCAGATGTTGCACACGTAGCCCAAAACATGACTGCAAGATGCTCAGAAATTGCAAAAATACATTTGGAATAGAGCAAAGCAGAACTTGGAAAATGTATGCTATAGATACTGACTGGACTTTCAGTGGTCCTCGAATTGTTGATTTTCTTTACTTCAGTAGAGGAGAATAAAATTCTTGAGAAGAAACATAACTGCTGACTAGATTTTTCTTTGTAATATGCACCAAAATGTTACATAATCTCAGTTTTCTCTGCCTTTCAATGTGACTAATTTATTTGTTTTTTGGTTTTGTTTTTTTTGTTTTTTTTAATCTAACGAGCAGTTTTTCTAATTTGTTCACACTGTGAAGAAAAGAAATAATTTCCTAGGCACCCAAAATATTCTTACAGGGCTTTCCATGAGCACTGCTTTTCTGCCAACTCCCAAACAACCTTAAATCACATAGTCTATTACTCTGAGTTATTAAGAAGAAATTTTACTGCCAAAAACTAAGGACAATCAACTTTTTAGACTAGAATTTCTCTCTGACATACAAAACTGCAAGCACCTTTGGGCAAGCTGTCCATGCTTCTGATAATGTAAGTAGGAACAGTCAAAGGATCATGATTTGGTGATAGTATATTATATAGCACAAAATAACCTAAAATTTTGTAATATCAGTTTCAAATCCATGGCTCTAATGATACCTGCAAAGAGTGGAGAAACGTAAACAGGACAGAGGAAAATAATAAGGGAACTCAGTGCTGCCTGGTAGAAAGGATAAAGGATGAAGAAGAAAAGATGTGATGGACAGGCAAAGCCCATATGCTAAAGGCCATGAAACCAAGAAATATACAATATTTAATATATTCACTATTCTGCTGGAAAAAGGAAGGCTGTATCTGCTTTTCTACAAGCTGAGCAATATGAAATATCAAACTATATTTTCTTTATATGCTAATTTTACTTTTGTCCTTGAATTGGGTACAGTATGGATGTGATTATCATGCACCCAATTATGTTTCCTTTAATTCAATATGAATTACATCCTCAACCATGAAAAGATTTGCTTCTCTGGAGTAACAGCAAGGCTAGAAGTAGGTAAAACCCAGCAGTCTGGCTAATATATACATATATATGTGTGTGTGTGTGCGTGTGTGTTTGTTGCAATATATTCAAATCAGCATTCCAAGGGCAGCCGTTGCTATTAAGGACATTTCACTTACAAGCACAGTATTAAATTAGATTAGCTTACAGAACCCATAAACATGTTGTGTCGGTGTGTTATAACAAAGATAATAGAAGCAATAACAAATAGAATTTCGAATCACATTTTAATTAGTCATATGAACAGTTTAACACAGAAATACTGACAAAGCAGAACTAACAGTGTAATGAAGCTGCTTAAAGGTGCAGATAGGAGCCATCCTTGCAATATAAATGCAGTATTTAATAAGAATTTTTACTTAAAATAATGATTTCACTAAATCACTGTAACTAAAAAAGGGCCAAATGAGAAGTATGCCCTATTTGACTTTACCTAGGGGAACAAAGACCTTTTATTCCTCACTATGAAACCTCCTATGAAAAAAAAAAATGCAATTCATGCATAAAATTGCTCATGTATTTGTCAGAATATCTGATTTGTATTTCAAATGAAGAGAAGTAGTTAAGAGGTGTTATGTTTGTCTTCTCTAGATAATTTCTTTAGGTTTGAATTTGAATGGTATTAGTGATTTATCTGTGTAACCATTTCAACTCTTTCAGAAGTGGTCATCTGTTAACTATATTTTTCTGTCAAAATTGTTATTATATAATCAATGTCCAGACAAAATTCATCAAATAATTCATTGACATATTCAGTTCTTATCACTAAACAGAACAATGAAAGGGAAGGACCCAGAATCTTGTGAAACAGTAATTGTGAAGCACCCACAAATATTCTGTCCAAGTGATCCAATTAGATGAAATGCAAAATAATTTATTGGTATTCTAAATGTTTCCCGAAACAGCGATATTTCTGCATCACACAGGATGATGTGGTACACAGCCATAAATGTATGAAACACAGGGAAATAATTGTATAAATGAAACAATGAAGCACAAAGAAAGCTTTTTCATTAATTAATGTAGCTGAGTTTTATGTAATAGCAATTAGCATATGTCTAAATTCATCATCCTAAGAGAATCATATAAAAAAACACCATTGTAAATAAAAATGTGAAGATTGAAATAAGAAAGGAAAAAGGAATCTAACCAAAGCAATAACTTATAAAAAGTAGTGACACTATCTTTTTAATACACCTAGAGGGAACCCCAGCTACCACACTGGGCATTGCCAAATGCATTTTAGGATAGAAGAGGGTTACTACTGCCCTTGTACAGATGAGTCACTAGGGCAAAACTCCTCAATGGTTTGCTCAGGATTATATAGCCAGTAGCTGCACAACAAGGAAACACTGATCAAGCTAATACTTTAACCTCTAAACCTACCTTTCCTTTAACAACCTATAATAATAATTTTCTTTTTTTTTTAAATGAGGAAATGCATATCTAAACGGACAGCAGTCAAGAGGTTAACTGAACATGACTTTCAAAGAAGTGGGTGTTTTTTTAAAGTAAATTCTGCAGCAAAAAAAAAAAGGCAGGTGAAATACACTTTCAAAACTTGGGCTAAGAAGGATTTTAAATAGTCAAAGGCTCAATAATATGTTATTAGAACCCATTGTCACAATAGAGCGTTCAGACCAAGAGCTTAGCAGGAATTAAAAAAGGATTAAACCTTTATAAGGATAATGAGAACATCCATAGTTACTTTAGATAGGATATAAAATAATATTTGTAGAAGAAGAAATACAGGCATTCCTTGAGGCATAAGTGAACCATCAGCTTAAGAAGGTATGTAAAAAACATCACCAATAACAAAATTGTTGTGGAGATAGCAACCTTCTTTGGAGAAACTTTGAAGAGGATTCTAATGGAATCTAATGATATAGAAAAACATTACAGGAGACCCATTTGTAATTTATAGACATTTTAATTTCCTGTTTGACCAAACAAGAAGACAAAAGTAAACCTCTAGAATCACCCATGTTACGTCCATACTGCAAAATTCATCCATCTCAGCTTGGACAGACTAGCTTGTACTCCCTCTTCATCCACACACACTCACCTTCCTTGAGTAGGCCACACCATACAATATTTGACTCTGAATGTAATTTAGGCCCCATATGCTGCCTCTGCAATCCTAAGGAATAATTATTTTGTGTGTATACAGGCATTCGGTTTTTTTCCCCACTTTTAAGCACCTGAAACGGCAAGTATACATATTTTGAGATAGCACTGAGCGACACTGGAGAAGGGTGAGCGCAGTCAAATGAGGTAGACTGCCCCATACTCCCTCGTGGGAGCAGTTTCTGTAGTGAACTATATCCAGACTAACAGGTTCTTCATAAAAAAGGAGACTGAGAATCAAATAACATTTGATGCTCAGTGCATGAGTAGGGAACTAGACCTGACAATGAGCTGAGGAGCCATTATTCACCAATGCAGTTGTACCAACAAAGAATATTTCCTGTTTCCCATTCACAGGGAAACCACAGAGCCTTCTGACATTCCAGGTTACTCAGAGGCTCAGAACGAAAATACCCTGCTCAGCAAACTCTGAGCTATAAATGTGCTGCTGTGCCCCCCACAAGTAAGGTTTTGTGCAGTAAATGATGGTCAAAAACTCAAGAGAACACCAGTCTGTGAAGCATGGTGTTTTGTCTGTGTTCAAAGAAATCAGAATTGTGACCAGAATTGAAAATTTTTTTGCAGAAAAGTGATTTCTGAGGTGGTGAAGACTTTTGAGTTTTCCTTTCAGGAAAAGTGCATTGACTTACCCCTGGAAATGACTCTTTAGCTGGAAGACAGGATCACCTCCAGTTCTGTTTCTTCAGGGATCACTATATGCATCATCACAAATTGCCAATATCTGAATATAGGTTGTTACATTTTTTTAACATTAATCATGGAAACAAAGACATGATTTGTGCCTTGCAGTTCTGACCTTCGTAATGGTAGCACACCTTAATGACCACTTTGTGTAAATGAAAAGTGGTAGAGTTAAAAGCACCTTTCTTCTGCATACTAAAATTCACCAAATATTTGAAACGTATGATATTTTTCAGAACAGTTTTGTACATTAGAAACTACTGGGAAATATAATTAAAAAATTTGTATAACAAGTTCTGCTTTAGATATGTGCCTACAATTTTTTAAAGTTAGTTCTAAGTATTTAGACAAGACTTGAATATAAATGAGCCAGCCAGAAGATGAAAAGGCTAATAAGATTTTGATCTTTCTTCTTTAAGTGAAATTAAATTTAATTTTCAGCTGCTCTGAAAATACACTTCTATTTCCTCCTATTTTTTTCCAGAAGTTCTGTGAGATCTTGATTATACCTGTAGAAAAAAGCTGAATGTGTATGCCAACACCCAAACTGTTATACGAAAAGGTACTTAACATACATGGTTTAAGAATAAAGTTTTTCATGATGGATTTGATCAATGACACGCTTTGGATGCAACATCAGGTTGCCAGAGACTAGGAGGTAAAGAGCTGTTGTCTGTTTTTCATATTTTTTCCCAGTGAGTCCTGTACCACTACAATAAGCAGAGTTGGATCACACACTCTACAGCTGTTCTTGCACCCTTATGAAGACTGCAACAATTCATACTATGTAGTTGTCATAATAAACCAATCAGTTCTCTCTCTTTTTCTTTTTTTTCCCTACCTCCTAGTATTCCAGGCACAAATGATTTTATTGAAGTTATTTACATTTAGACTAGCATGCAGTTCTTCATGAGAGGAAACTATTTCACTGACTCATAAATCAAGTAAAAAATTTAAGAATCTACATTGTGTAATGATGTTTGTATATCTTAATAATGAGATTTTAACTAGTCAAATTTGTTGTTTTTAACATCAGAAGCAGTTGATGCAGGGGGTTTTGTTGTTTTGGTTTGGTTTCTTTTTAATGGCAACTACTATTTTGGTTTAGATTTGCTAGCTTAAAAATCACAAATCCATTTTCACAGCTCATATAAAGCTCACTGTACAATTTCTAGCACAACAAGAAGAAACTCAGAAGATAAGTAGAGAAAATGATTTTGAAACTAAGTCAGCATTTTTAAGGAATTTGATTTATAAAATGCAATTTTTTGCCTTCAGCAAATCCTTGGAAGTCATTATGGCTTTTTTTTTCTAGTTAACTTTCTCCAGCATGCCTGGTGATGGAAATAGCTATTTACAATATTTAAAGTAGTTTTACAAATGCTATATGAAAACCATAGTTACCTTTATTTCTCTGGTACTATTTTCATTAATATTTTGGGACACAAGAAAATGTATTTTCACAAAAGCAAAACTGGATTATATGAGCTAAGGCCAGTTGAATTAAAATCAGGGACATAAATATGAATGAAACTAGAGTTCTGTCATGACTATACTGCAAACTAACTACCATTTTATCTTAGAGAAAGCTAGAATAAAATTTCTACAGGATGCTGTGGTGTAGAGAAGTTTGGAAAATGTGTCTGTAATGTAATTTGATGTTGTTTTCTATTCTAATTTTGGGGTCACAATTTCTGAGCATATCCTAGAGCTAGTCTGAACGACATAAGCCTGTACCATGTCCAGGAGATGCCAGGCCTGCCTGGATGTGCCTGCAGGGTGCTGACACCCTCACAGCAGCCCACACTAGCACTATTCCCCCCTGGAACATGTAATTTTAAAAAAAAAGTTGGTACAAGAAACTTCTGGTGTGATTTTTCTGGTAAATTCGAGCTTAGCATCCTCTCAACTGTGGCTGAGTATGGGGTTTGATAGGTCTTTGCTGTATGAAGGTGTCTATGACTGCATGCATACACCCTCCTGATGGCTGGAGGGACCATGGTTTTCCCGAATGATGGAAAGCCAGAGCAAAAAGCCAGAGAGGACTAGTGATGTTAGCACTGTGGGAGGTGAACAGGCTGTATGTACCATGGCTGCTGCTGCTTTCACTAATTTATTTAGCATTCAGACTAGAATGTCATGAGGAGTCTTTTGTCACATCATTTTTTAGAGCCAGACACCAGAGAGATGGAAGTTAAACAAATTAAAAACCTGTTCATTGCCCCAGGCGTGTTTTACTTTGTCATTTGGTTCAGTTCATTTCAGCATTACACTTTTAATGGCTCACTTAGTTAAACTTGAACTTATGATTACTGTTACTACTTTTAATAAAGGCCTGTTTTGTGAGGGCTTCATTGCTGTTGCCTCAGGATAACAGCTGCTAATTTGTTTTATTACTATAACATATTTTATTTAGATTTTTCTCCTAAAAACTGCTGGCAGTGCTGCTTGTAGTCATTGTTTTCTACTCTAACAGTCAGTTTGCAGAGCTGGCATAGTCTGCAAGACATTGTATATGGCAGGACTGTAGACTGATGTGTCAGATCTAAAAACTGAAAAACTGTCCAATTTATACCACAGGCTTGCTTCTTGAGTTTGACTAAACAATTTTTTTTACCTCCTGTAAATCACAGACAGCAATATCTGTATCCCTTGTTAGGGCTAGAGATGCCTGCTGATGAACACTTCCAGGTAAGAGCAGCATATTTTCTACCAGAGATTATACACTGCTTTTTTATACCTCTTGTGCACTTGAGCCAACTCAGCGTCCTCAGTCCAGTTATTAAGGATTTTCTTTGGTGAACTCTGGTGTTAGAGGTTTATGGGACAAATTCAGCTCTTATTGGATTGGTGCAATAATTAAGAAGTATTTCACTGTTATCGTGCAGCAGTTAGCTGGGTTATCTCAGAAACGTGTAATTGATAGATGAACCCACATTTACAACCCAAGCGCGGGAGACAACCTGGGTTCCGAACTAGTTATTTTGGCACTTGTGATTTTCTCTCACATTCTGCATAAATGCTATTATTCCCTGCTAGACACGTGAAGCTTGGCTGCTCTGGCTGTGCTTAGCAAGCATAAAAGACTTACATTGCCCAAAAGGGTCCTGAGGCAGCATAAGGGAGCAGTGAGTGCCCCAGCACTGTCCCTCCCAGAGCAGCTGTGCACTCCTCTGCATGGAGCCGCGCCCCCAGCCCACCATCATTCCCAAGGCTGCATGGAAAAGTTGACCTGCATTTATTGATCCCTTGCTCAGAGGAAAGAGATGATCTCAACTGTGTTTCCTACACTTATATCCGAGTACTGACATATAAACAGTGTCTCATTTACCTACTATTTCTGGATATGGTGCGGAGATTACAATGAAACCTAAACTGACTTTATTTCTAGAACAACAAAAAAAAAAGAAATAGGCATGACTTGTACTGTTTCAAATTCTCTGTGCTTTATTTTAGGATCAGGCTATTAACTGTGTTTCTAATTATTTTTTAAAATGTATTAAGCAGGTAGTTGCCTATTTTTTTCTGAAGTTGTCCATTGAAGTCTTCACAATAATTAAGAATGAAAACATGATTTAAAGAGCCAAAAGCAGAGGAGGAAGACTTTGTAACACTCAACTTTGCACTTGTACTTTAGGCTAGAAGGGCTTGATCTTCCTAAAATCACTTTCTGTTTATCGGACAGATGTCAGTCTTTCCAAAACACCTGGATGAAGCACCTGGCAACTATTCTGCCAGGCACTCCTGTTCTTTTTCAGCAAGAAGTAATCCAGGGTACGTTATTCCACAGCACACCATTAAGAACAAAACTAAATCTAATCTATGCAAAAGCCAAGCTTGTATTCACCGAGAAGAGATGGAATAAAGAAACCTCGTAACACAAATTACCGCTCCATGCAGTAGAATCTTGCAGATCTATAAACACAGAGAAAGTGAATAGTAAGTATCTTGTTCAGTGAGAGTCTGGAAACTTGGGTACGTGCCTTAGGAATAGAACACGCAAGAAATTTCCACTATCTGTTGGTAACTAAACTTTCCCAAATCTTTTTATTAAAGAGGAGTGATTGTATCAGTAAACCTGGCGTGATGAATTTGTGGCTGTTCATCTCTGACAACTTAAAGACAAGTGATTATGAGCCTTAGGCCACCTGGTTTAGATAACCAGTTTTGAGAAGCTTGGTCTCAATGCACTTTTGGGACAACTAAAATCATAATAAGCTGCACCACTGACCTCTGCTGAAGATAACCAGAACTGCTCACTTTTTAAAATGGTTGCTTATCAGTAAGAGCTACAAGGGATTCTCCCTTCCGGTTAAGCTGGAACAGCTAGAGATTGAAGCTAAGACTATTTGGCCATTTATTCAAGGAAGTAAAGAACACCGATGGGAGAGAACTACCTGAGCTAAGGGAAAACATTGTCATAAACCCACTAAAGAACACATTTGTCATGGAAACATTTATGCTGCAAGTGGAAAGAAATATCCCTCTGTGCAGCCAAAAATGCCAAACTGGATAGTGCTGGAGTTTGTGAAAAGAACTGCATTTCCTACAGATATGAAGGAGGCATATCCTGAAGCTGTGGTAAATCCTTTCCAGTCTTAAGGTCTTGTCGGAGTTTCTAGTGAGTATCCCAGTGCTCTGAGTTTAGCTGGAATGCTAAGTCACTGAAAACCTCTCATTCTGTTCCGAAGTGACTTGTAGTCACCAAACATCCCTGACACATATCAAACTTCTTTGCTCACAGGAAGTTGAAACTATGAAAGGAATCATATATCACACAGTGCCTACTTTGAGTACGATTAAAAACTTCATTTTCTGGTGTGTCAATACAACCTCAAGTTTTCCTTTCAGATAGCTGGTATTTAACAAACCAAGACAGCCATATTTTGCAGTGTCACTACACAGATTATTCCAAAACTGGAACTCCATAATGATTCATGGAGGATTCAAACTTGGATGTCCCTACAGCAAAAAATGGAGGGGAAAAACATAATATAACACCATGATAATCCAGTAGGTTGCACAGGTTTTCTTGATTAAATCCAAGACACAGAGAGCCAAAAGCATTCAGGAAGCAAACAAACATAAAAGAAAGACAGGGATAATGTTTTAAACAGTTTTAAGAACAGGCGGAATGAAGAAGGTGGGATACATTATGAAGGGAGAAACGGATGTTTATGGAAGAAGAGCCGTGGTTTCCTTCTGAGGGTTCACCCTCTCACTGCATGCTTCCATTTCTGCTTTTCTTTTCAACTTCTTTCCCAACCCATTTCCTTAAAAAAATAACAATGAAACAAGGCATCAGCAATATCTACACCATGCAGCCATTTTTTGCATTATCTTTTTCTTCATTTTATGCCCCTAACATTTCTTGAAGAAGTCTGAGTAAGACTCAGTGTTGAATCCACAATAAACAATTTTCATTATGGAAAACAATATTGAAATAAGACTGTCATAATATCTGCATTTTGGTCAGTTGGTGTGCAAATTTTTGGAAAAGCAGGAGTAATCGTCATATTTTATTGAAAGAGGATAGAACAACTCTCTTCCTTGTTCCTCCAGGGAGCTAAAAGAATTTGTCACTGATAAGGAAGTCATTTAGAAGGCATTTCTAGGATATCAGTCAGGCTTATAAGCAGCACAGCAGGAACCATATCAAGGAGACCAAAGCAATTAGCAAGAAAAAGTCAATTCCCTGGTGAGACTGAGAGATGTCTGAATTCTACTACTAGCTGGTCTAATCTGAAGTTTTGACTCAGACTTGCCTGAGCTTATTCCTGATTAGAAAGGCCATCAAATGTTGGCCTTTTGAAAAGTGGTAGAAATACAAAGCACATTTGACAGTCATAGGCAATATATTTTGAATGATTAAGCAGTGCAGCTCCTCCAACACCTCAAGGAATTTAGGACCTGTATTTTGGAGAGTTTAGAGTCTCCAAAACCTATTAATTGAATAGTTGAATTAACTATAATGCTCTGCATAATCTTTAATAGCCTACATCTCCAGGAAATAGTAAGAATAGGCATGTGGGGTCTTAAATAGGTTTGGTTCTTCTTCATCCTAATATAATTATCTGCAAAAACTTTATTCAAAGTCCACTTCCTCAATCGGTGCAGAATTTTTTATGAGTAACTCAGAAGCTTCTCCAAAAGTGTGTCATTTTACTCCCAAATATTTCCTCATATTACTGTTTATTCCAAACACCTGAAATATTTGTCATATTGTTGAGGATGTTCCTGCACTTGTGATGAATTTTCATTTACAACATTTGTTGAAATAAAAATAATTTTTGAGCAATCAAAGGATTCATTACCGTATGCATATTCATATGCATATCATACCATATGAAGTCGAAGAAATTTTGTAATTTAACTATAGGGAGCTTGGGCTCCTCAAAATTTTACATCTAGTCCTGAGCAGAACACTAGCTCATCTTCCTAAGTAGAGACAATGTATCATCTCCATATCTTCCCTTTTTTGCATAGATCATTCTGGATCTGGACAGAAATTAGGCGAAATGTTGAACTGTAGTTAGAATAGAAAACAAACAAAATGGTGAGAGAAAAGGCAGAAGAAGGAGAGGAGATCTATGAAAGAGGGAAAGACAAAACCACATTTTGCACGTGCTGGGTTTGTTTCCTTACTGCTTTGGTCACAACACTAAGAAATTTCCATCTGTGCTATTTGCCCAGATCTCCTCAATGAGGCTCACCAGTGAAGCTGAGAGTCCTGAGATGGCATAAAACATTGTGAGGCCTTTACAAACACGCTACAGAAAAATCTGCAAGACAGTGACCATTTGGCTTGTCTGTTCATTATTTATTCTAAAGTATCTAATCTATAAAATATAACTCTTCATTATTTTGACTCCCAGATTCATGTTCACTCTAGTTTATCAGATATAATCTTGGCATGGCTCTGGCAGTATATTATTGAATATATTTTCATGAATTGTAGACTGGTTTGGGTTGAAAGGGTCCTTAAAGATCACCTCGTTTCAATCCCTCGGCCTGCGGATCATGTTTCTTTTAATGCTGCCCAGGTCACATTTGGCTTTCTGGTCTGTAAGTGCACTTTGCTGGGTCATGTTGAGCTCCTTGACAACCAGCATGCCAAATTCTTCTACTCAGGGCTGCTCTCAATCCATTCTCTGTCCAGCCTGCGTTTGTGTTTTAGATTGCCCCTGCCCAGGTCAAGGACCTTGCAGCTGGCCCTCTTGAGCTTAGGAGGTTCCCATGGGCCCACCTTTCCAGCCTCACAAGGTCCCTCTGGATGGCATCCCTGCCCTCCAGGGTGTCTATACCACACAGCCTGGTGTTGTCAGCAAATTGCTGAAAGTGTGCTGGATCCCGCTGTCCGTGTCACTGACAAAGATGTTAACAATGCCTGTCCCAAAATTGATACTGAGGGGTTGAGATTTTTAATTATTTCAAACTATTTTAGTATTTAAAGACTATTTTTCCAATTTCTTTTTTTAAAGCTCATGTCTTGATTCAGTTTGTTAATCATTTGAAACCACTAACATCTGAGATACTCTCAGGTCTCCTGTCGGATTTTCTACTGCTGGATTACTCATAAATCCAGTGATATAATGTCATCCTGATAAGGATTCCCTGAACAGCACTAGTCACCAACATTTAGGTGACTGAATTGTGTTCGTATCCAGTTTCCACAGACACTGAATTCTTCCACGGGCATTTTGACAAGATTATTTGTTCTACCCACATTAAATGTCGTAGTTTGGTCTCTCAGGTACCAGTCTTACCTAGATTGTACTTCCTGGGCTGCCTAACTGTGTCCTTTAAGCATAGAGTAATTTAACCTAAATATTTAATTTTTGGAGAGTTAAAATCAGTTTAAGTGAAATTTATCCCCTTTTTGTCTCTCTGTCATACTGGTTTTATTGACATTCATTGCTTTAGTTTACAAGTTACAGTGAACTTGCACTCACTTCTCAGATTTGAGCTGAAAATTAATGTGGCTTTCCTTTGGTAATCCTTCTGAGTAATATTACACCCAAAATATAGCAGTTGAGGCCTTGTAATTGTATTCAGAACACATCTTAACAAACTATAGGTAACGAACTGTTTGTTTCCAGGCGTTGTTAAACTGTCATGGAATACACATGACAGTGTAAAATTATGGCATAAATTATGTCCAAAACTTTCAGGCAGTCTGTTACTAGGCAGTTAAAGCATATGAAATGCTACTGATGTCCTCCCTCTGCTTCATATTAAATAATTAACAAAAAAGTCAAATAGTATTTTTACCACATGGAGATCCGTTTGTTCTTACCATGGATATGGTAATCTATGAGTAAATTTGCTGCAGTCTAGCATCTAACCATTCCATATGTCAGTCTTAGGATATGAGGATGCCAAAGAAAAATATGAGATTTTTCTAAATGAACTACTAGAAATGGAGGCGGAAAAAACACAAAACAAACTGCAAGCAGCAATTCTAGGAAGAATTTCCTCACCTGAGTTGTATCCATACTGTAGTAGTTTCAGCTCAGTGCAGGGATGACCTACTTAGCTTCGTGGGAGAAGGCTAAATGGTAATCCAGCACATCAAAAAATTTGGTATATGCCCTATATCTTGACAAGAAGCAAAGTAAATTAGCCTTATTCTTAGCTTGATGTTGCACAGAAAGACAATTTCTAGTATCCAAGCCAGCTTGTTTATCACAAAAGTGAGAATCTTTCCACAGTTATCATTCAGGTCCATTGTTTTAGTACTAGCTGTAAGAGTTATTTCCCCAGTGATTCCTGATATTTTTTTCTAACTAAACAAGACACTTATGATGTCTGCCTAAATCAATCTATCTGTATCTATTGGTTAGTATTTGACATTTGCAGGCAGTAGAAAAAGAGGCTTTTAAACCAGAGATGAAAAGATTACAGCTACCCCAATGGAGCTGTTCTATCTGGCATCACCTGTATTGCCAAGGGCTGCATAAGAAGTGCCTTGATGAATTTATTAGATGTTTGTGTTTAGAATGTATCTCTTGGCACTGGATGTAAAAGGTTATTCTGCATCATGTTAATGTGCAAATCTAAAATAATTTGTAAATACCTCAGTCAGGCTGACAAATAGGGTTGTTGAGAGTGCTGCCACTGAGGGAAGAAAAACAGTGGGTATATGGAAGGAATTCCTCACACAGAAAACAATCTGGCACCAAAAAACTTGATTCACGTGAGAGACGTGAAAATACCTCCAAAATGCACTGCTCAGTGCTGAATTGTGTGCAGTTATGCCTGTAGATCTCTGAAGAAATGCTGCATAGTGACTGACTTAAAATCACCACCACAGACACATTGTGGGCTTTTTCATCATTACCTCACAACATGCCTCGGTTTTGAAATGAAATGTGTTTTCAGATATACACCTGAGAATGTCTGACATGGATAAATAAAGGCCAAGAAGAGAGTATGACACTGACACAAAAAGGGTAAAGCAGAGTTTAAAATGAAGTTACTTACAGATAATTTGCCAGTAACACAGTTCAGTTCTATTATGTTCATAAAGAGCCCAAGGCAAAATTTCCCTTGTAGGTACAAGTTCTGCTCAGCATGTAGCCAGTAGGATCAGCTACAGGGACACCTTGACTCTGCCATGTCTGTAATCCAAAAGAAAACAAATGCATAGACATGTTAAAAAAAAAAAACAAAACTATATGCATTTCTTCACTGATGGAAATTCCTTATAATCTGATTCCAAACAGAAAGTATAATTGAACAATTAGACACAATATTGAAAATATTTATGGATATCAATGTAGAATTAATGTACTGCATATAACTATATATCTTATTGTGTTAATATGTAATCAATAAGTCTTTATAACTATCACCAGTATTACCGAACTAATTTTCTCTTCCCAGGTATTTTGTTTGCATTAATTCACTGACACAAGGTAATGACATGTCATGCAATGCAATTATTCAAATCAATAACCTTCCACTTAATAAAGACAAAGTATAACATTAACATTGGATACCAGATCCTAGTTCCTCCTGCTCTTTAACTGTCTGTGAAAAGGCAAAATTTTCACATTCTAATACAGAATAAATTGCAAATACTGTAAAAGCTATTCACACCAATATAGGGTTTCTATTCTCCATTGATGATTCTCTCCTTCACATATTCACGGTCGAGATCCAGAAGGGACACAAGTATTATGGTGATACTACTGCCAGAGAGAAGTATGCAATTCTCAGTCAGATTTCTCTTTTTATAGAGCAGGGAAAAAATGATACATCACTTTAAACAGTTAATCCAATAGATCAGAGCATATGTCAACCTAATTACAATACGTGATGGAGTCACTTCATTTGCCTAAAGGTAGGAACCAAGTGTTATCTAGGATGTCCTAAGGTAATATTGTCCAGCATTCAGGTCCAGAGATAAAAAAATCTCCCTCGTGGACTTTTTGTTAAATGTCTCATGGCATCCCAAATGGCAATCCTAGTATATCACTTTTCTGCATTTCCCAAAGGATTCCCCTTAAAAATGTGGCAATAAAAAAGAGATTTTTAGGTTCTGTGTATCAAAGAAATGCACAGAATAGCTTTCTACTTATTATCTGCAACCATAAGGATTAGAAGGTATATTTTCTTTAAAGTGAAGATTAAAGTTGCAGGACTTGCATTATCTTGTGAATCTGAAAGTATATCCTTGAGAAGTCATCAAAATAACTGCAAGGCAAGCAGTAAAGAAGTGACATTAGCAGAAGGAGTCTTCTTAAATCATTTATACAGTAAAGCTTCTGAGATATCAGTCTTAGAATAAAAACAGCTAAAATTCTGTGTGAATGAATGTTTCCATCCATCCATTCATTCCTTCATTCATTACCTGAAGCTCTTTCCAAAATCCGGAGTACTTTTGGCCTTTTCTTCCCCCCACCCCACCTTTTTGGCCCACAGACTAATCATTAAAAGAAAACTTAGAAACATAATTACCGTAATATCACTTCAATTCACTCCTGAGTTTAAAAACATCCTAATCCATATCTCCCTAGCTAGAACCCTGCCTTAAAAGTGCATTTATCTCTTTGTAGGAAAAATATTTCACTGGACAGATCTTTCCTGTTTGATCCCTGGATTTAATCTTTTCAGTCTTAAATGATTCTGAACAGAGGCATCACACCCAAATACCTGGAATGACCTGTGCCTGGTAATTCAGGTCACTGGCCTAACTGTGTTTTGCATATGCTCAATTTCTTTCAGGCATTTTGGACATGCTACGAAAGATAGGTCTGTGACAACTGTTACACTGGTGCACATTTAAAACTTGTGTTTTTCAACTCTACATATGTTGTTCATAATCACTTTTTTGCACAGGACGGCAGTGAGCATCACAGAAGCAATTGTCAAGCAAAAAGTAAAAAGAAAGTCCAAAGAGTGCTTTAATAAAAGCCAATATTGAGACTTTAAATTCCTGAAAGATTTTTCAGTCAGGTATTCAGAATTAAAAAACACAAATTAATTTTCTGCTTACTAAGAAAAAAATCAAAGTAAAATAAAGAGAAAGAAAGTCTTTCTTTTCCCCAGCTCTCTAAATGCTGTATGTTATTGCAAATAAGTGTAATTTGTGGAAGAAAATAAAGCAGCCAAAAAGGATGAACAGTGGTTAACTAAATTATTCATTCAAGCATTATTGATCTCAGATGAATTAGCAAACAGCATGCTTTAGCTGAGCACAAAGTTATTCATCTTCGATTTTAATCTTAGAGAAAGCTGAGTTACATTATATTAATGAAAACAACAACAAAACACAATAAGCAATTTCCTCACAAAATGTTTAACAACACAAATTAAGAAACTGGTTATGTTCACATAGTTCAGTTGCAAAAATCAGAATTGTGACATTTGTGCTCCAATCTAATCAAAAGGAATTGGGGAAAGTACAAGATAGTAAAAGTAGTTTAAAGAGAAGGTGCAGCCTTACGATTTTAACTTTACCAGGAGTCTGGAGGGTTCAGTCGCTGTTCCAGGTTAGACATAGAACTCAAATTTTCACAGTTTTGTCTAAAAATAGATAATATAATTTCACTTCCAGCACTGTGAGTTTGGTGTTTTTTGGTTTTTGATGGTTTCTGGGGTTTTTTTGGGGTTTTTTGGGGGAGGGGTTTGTTGTTGTTGTCGTTGTTGGTTTGGTTTTTCTGGTTTTTTGGGGTGGAGAGTTTGGGTTTTTTTGTCCAATGGAACCTGAATCACAGGTAAAAATTGCATTATCAAAACTTTGTGTTAGAAGATTTACATTTTGAGTGCCTCTGAGTGTATGACTGAGAGATATTTGGGAGAATATAGGCAGTAGAAACAGGGAAAAAACTCCAAACAAACCATAACAAACAAGCAGACCAGAAGACTTGTTGGATACTAAATATATTAAGATATTCAATCCAAGAAAAAGGCAGAGCCATGTCTGTGAGCCATGTAGGCTGATGCCTCGGTAGGTGTGCACAGAATGTGTATAAAATGAAGCTCTTTGCAACAGACCATGTGGAGGAATCAATGAGGAAGATGAACGTTTTAATTTTAAAAGTAGTTGGCCCACAGATAGGGTAGGATTCAATTGCCTAAAATTATTGTATAGCACAGTGTCGTGTCTGACCTCCAGGTGTTAATCCAGTGAGTTGCATGTCTCCAGTGCAGACTGATATTCATCCATCCTTTCAGACGGTCTTTAGTTACCCTGAAATACCACAAAAACAAAAAAAAAACCAAACAAACAACTTTGTGGATAGGAAATTAAAACCTACTCTCCAGGTTCACTTTCTCTTAAGCTTGAGAAATTCAAAATACAAACAGTCACTTGCCCAAAGTGTTCTGGTCACTTGGCTACAGCCAGGAACAAGCTCCACCGCATCGTTGAAAGCCGCACTGTTCTGCGGCACAAGGTTTATAAAGTCATGATGACAAAGAGAGAATGGGACTTCTGGAGGGTTTTTTGTGTGGTGTTTAGGTAACTCTGCTAATATAGAGAAATCTTTGGATATGATCTTTATAGGAAGAAGTTCTGATTTCTACATTAAATAATCTTAAACCTTATGAGAAGGATTATTTTTCAAAAGTAATTTTTCTTAGATGAATCCCCTAATTCCTATACTACAAAATCTGTCTCACTCACTAGACAGAAGAGGAATTTTTCCTTCCTTTTCTATGTAGTGGTAAAGATACAAGTAGCAAAAAGCACCCATCTTTTTACATCGTAGCTGCTGTTTTCCCCCTGGATTACTCCTTAAGTGTCTTGTGACTCACCTAGATCTACTCGGTTAACGCTGTATTCTTCTAGCCATCGTATAAAACATATGAAAATCTTTAGATTCTTCTATGAAACCCAGTGTTCATAGTAGACCCCCAAGGGTCATTAAAATGAGACATGTCTGGTGGTGTCCGTGGTAATGTCCATTCTGCAAACCACCCCAGAACGGGTAGCTGCAGAGATGACACTGACCCAGTCTAGTTCTCCCTGAAGGAAAACCAAGCAGAGGAGAGCTGTTGTGCATTGTGTGTCAGCAGTCTGCTGGCCAGTGGGCAGGGAAGAACCAGCCAGACCAACAGGGCACCGTGCTCCTCACTGCCATCTCATTCCTGGGGAGAGCATCATGGCAAATAAGGAGGGCTCTTTGGATTAACACTGGGAAGAAAACCAGTTTTCACTATGATACTCGCAGAAGAACCTTTTCCAGTTCATCCTGTACACAAAATACTTTTGTCTGAATAATTCTTGTTTTTAATGTGTGGAATGCAGATACTTGGAGCACAGGAAGTCAGATTTAGACCCGTATGCTCAAGGATGTTCAAATGAGAAAATTTTCGTAGAAAAACAAGCACAAAAACCATATGACTAATCCAACATTCACAATTGTAGTACAGCTGTGCAGGAAAAGCAGTAAGAGTTCTCATTTGACAAACAAAGAAACTGTCAAAGGCTCATTAAAAAAGATCTCAGAGGACATTAGAGGCCTTGTGCCCCCTTGGCTGTTCTGTCAGCTCATCTACTGCATCTGCTGAAAGAGTGTCTGTATCTGTTTTGTCAAAGGGTGTACTGTAACAGTGTCTATTTACAGGACGTATAAACACTTGACTAAAAAAAGCTTATAAATTGGAAATTTAACCCAAATCTGGTGGCACATATACTTTACAGAAAGGACAATAGAAGTTTACCTGAAAAAACTAGACTAGAGGCAGAGTAGTCATGAGGTGCCTTCTGCTCTTCTGTTACAGGACCTAGGTGGACTTTGTTGTCAGCTGTGACATGTGACATTTAGTGGATATATTAAAGCAGTGAAAATCTATACCTTGCCTCACAAATGCATTTTTATTTCAGAATAATTCGTTTTTAATCCATAAATTGTAGGAATTTTGGTTCAAGCAAGCTCTTAAAAAATTTTCAAGTGAAAGAAATTTTCTAGATATTTGCTATATTTGCCAGAAATATAGTGGTCCTTTCATTATTTATTAGCTATTGAACTTTAACATCAAGATACCAACACATTTGTAAAACTTTAGCCCAAACAGTAGATAATTTGCCTCACTCACTACAAGTTTTACACATGCTAGAGCGAGTAGCATCATACTACATGGATGTCTGGTTTTTTGTCTATTGTCATAGCACACAGCTGCTGTAGGAGATGGTATAAGGCTTGCTGTACATTTACATCCAATAATTAGAACCTGACACAGAAAATAGCAGTGGAAGAAAAAATGGATGAAATTTTTGAGAAAGTGCTCTAACACAAATTCAATAGCACAACTCTTGCTCTAAGATTTGGGATATGAAGTGAAAGTTAAAAATCAATTAGGAAGACACTAGGAAACTACAGCAAGTCTCTGTTTAATAAGACTTTCACAGTTCTTTGCATGTGAAATGAAAATTCTTGTTACTTCAGTGGCTGTAATATATTGTGATTGTATTATATTAGGTTATATATACTACAGAATGCATTTTGTGAAGCTCTAGTTTTTGTGCAAAACTTCATGCTGTTGGGACATCTTCTTGCATAGTTGGAATTTGTAAATTGATGAGCAGAATTAATTCAAAGCAGTTATAGAAAAACACTAGCTGGAGGAACCAGTTGCCTACTGCTGGTAGTGGCTGTTGGATCAACAGAAGAAAATTACTCAGTGGGAAAACCAACCAACAATTTGAAGGAATTTAGACCAAAATAATTTCTTTTTTATTAGCAGGTTGGTATTCTCTCACATAGTATATACACACTTATTCCAGTACTAAGTGAAATTTAATGCATTAATAATGTTTGCTCTCTTCAGTGATGGACTGCTAGGCAAGAGCATCAGTGACTTGAACCATTTGCTGGCCTTTCCTGCAGTTCACTGGCATGGTTAGATTGACTGATCCACGTGCCCTAACGAAACTTCTGCTTGAATGGGAAATCTTCAAGTGGTTGTGAAGCATGGCTGGAAAATAAATGTGAACAAAACTCAGTCTTATCACTTGATAAGAAGAATGCTGGAGAAGTCCACAAAGATAAATTCGATTTGAAAAATTACTGCACTGTAAATGTATAATATTATTTTCATGACTCAAAATAAATGTCAGAGGTGACTCAGTCACTCCATATCTCCCTATCTCTGCTGCTGCAGCTACACAGTTTGAGAGACGCTGGATGCCGAAATGTCAGGGGGAATATCAGGTAAGAAGTGTGTGCCCTCTGTTTTGTTCAGCAGTTATCCTGCCTTTTTATTTCAAGTTTCGAGTAAAGCACGTTCAGTCAGGATTAATGGACTTTTAAGTACTAATATATGGAATCCAAGATAAGCTGCACAAGGCCAGAGAAAGGCCTTTACCTCTAAAACTCAAAGGTCTGTTGAACACTAGCTGCTCCCTTTGCTGCTGATCAGAGAAGAATGAAATTTGCTTTAAATGGGAAAAGCCTTTTTTTGCTTCTGTATCAGCCTGTGCATGTGGTAGGAGTTAGGCTGAGCTGACACTGCTGTGCACCAGAGATGTAGCAGCTATTTGGTCACCTGTCAAGGACACTGGAAGACACTGATGTCTTGGCAGCTGTTCCTGAAGTGTTTCTCTAATAATCTGCATGAGTGAATGATCCAGCCCCTGGAAGGACCATATTCTGTTCACTTACAATTATTCCCACTTATTGGCACATAAATAGTGCTCTGAGATTTTCATCTTGGTTCAGTGTTTCTCTTCCCAACAGCTAGATATTGATTAACACTGAAAGATATGCAAATGCATTAGTTTAAGAAAATTTATAAAAATAGTTAATTGCTGGGATTAACATTCTCTTCTGGAAAAAAATTCCAAGCTCTTTTTCCAACTTTGGTAAAATCAGGTGTTTTTCATAACGTGTATTGAATACTGTAAAAGGCCACATTGAAAAATATTTCTCTGATAATATTTCAAAGTCCCAATATCAGTTCACTGACAATGTTCAATACATTGTAGAATAGCTTTCTGAGAGGAAAAGTAGTTGTGACTAAGGTAGTTGTCACATGAAGATGAAATTTTGTTGTGTTGCAGGATATTGTCCTTCTGCTGAACCTTACAATAAGAATAGAAAACACATTTTAAAAAAAGAAAAAGCAGTAAGTTAAGAAAATGCAGCTCTACAGGGTTTGTTTCCAAGAAAATCAGCAGTTCGCATTAATTTTAGTAGGCATCAATACCTCTCAGATCTTCAGTCTTTTTTGAGAGGGCAGATTTCCCAAGTGATATGAGTCAGATTTTTTCCAGCAAAATCAATGAATGGATTCTATCTATGTTGGTCAGTATAAAATATTTCAGATAATTCTTTAATTTAACTTTTAGAAGAGATACATTTCAAGCTTTTGACTTTGAGATTAAATTTAAAGCAACCTTAGACCAATTATATTGTCTATACCACCACATATTGCCACACACTAGTTTTGACTTTTCTTATTACAAAGACTATACACATGCAAGAATTGTTAGCTTGACACCTTTGACTTTTAGACATCTCTTGATAATGGCAATCTATACTTATGCCTATACTGAGACTCCAACCCACAGCACTGAAGAAGTGCAGAATGATCCTCTGCATGATACTGTTTTACCCCTGAATGTTTAGCTTCCCCCACTTCCATCATCTAAGCATGAACTAGAGGCTGTACAAGCTGTGGCCACCATAAACTGAACTGAAAACTAACTTAAGACAATAGGAAATAAATGACCCAGCAGGGAAAGCGCATGGCTACTCCAAAGTCAAGCCAAAATATGTATTTAGTAGTTTTCATAACAAGGAGATAAGATGAAGGAGCCCTAAGAGTGGCATTTTTTAGTTATGACAGAAAGATATTTTCCACACAGTGCAAGCACATGAGTGCAAAGCAGAGTGATGAGTGGAACTGAATTCCATTGAGCTTCATGGTTAGAAAGTGGTCTGAGATTATAAATGCCATGTGTGTGCCTGCATTCTCTGCCTGTGTTCATCTGCTCCTGGGAATTCCCGTGAGGAATACCGTGGCTACATCCAGGTAGGTAAAGTGGGTATAAACACTACTATGTCAGTCGACTTTTGCACAGAAGATTTCTCTCCGCCCTGCGGAATATTTTGACAGTTTCATTCAAGGAGATCAGAACAAAGGGTCAGAGGCAAAAAATAAACTCGGCCACTTAACAAAAGGAGTCTAAAATCAAAAGGATTAAATTAACAAAGAAAATACAAAAAGTTTTTCACTAGGAAGGAGAAATAAAACATTCAAACACAAACCAGAAAAGAATTTAAAACAGAGAAAAGAAGAGATCTGTACCTTAAAGCAGATAAGTAGCAAAACAGTAGTTAATATTATAATGCTATTGCCAAAAGGGAAAGCTTCATTCCAGGTGAATGAAAATCTGATATTGGGGTAAGGTGTGAAAAAGATAACATATAGATTCTTTAGAAACAAATTAGACAACTGTTATAATAAGTGTCTAATTCTAGCAACTTTAAAAAATATGTAAATTAATGATGCATCCTAGGGTAAACAAATACATAAAAGTTATAGAAAAGATTTATTTCTAGAAAAATATAAAGATTTACAAAGAAGAAAACAGGAAAAACATTGGAATGAGGGATAGCAAGCTAGTGTGTAAAAAGCAGGTGTCAGTCATTCTTTAAAGATTCCAGGGAAGAAATTGATCTAAGTTCAATAATGGTTCCATCTAAGTTCGATAAAGATTCAATCCAAGAATTAGGAAAAGCTTTTGGTTAAGTTACTAAGACCCTGGATCAAGCTTCCTGGAGTTACCTTCTCCGGACCCTTAAAACTCCAGTATTTGTCCCAGAAAGATATATATAAATATATATGCATTCTTAGCAGGTTTGTAGAAGGTTAATTTGTCATATGCATAGCAACTTAATTTATTAGGTGTTTTTAGCTCTTTTTTAGCCATACAATACAAATAAATTAATGTGTACATGTTTATGGAGTTTAAAGCCAAATCGTTAATTTAAAGTAGATACACTTCTTTACTAAAAGAAAGAGAGAAAATATACTAGGAGTGTAAAACTGGAATAGCAGCCAATTGTGAGTGAATTAACTCCTCTTTTGCATCTTATGGACTGCATCAGGCATAAATCCATTGTAGTTTAGAGGCTCTAGATCCAAATGAATGGCAAAATTTAAAACTACATTAAAGTGGCTTTGGTAACAAGAAAACACTTAGTTTAAAACACAGGACTTTAACCTGACTTCCATTCTTTAGCTATTTCCTTATTTCTAGTTCTGAGTGCATATTATGGGATGTGCATGTACAAAACCAGCATGTACGGATGAGAGATAAAATGACACCAGCAACAAAGGTATTGCAAAATAATTAAAATGTTCTGCCCTTGCTGCTACAGCTGTGAAGTGTCTGAATTGTATGATTCAAAATCGGAACCATTATCAGATGTGAATAGGAGGCATAATTTCAGTCAATAAGGAAGTGAAATAATGTCTTTGAGATGATTGAAAATTGCAATTATGGAAGCCATACAGGGGGAAGAATTCTCAGAGGATTAGCTAAAGAGAGCAGCAGAGCTGTTCAAAAGGTGATAGTTTTACATCTCACGATCTGATCCTTTCTTTTATAGCATTTTGGTTTTGGAGTAGTCTAACCTGGCAAACTTCAAGTAAAAACTGTAGCCAGACAACCTCAAAAAAGCACAAACCAAACCCAAACACAAAAGATCCAAGACAAAACCCAAACCACCCCACAAAAACAAGAATATGAAACGGAAACTGTTCCTATTGCTTATACTTGATCTCTATTTCAAATCAATGGAAACCACCGGTTTGGGTTTTTTTTCTGCAACTGAATGCAAATAAACTTGAAAAAGTATCACAAACCAAAATAATGACAACACACATATTCATCTGTGCCAATGTCAAAACTAGATGTAACACTACTTCAGACTCTGTTCCAGATTTTGTTATGAATCCGGTCTACATTTCTCAGCATGATGGGCTTTCACTCCTGCTCTCTCCCCTGAATGCTGAGCGTTACTGACACGAGCAAAGGTGAACTTTGCTGGGCCCCCTTATGACCCATCAAGACTGAAAACATTTTTCAGAATATGATTGAAAGGCTTGTTGATCCTGCACATTTCCTCCTTCTGAACCCTTGTCATGAGTGAGATGAACGCAATAAAATCCTGTATGGATTTGAATACTGGGATTTACTTAAGACCTTCCAAGCTTATGGCTTTTACCCTTTTTGATTATTTCATACACTCACAGATTTTCCAAAGCCACATTCACTCAAGTCTTCACTTTCCATTGCTGAGAAAGCTGGGGCAGAGTCACGTCAGCTGTGTGCCACGAAGCTTTTTCCAGGTTGTTTTTTACATTTTACATTTTACATTTTAGGTGTTGTTTTTCTCCATTTGAGCACTCTGTTTGCAGATGCACAACATATCTGAGGTGGTGGTTCTCCCTCATGTCCCGTATTAACCAAATGATTCAGCACGTGTCGCTTCTTTTAGTTCCAGGTCTTGTCAAAATTCATAACCAGTCTGTACTTGTTGCAGGTAACAGGCAGTAGGATTACTCTTGGGAGTTCAAATGCTCAGTTTCAGTCATTCACACATACACACAATTATCTGCCACCAATCAGCATTCATAATCTAAAGTATTTCTCACCTACTCCAACCCTGGTGACTCCTTTCCCCTTTTGAGTGTTTGGGAGCTTTCAACATCTTGAGTTGCATTTACTTCTCAGGGAGATCCAGGAGTGGAGTGGGGTGCCCGGTCTCACCCCAGAACAGAGGCTGGGGGAAGTGACCACATCCCTTAATACAGGCACATTGCTTGTTCCTGACAACTGTCCAGAAGAGTTTTCTTTCCCATAGACTGTATAGGGTGACTGGGGAAATGAGCTTTTTTACTCCAAACTTAGCTTTTGTGAATACTCTTTCCTGTGTCACTCACACTAACGACCTCAATGGAATGGTCCTGGTAAAAATTCGTTTATGATCCTTCAGGCATCTATGCATTTTTTTCTGAATTTGAGCTTAAGTCTGTTTCCAAACTGAGAGTCCTGTACTGCCTAAGCACTTTTGAAAATGTTACAAGTCAAAAAAATTTGTAAAGAGCTGCATGGAAACAGGCCCATTTAAATATGTCCAGGCAAATTAAGCCTTACAAAATCAAAGTAATAAACACTTGCAGAAATAGCTTTAACTATTGTATGGTCCTATTTCTTCCCCTTCTAAGTGGTATTTCAGTTTCTACTTGTCTGTTCCACCCGCAAGCAGCAATACTAAGAAATTCTTGATGTGGTTGTACTTCCAGGCTATCTTATCTTACATGATTTACTATTCATCCCTGAAAATTATATATTTTTTACTCTACAAACTTACTGGCAAGTGTGCGTGAAGTTGAATTTATGCAAGAACAATTGCCTGAAGAGGACATTAGAGGTAAATTCCAGGTGTGATCTGTCTGGGATTTTCTCATGTTTTAATGTGCCTTGACCTGCTCATCCCTTTTAATGTCTGCAGGCACCCCTGGGAAACTGTGAAGAGCTCTGAAGGGCTGCTCTTCCCTGATAAAACGCAGTAAGAGAACATTCAATTTCAAAGGTTTGTTTCTAAAGGACAGTGCTTGTTGCAAGTTGGCAACAATAAAAAATAAAACTATTTTTGCTGGACCAGATTTTGCTGTCAGTAAAGAGTCCTGTAATTTCAGGAACAGCTGAGATTTGCACCTCTGCAACTGATAGGAAACCAGCTTTTTATGTATTAAGGCAGAAGAAGCAATTTCCATTACAGTTTTATTTTCTCTATATTTTTTTCCCTTTTCAAACTCTTTTCCTTCAGTTTCTTGGAAGAACTTGAAGCTGTTACTTTTCAAGCTGAAAATTCCACACCTCAGAGACTTAGACGCCCAATATTGTACCTCTTGAGCCTGCATTATCTCTGTGTATCAGAGTGCATCAAGTGTTTATCTCTGCTGTTCTGGTTTGAGAAGATTGATGCTTTCCTCTTTCTTCATAAATTGTTTCTCAAGTATGAGAAAAAGTGAGAGTCTCTCCAAAGTGTATTTCAAGGAATTAATTTATTTCTGTAGAAAGCTAAGAAAAATATTTGGGAACTACTGTAACATTTCTATTAAGTAATATTTTAGATAACATTTTAAGCACTTTAACCATTCACCTGCTGAAGCCCACTACACTGTATGTTGCTTTTACAGGTATCAAACAGCTCAGAAACCATAGAAATCACTGATATGAAAATTATGCTTCTTAAAAGTAACAGCTGTGTTGCAGGTGTGCTGTCACTGTACCTGATGGCACAGGTCAGTCAATCCAACATCCAGAGCTGTTCCTCTCTGCTTCTTGCGTTCATGCTCTCTCTTTTGTCTCGGACCTCTTTGGGGAGCAATTTCTTAATAGATGTAATCTTAATATACCAGCTGGAGCATAACTACTACATTCAGACATTGCTACAAATGCAGAGGATTGAGATTTTAAAATAGCAATAGTAGTAAGCTATTCCTACATGTGTTCTTCATGTGAGATAGATATCACAGGGTGGTAATGCCCACTGTCCTAAGACACTGAGCTCCTGTGGGTTATGTGTGTTTGTGAGAAAAGTTTCACTGCATTTTGAATGTACTCTATAGGTAGTTAATTGCCTCCTTCCTGAACTGCACCTAGAAGCTATCTGGAAAGCAGCTACGCTGGACCTGTAGTATTTCACACCACTAAATCTCCAGTCTGAGCATAGCTCTTGTAAGTGCTTTTAGATGAATGAAGTGCAATACTTTGAGTTTATTTTTAGAGCAGCTATGAAGTGGAATGAGCTTGGAATAGCTCCAGGCGTACGCAGTCCAGGACAATTTGAATGTGTTCAGACCAGGTCCCCGTATCCAGAGGGACACAATTACAGACTCAGCCAGGTATAGGTGTTGCTATTAGCACATTATGCTATTAAACCATGAATTCTCCCATTGGGCCTTGCTGCCACTAAGGGGATGAGCTTTCTAAAGTGTTACAAATAAAAATGAATTTTTGTGTTTGCTAAGGTCATAAATGGAAGTACAGTTTTCTTTAAGTACACTAATGTGCACAAAGTTTCTTCCAGCTCCTGTATTATTTTCATATTCATATTTGCAATTTTAGACTATTCTGCTGAAAGGTTTTTAGGATACCAGTCAAGACCTTTTGAAAACAGCTGACTGTAGGATATAATAAGAATTCAAATTGCATTGTACTGTTTCGAGTGCCTTTATTTTCCTGTATTTATCATTCTTATATTATTTTGGCATTGTTTTTCTGTTATTGGCCTGAAACAAATCCCTATTTGTTTGCCAAATGTTAATAAAATATTAGGTGATTTTATTAATAAAATAAAAGCAATATTAAGAACTCACAACATAAAACTTAGCCTTAGTAAGCATACAAAAACGATATTAAAAACACTGAAATACTTTTCTAATTTATTCCAGTGAACTGCCTAAACTTGATTGATAAAACCAGAAGCTTCACTGAAAATGCATATGTCTGTAATGAATTGTTCAGAAATATCTAAGCCACTCCTCAAAAAGGAAAAAGACTTTCTTCTCTGGATGCGATCCTGTGTACTGCAAGGTCATTTAGTCTGGCTCAGATCTTACCATAAATGTGTCGAGAACCACATACAACAAGTAATAATCATAATAAGGCCACTTGACAAAAATGATTGCCTGTGTGTTGCAAATTAAAGTCTTTCCTGGGAGCTATACAAAATATATAGTGACAGCAAATAGATGTAATTCTTCAGTTCCTTGCTTGGAACCAGCCAGTGCTTATGTTCACACAGAGAGAAAAAAATACCCATAGCAGCTATTCAATGCTGAGGCTTATAAAGTGGACTGTCACTCTCACAGGTGCACAGGGATATTAGTGAGGCTCTGCTCCTCCCGAGGGCTCCAGAAGCAATTGGCCATTTTTCTCCTTTCTGTGTCCAGCAATGTAGAAGTAACTAGATCTGTGCCTGAAAGAGGAAGAGTTTTTGCAGAGATGATCCTGAAGTGAGTGGAGGAGAGCCAAGCAGTAACTGCACTCACGTTCTGGATCCATTTGGGTGTTGTGAGCACTTCCTCTCCTGCTGTCGCAGGCAGCCAGGCTGATACTAGCAAAGGTAGCATCCTCTTCTCTGCAACCATGAACGTTCTTATGGGTGCAGTCTACTGTCTATTGCTTTATGCTTAAAACCACTCTAATACCTGATAGTCTAAAAATGTGGGCTGTATCTGGCAGTCCTTACTTGTCCTGCATCTACCTTCTCCAAACACCTTTTGGTTGGGAGAAAATTGTTTTCTGAAACAGCGAGGTTTCTCAGCTTGGTTTTGATGTAAGGCTTCACACATCAAATAGAGATTCCCAATATGCATCATCCATGGTATTTTTAGCCCACACCTCTCTTCGTACAGTGTCCTAGGGCTGTATTCTGAAAAAGAGTAACATCACCTCTGGGTATGACCCCAATCAGCCAAGTCTTTGTGTCAGTGTTGGAATACATATCTCTGTTATAATCTAAGCTGTGGAGAGGTCTCTGTGTCCTTGGTACATATACTGGCAAAAAAATCATCCTTTGGCTTCATGACAATGGTCGTGATTGTTAGGACCTAGAACTTCCGGAGATGCTTCACTGATGCTTATCTGGGTACACACGGACTTTTGATATTAATAGCTAAGGGTATTTGAGCACTGGTACAGGCTGGGGGCTGACCTGCTGGAAGGCAGCTCTGCGAAGGACCTGAGGGTCCTGATGGACAACAAGCTGCCATGGGCCAGCTGTGCCCTTGAGGCCAAGAAGGGCAACGGTATCCTTGGGTGCATTAGGGACAGCACTGCCAGCAGGTCAAGGGAGGTGCTCCTGCCCCTCTACTCAGCCCTGCTGAGGCCACTCTGGATTGCTGTGTCCAGTTATGGGCTCCTCTGCTCAAGAGAGATACGGAGGGAAGAGGAATGGCCAAGCGAGTTAGGCCTGTTCAGCCTTGAGAACAACTGAGAGGGGACCTCATCAATGTGTATAAATGTCCAAAGGGGGATGGATATTCCAGATGGATAAAGGCTGTTCTCAGTGGTGACAAGCAGTAGGACGCAAGGCAACAGGCAGAAACTGATGCACAGGAAGCTCCACGTGAACATGAAGAAGAACTTTACTGTGCAGGTGACTGTGAACTGGAACAGATTGCCCAGAGAGGGTGTGGAGTCTCCCTCACTGGAGATGTTCCAGAACCATCTGGACCCAATCCTGTGTCGTATGCTCTGGGATGACCTTGCTTGAGCAGGGAGGCTGGACCAGATGACCCACTGTGGTCTCTTCCAACCTGGCCCATTCTGTGATTCTGAGTACCAAAGAATAACTACATACATGTAAACTGTGTGATTCTCTTCAGCACTTTCTGCTTATTTCCACAGACAGTCTTCACTGTCATCTGGAATCTTCATTTTAAGCATGTTTCCTATAAGCCTGTCTTGGAAAACTTCTCTAACTTGGCACTTCCACAGAAGTTGACGATTGCTGAATTTAAAGGTTTTGCTATTTTTGTGTCTCTCTGTGTACTAAGTACCAAGTTGTTCAGGTAAAGTTGTGGATTTGGAAGTACATGTTCATTCCTTTAGCTTGGGTGTTGAATAGATGATCCCCAGAGGTGCTTTCTGACCCCAAGCATTCTGTGATCAAACCTGGTATTTACTGAAGAGAACTTGTACAACTCAGATAACATATTTTTATTAATAGTTTAAATTTGTTTTTCACAAATAAGTTTTTTTTTTCTTCTAGGTTATGACTATTTTAAACTATGTCTATGATTTTAGCTCTCAAAAAAACAGTATGAAAATGTAAATTTCATGATTGTGATTTGATGGTGGCTAAGGCACAAGAATAAATACATTCTTTCATGCACATCAGAGGAGGAGGAAGGTGATGTAGCTAGTTTAAGGAGTTGTTTATGGTTTTGGAGTATCCTCTCAAATATTGAAAGTAATGTGACTTTAATGAGACGTGCAATTGGTAGCTTTTGCTTTGTTGAATTTTTTCCTCAGGGGAAACTGAGTCATTAATAATAATTAAGAATTGAGTAGCCAGTTATAGGGTTGAGTAGGAAGTGAGGTAAAAACCATGCTGTTTGGAAGCAAAATATCTGCACATACACAGTGAGGGAGTTTGAGGTCATTAAAAGCTGTGGGCTGGGATTAGTGGGCTCCATCAAGTGCATTATTAATGAATCTACACAGCTCATGCAATTGAAATTTCTGAGTAATCATAAATGAAATATCTGTAAATAGAATAATTCAGCATGAGGTAAACAACCGGATTTTAATTTCCAGTGGATGGAAATTGTAGCAGTAGATGCTGGATGAATGTAAATTTAGATTATATGCAGAATTAGATAAGGATAAATATAAATCAATAGGAAGACTGATTGCATTTCCTTTTTTTAAATCTGCCTGACACTTGCTTCTTCACTGAGAAGCTTTTTGTTAAAAGAATGCCTTCATGTACTTCACCTTTTCAAGGTTTTTCTATTTTTACAGATTTCACTATGAAAACTGAAAATTTGTGCACTCTCTCTCTTCCTTGCCATGGGCAACAACACCTTTCACTAGACGAGGCTGTGCAAAGCCCCATCCAACCTGGCCTCAAACACTCCCACGGATGGGGCACCCACAACTTCTCTAGGCAAACTGTTCCACCACCACCTTCACAGTAAAGAATTGCTTCTCAAGATCTCATCTGAATCTACTCTCTTCAGTGTGAAGCTACTCCTCCTTGTCTTACCACAACAGTTCCTGACAAAGAGTCCATCTCCAACTTCCTTGCAGTCCCTTCAGAAACTGGAAAGTTGCTGTGAGGTCTCCTCACAACCTCTCCAGCTCTTCTCCAGGTTGAACCACTTTCTCAGTTTGAATTCATAGTGGAGGTGCTTCTGTTCCCTTATCAACTTGGTGGCTTCCTCTGGACTTGCTCCAACAGTTCCATGTCCTTATTGTTTTGGTGGCACCAGAGCTGGATGCAGTAGGGTCTCACAAGAGCAGAGTAGAGGGGAAGAATTCCCTCCCTCGGCCTTCTGACTGGGCTCCTTTTGATGCAGCCCAGGATTCCATCGGCTTGCTGTGCTGTGAGCACACATTGCTGGCTCATGTTGAGTTTTTCACCACCCTCAAGCTCTTTTCCATGGGGCTGCTCTCAATCACTTCTCCACCCAACCTGTAGGTGTGGCTGGAATCGTCCCAAGCCGGGTGCTGGGTCACGTAAAATTGAATATAGCACAGTGTATTTTTTCTGGAGAATTCTTCTTCTCAAGACCACCTGTAAGTAGGCAGGGGATTAAAAACCTGACCAGATTGTGCCAAACCCTATGTCTGTAAAGCATTCAGGTACTTCTTTAGAGAGTGGCTTAGACCATGAGAAAATTAATTATTCTGCCTTTAGAGCAGGTTTAACTTTCCCACAGTAAATAAAGCCTGGGGCCACACAGGGGAAAAAAAAAACTTGAGTAGCTGCTTATTAAGCAATCATCATCCATTCCATCCACTAAATGATACAAGAGTATGGGGGAAAATTGTGCAAATTCATAGAATTTCATATAATACGTAATACATATCCACCAGAGGGCAAATTATGGTAGCATTTGAATTATTCCGTTCAGCAGTTTTATACTTCTCTTGCTGTTTCTTAAAACATTATATCTGATAGCTATTGATAGGTAGTGTTTCCTTCAGGAGTTTTGCTGATGTTTATTTATAAGTCACCATATTCTACCTGATTGCTCCATTTGTTAGCTTGGATTTCCTGTATTTGTGTACTCGTGCTTAGGCAGCTTGGGGCCAAGGAGAGAGTTAAGGCCCAAATCCAATCTGTTTCATTGCTAAGTGCTGCACTCCCATAGAACACATCATCTAGAAGCTGTGCTTAGACCCATGTCACCACAGCATGAGCCAAGGAGACGTCAACCTCTGAGGTCCAATGCAGGCAAATAACCCAAGCTGACTAGGGAGATCCATAGGTAAATTAACATACATTTTATAGTGTCTGCAGTAACTCACTGGCTTTGAAAAGTTCCTGCAGCCACAGGATTAATTAGAGATCTTCCTTGCCTCTGCATAACCTTTCTCCATCTGCTAGACAACCACTGGAGTTCAAATGCTTTGATGTACCAACTGCTCTGAGACAGATGAAAACCACTGTACCTCATCTCTAATTGCCTGGTTTTTCTGTTTTACTAGTAAATGCCTAATAATCTCTCTAGTGAGCTCTTAATAGTGGCTTAGATGACAAGACTGATATTTCTAATGGTAAGAAGTCAAGTAGACCTCATTTAAACTGGCTTTTTCAGAATGAAAAGCCAAGGAAGAATGTGATTTGCCAAACATAAAGAGAATAATTTCAGTAATGGTAGTTGATTGCTACTACATGGTATCTTTCAGCAAAGGATCTCCAAGGAAATTATAAATATTAATTGATAAATTTAAACTAAACCAAGTTGTACCAGGCAGGCAGAAGGCACACAAAATTTTTATCACTTTCATTTGAATCATACCAATTTCAAGTCACCTAAAGTATAAGGTGTCTTTCTAATTTGAAGCTGCAACATAAACTGTCTCAGAGGAACGAGATCTGCATTATTTATTTCTCCAGTTTTGGTATTTTGACCTGAACATACTTCTCATAAAGTTTCATAAGACTTTTGAAAGTTATAAAACAAGGTATGGCTTTACATACCATCTGAAAAAAAGCTGATCCAGCACATAAAAACCATGGTTTACTTTTTCGTTTATGTGACAGTCTAGTCTTAAGTTTGTGTTATCAGAAATAACAAGTGTAAGACTAATTAATTCAGCAATACAACTTTTGGGTAGAGCTAGAACTGATGCTTGATAATTTTTTAAATTATATACATTTTATTGGAGTGTCAAAAGCGGCAGTTCTCATTTTCGGAGATCAGGGATTTTTTCACATGGGTCATGCAGAGATCAGCTGCTACCATAGAATCTGTTTGCTTTTGAAACTTATCATGGCCTCAGTTCTAGGTACTGGATTTTTCATCAGCTCCATCCCTAATTCCAACTTCAGTTTTACAAGACAAAAAAGATGTATTAAAATAACTAAATACACTTGAGTGCTTCTTTCCTTTTTTTAAGATGAGACAACACACTCTTTGCTAGATCTCTAAGAGCCCCAGTGGAGTGGAGAGCCTGAGAAGGCTTGCTGGGTTCTTCCCAGTGTACTTGTCAGCACCAGGCACCAGCCTTGCCAGCCTGGCAGCACAAGAAAAGGAGGGAACCACAGCGACCTTCCCAGTGCCCTGTGCCATCCTCCACCTCTAGGAAAACTAGCAGGAGGCAATGAATAGAGAAAGTGCCAGGCAGGCAACCACAGCATGGTATCAGTTTTACAGCTTAAACCAGCAATGAACACATCTTGGTGAGATTTCTTTTCCAGGGGCAAGCCTACCACGTTTTCCTAGTTGTACAGTCTCTGAACAGTGCATTTTCTGAAAGGTTAAATTTTTACATGGAGTGAAAAAAAAAGTAACAGCCACGAAAATGAAAAATAAGACATCAAATGTCTTGTTAAAATAGTTGAGGTTTCGTTTCATGAATCATCCATTGTACAAATTAACATGTATTAGGAATAGGCTTATATGAAAGAATCTGGTTAAAAGCTGGAATTTTCTTTCCCCTGAATTGAGGTCTTATGTAATGAATCTAGCAGAGAACGCTGCTCTCTGCATCTGCTTGAATGGCCGTATACATTATAGGGGTGTAACTGAAAACAGAGGCTTTCCTTTGTGGAATAAAAGGAAACTTTACCTGGTATCACATTGTTTTTAATATACCAATGAGGAAGTTTACTATTCTGAAACATAAATAAATAGGTAATATTTAAATCAGTCTACATAAGATAGAAAATGACATTTTCTAAATTTTAAAAGAGATCCCTTATAAAATGTATCTCTTTGAAACTTATTGCCCTATCTTAGCAAATTCTTCACTACCTTTATAAAACAAAAAAGCTCCTTCTACAGTGTTATGCCTTAAAGCATTTTCTTTCACAATTGCACTAATGGACCGATATTTGTAAGTGTATTGATGTGGCTCCTAATTAATTTACTTCAGTCAGGGCTAAGCCTCTTTTCTATCAGCTATTGTAAATACATACACAACCGTTCTTTCTGTCCTTGACTTATTAGAAACCCGAAGTATATAAAGAAAAATGTAGTATTCAATAGTTAGCATTTAAACATTTTCGAGTCCATTCCAGTGTACCCTAGTGCTTCATTAAAAAGCTCTAAATTTTCATTGATGTCTTTGCCGATGGCCTTTGTGACAGGCTGCTCAGACAACATTTGAGAAATACTACTGAAAAGTGCATGGAGCAAGAGGTTATGTTTAGAATGATAGCTTGTGGATATAGTAAATATAAAGAAAAACATCTTTCAGTCACTTTAGATGTGCATTAGTATAAAATAAGTGTTCATACAGTGCTGCAAGTTATAGGCTGCTAAAAAAGAAACCTAACAAAAATACATAAAAAATAAAAATAACAGTAGTTACAGAAAGGATTTCTCTGACAACTGGAAGACTACAGTGCTAACTACTAAACATCATGAATGCAAGAAAACAATAGAATTTAGATTGCTTCCAACCAGTAGAAGACAGTTTTCAAAAATATTACAGTCACTGCAAACTCAAAAGCAACAGGAATTAGGGAAAAAAGCAATTAGGGAAAAGAGCTGAAAGCTCCCTGCTTTAAAATCATGCTTTAACTTCAAAGCATCACTGAGTCAGCTTTTACAAGCAGAGACAGAACTCGTTGCAGTCTTAGCTTAGGGAACTATATTGTAAATAGTTTTCTTGGAAAATACACTTTTAAGTATTTTGAGTTTGAGTAACTTATACCTTTTGGTAAAAGTTACAATTCCTGCACAGTGTACTCTGCAAGAATCAAATACATAAAAACATTTTCACCCTTACAGAAAAAAGAAATAAAACACCTAGTGAATCACAAAATCACAGAATAGAAAAAAAAATTAAATATAAGTTTCCATATTTTAATTTGTGCCTATACCACCTGTCTGTACTGTTACTGGGCACGAATAAGAGCCTGGTTGTGCCATATTTCTTACCCTGCTCCAGGCAGGTATTTACACGCGTTGATAAGATCCACCAAACCCCCTGAGCCCTTTCTTTTTGAGCTGAGAAGCCACAGTTTGCTCAGCATCTCTTCATATGTCAAAATCTCTGAATCACCTAATCACTCTCATGGCCCTTCGCTGAACTCACTCCAACACATCCGTGCCTCTTGACCCCTGGGAGTCACGACAGATGATTCACCTTCGCTTGGTCTTTGAGCCACTGATCACAACATTAACTACATTCTTCTGTAATACAGTGTAGAATTCACACATTAGCTTATAAATATCTATAGCAATTGCTAATTCTTGTTTTCGATTTAAAATGGCCTCATTGTTCTATACTGCAACACAGTTAGCCCCCTTCACTCTAAATTATGTGTTTCATATATGAACAAATGAAAACATAAATCTCATTTTTAATTTCCCTTGGACAGTTATCCAAACATATTTTTCTCTTATTTAATAAAAAATGGCACTTTGGAATTTTCTTTCCCAGGGTGTTTGTCCACAAATGTTTATTTCAGACGAGGCATGCACTTTTGAATGGAATTTTTAATTCTCCTCACATCTGTTCACGTCACAGAGTAATCTGAGTGCACAACATGGATTTTTCATGCATGAAGCAGGACTGGAAGATGTTATCCAGCAGCACATCAAATGTGCTTCAGTTGCTAAAAGCATTGAATTAAAGAGATTAGATCACATGCAGTCTGAAATAAAACACCATAAAACACCTAGAGTCCATGTTATGTTGATATTAAATAAAATCAAAGTGAATAAGGCAAAATCAAAAATAATAGTTAATGCTCCATGAAAAAAAAAAGTGCTACATAATCTCTATGGAGAGTTTAAATACACTACAAAGAAATTGTTTGTGCATATGACGTGGGAGGATAGCATTCTCTAGTTTCCAATTTAAATCTAAAATTAACACAAAAAAGGTTGGAAATTTTTATAAACTCAAAATGGATAATTTCAAGTAACTCTATCCATTATTGAAATTAAGACAAATAATGTGATAACTTATCCATTATTTTTAGGGGAAAAAATCAGATTAGGAAATATACTTGAAAATTAATTTTAAAAATGAGAAAATATTCTGAACAACTTTTCAGGCAGAACATTTTGCTAAAATTCTCTGGAATTCTCCAAAACCCATTGTGGGAAGCTTTGGGGTCTTCGAGGTTTACCACTACAATTTAGAAAGTTTTAAGAATTGTGAATCCTTTCTGTACTGGCATTAAGACAATTGCTTTGAACTAACTTGGTACATATTGAAAATGGAATTAAGCTGGTCTCTGTGTATCTGCACAGCCCAAAGAAAGAGGAGGATGAACAGCACACACCCTGTGTCTTACAGCACAACTTTTACACTGTTTGTGTGGCATGGGGTTCTCAAAGGCACTTAAAGTAATGAAGTTCCTTTGAAACTCACTGGGATATGGTCATTACACTTGCAAAATCCTTTTAAACTCCTTTAGCCTCAAGTCCCTCTTTCACTTGTTTCATATTCACGCATCATATTCATGATTACCTGAAGTGATCTTCAGGCCAAATGATCTCATTCACATTTTGAGTGAGTAGTCCTATACTCTTTCACTTGATACACTCACTTCAAATGAACTGCTTGAGATGAAAGGTACTAGAGGAAGCTTGACAAAACCTGACCGAAGTATGAATTTTTTGATTGTCTTCAGTAGGTATTAGATGAAGCTGACTGAAACCAGGTATCAAAACCAAGTCCTGTGAAACTGTTTTGATTACCAGCTTGGAAAGCAGGGTACAGTTTTGAGCATGAGTCAAGAGCCTGACCATGTCTTTCACAGATGTGCCAAAGTCCATCTTAGAACGGTTGAGATTTTTGACACCATGAATCTACTTGAAAACGTATATCAAACCTTACCGTTAAATATCCTTTTTCTATTCCATAAGTAAACAGTTCCGGAAAGCACTTTAGCAACATCGGTGTCCCAAGGGAAAATATATTTTTCTCACTCTTAAAAAATATCTGTTTAAATTATTATTAAAATCGTACCATTTTGGAGACTTTAAGAGTGATCTGTTTCAGTGCTCATAGGACATTTTTCTTAATTCTTAACTTCAACTTCAGTCTTTGCTACATTAATTAAAATGTTTTCCTGTCGCTGTATAAATGAAGACATGTTATTCTCTTTCTCTGTATTTTATAAGAATCTTTCATATATTACCATCTATTTTCTTTATCTTATTTTCTTTAGCCCAAGTAATCCTGGTTTTCTTAAATTTTCCTTGTAGCATTCCATTTCTTTTAGACAACATGGGCATTTTTATTGCTTTCATCTCATCTCTTCTCATCTGATCACATAATTTGTAAAATATAGTAATAAAAACTAAGAAGAGTATTCTGGCTTAGAATATTCAGTCCCTGACTACAAAATTTTTGCATATTTTCTTTTACTTCAGATGTTCTGCTCAAACATGCCAATATCGTGTTTGAATGTTTGCAACAGTCAGACTCAATTGGCTTAAGTTCAGTTTCTGGTCACAATATAAGCCACAAATTCTTTTGGTGGTATTGTAAGCTGTTTATTCATTCTCTATCCCATATATATCAAAATAATTTTCTTGTCTATAGATAGAGTTTCACATTTTTATATTAAATGGAAATTTCACATTTCCATATTAAAAGTCTAGTGAAAGGTGCCCCTGTTCACAGCAGGGGACTTGAAACTAGATGACCTCTATGGCCTCTTCCAACCCAAGCCATTTTATGATTCTATGATAAATTGCAACATACATTATCTCAGAGCATTTAAGTTTTTCTAGAGAATTTTAATATGAGATATGAAACAACCAGTTATCTCATCTGAGCAATTAATTAAACTACCTTAACTTACATTAACTGAATTGTAGATGAACATTTGTGATACAACCCACATGCCAAAGCAAATATTTGTACATAGGCAGTAAGAATAGCTTTACAGTATGGTTTTGCACCCATCTGATAGGTTTTGTCTGGACTTCGTGGTCTTAACAAAGACAGTTTGAAATCTAGCTAGTATCACATGTATGTCTATGACTTGTCTGCTTACCTGTTCTTTGTGCTAATCTTAGAAGAAAATCAGATTGGCTTTCTGTGACTTTTTCCTGACAAATACATGTTGGCAGTTAATCATTTCCTGTTATGATCTCCATCAAGGTTGATTCTTACCTTGAGGGTAATGTTGTCCATCCCCACTGGAACTGCATAACATTTGGTAAAAACGTTCTGAGCTTTACTTCTCTCTTGTTCTTAGTGTAGAAGGTGCACTTGGAAGCTAGCTCCATCCACAGGGGCTGTGCTGGTGCTGTAGCCCCACTGGGAATTTCCCTGGCTAGCTCTGAGGTGCACCTCAGGCATGGGACTGAACACCTAAACTGATGGACGCTCTGGTGTACTGTGATAATTTTTTTAGGTGGGTGCTGAGCTGGATGCTCCTGGTTCCAGGGAGATTAAACGAGGTGGATTTTCTGAGGTGACAAATAAAACCAGCAAGTGCTCCTCGGCATTCTTTGCTGCCTTGCTCCTGCACAGTGTCCCTCTGCAGACATTTTGCTGGCTTACTCCCAAACTCAGCAGAGACGGATATATGGCAGCCTGAGAAGTTAATGAAGACAGTGCACTGACAAGGTCCTTTGAAAGATAGTGACCTTTTTTTAAAGTATAATAAATTAATAGTCTTGCCTTGGGGATGCTACCTAGACAGAGAGCTGCACTGTCTTGTTTCCTTTGCTACTGTCCCCTTGCATCTTCGCTGCCTTTCGTGGACACACCCACTCAGCACACACAGTCACACAAACATGCACATCTACTACAACATTTTCTGTTGCACTCCCCACCAGCTACAAATATTAGATCTTCCACTGGTCTAGGTGATATTAACAGCTTATTATTTTCTGTAACATTTCTTATTCCCAGGAGCTGAAAGTAAGCCAGCCAAATCAATGGCCTTGGTTTTCTAGGTCCCCTTTCTCACTGCCACCCCTACTTTCAAATACAGTCAGATTGGTTGGATTTGGAAGCTCAGACATCTATCTAAGTTCTCTGAGAAAATTTCCTCATCCCTGGTAAATTTTATCAAATCTGGGCATTTGAAAAATAACCCAGTATTCTGATGCTATTCCTTCTTTATTTCAGATAAGAGCTGTACATTTCTGTTGATGATGATAAGCATGTTAGCCAGCTGGTTGCAACTCCCCTTTTCAATGGGCAAAATAAGTATTATTAAAGTATTTAAAAAAAACAAAAACAAAAACAAAAACAAAGATCTCAGCATGATAGTTTGACAGATTTTTCTTTCCATAGCAAAGTAACAGTTTTCTTTGTTTAACATTTTCATACTAATGCAAGGCTTCCGTCTTATGTTTTAGGTCCAATGCTAAATAGATGCATTTTTGAGCTCTGACTCCCTGAGTGTTCTTATATTTTTAGTCTAAATGTATTCACAACCATGGATTCTATATACCCTTTTGCTTGAAGATCTTCCTCGCAAAAGCTTAAACTGCTCTCTGAAAGGTTTTATAGACAGCAATATTATCCTCTCTCAGCCTTTGTTTCACTACACTAAATAGGTCACACGCTGCTAGCTCACACTTTGATGACAGATATTGCATTCCCTCATTCAAGTACCTTGTCTCAGCATCTGTTCCACTCGGAGCTTGCCTTTCTTTTTGCTCCCTTGCAAACTCGGTGCCCAGCCCCACTGCTGTAGCTCAGACAGAAGCCCTCTTGACTTTCTCCTAAGACAGTTGGTTATATTTTGCATTTGCTTTTAGGCATGAATTATATCCATGCTCTTTGAATGTAATCCTTTTCGTTTTTTCCAGTGAGGTTGTTTTAATGAGGAGAATGAGGAATATATCCACTTAGCAATCAGGATAAAATCGGATAACATTAAAAATTGCTACAGTACAGATATGTTTTTCTGACTGTTGTTTTTCACAAAGAGGTGCTTTGACCTTGTTTCATGTTATTTTCCTACATAAATCATTTTGAGATGGCTGGTTATAGCCAGTCCACATTCAGATGACTGTCTGTGTCTTGAGAAGGAAACAGAATATCAGAAAATATCAGATTATTTTTAAAGCACAATCTCATGAAGTTTTCAAATTTTCAGGCCCAACTCTATCAGACTGCTCAAAAAAAATCATACTCACTCTCTGATCTTGATTTTTCCAGCTGAATACTGATTAATCTCATTTAGTTTTCAGTCACGTCTTCTGTGTCATTTGGTGTTTAAGCAATAACTTTACATTTAGACGCATTGTAATTTACATCCTTATGTCACAATATTTTAATGGGTTTACTTCTAAGAGTAATGGTTGACCTTTAAATAAACAAGTATGATGTGATTGCAAGAATCAAAGTTCAATTTTATTGTAATGTTATGTATGGATAGATTGCACAAGATTATGATATGGTAAGCAACTTTGGAAAAGGGCTGTATTTCATTTTGTTTCTTCAAAAGTTTAAAGACCCAGGTCCTGGCTGATATAATGGAAAAATGTATCATTTTTACTTACACCTATATATGTGTAAAGTGCACATTTCATTTATCTTCAGGAAAGTTTATATTTTGCATATAATAAATAGGTTTTAGAAATACACTTATTAATGTGGATGAAAAATTAATTGCTTCATCTAGTTTAATCATGCTTACTCTTTTGCCACAGTAGAATATATATTTTTTTTAATAAATGTATTAACTGGATATTTAGAAGCGTAATTCCAGAGTTTTTGGCTGCTCATGAGTTCATTTTGATTTCCACTAAAAGACATTTCAGAATTTGAGATAGTGAGTGCTTTTGAGCTTGAAATCTCTTCTATTATTTACAATTAAACTTTCATTTTGGTTTTTTTTTTTGCTTTCTTTGGTCTTAGCGGGCTGAAAATATTTAGTAGAATGCTTAATAGAATGAGGAAAAAAATGAAATAAATCTATTATTCTATATTAGCCTCTACACTCCTCAGCTATTGATTCAGATTGCATTGGATTTCTTTTTTGACCAAATCCATTCTCATAAATTCATAGAGCATAAGAAATCCTTTCTCAGTTTTACTTCCTCTCTTTGCAGCCTGTGAGATTCCTGTGCTGAGGATGTGCATAGATGCACGGTCAGCTGCTCGTGCTTAATCTTGTGATGCACTGAACCAAAGGGACACGAGCTGCTCAGCAAGCCCCTCGTACCACATGCAAGCTACCAGGATGTGTTCCTTATAAAAATAGTGAGGAAGAGAGAAGGAAATAATTTGTATTTGGAAACATCCTTTAATTTTGAAACATCTCTTAGTATTTTATCTCATGGAAGTTGGATCCCACTCATTTAAGGATACAGAAAATCATTATGCCCTTCCCACGACTCCCATGCTTGGAGCCTTCCTGTCCTGACTGAGGTGTGGTGCTCCCGTTCCACGGGTACAGGAGCCACACTGGAGTTTCAATAGTTAGAAGTGGCCAGTACGTGCTCAAGGCACTTCGGGAGTGAATCTGTCAGCTAAAGTATGAACAGGAAGAAACATCTTATCTCTGATAAAAAACTGACTTCTGGCGGTAACAGCACTCGAAATGGCTTACAAGAGATTAAACAGCACTTTTTGGGGTTTTTTTCCCCTTAAAAAAAGAAGATAAAAACTTTTTTCCACTCTCCCTTTCGCACAGAAAATTTCTTCAAATCAGGCTGAATAACTGGAATCTAGGGAAAAAAAATCTCTATATAAAAAACGCTTTGGTGAAGTGTCAGATACTATAATTCATCTAAGCTTTCAGAAAGGAACTGTGATGATACTCCCTGTCAAGTTCACATGATGATCTCTTACCCAAAGAGATAAACTGTCTCTCCTTTCATTTGAAAAAGCCTGTCATGATTTGATGAATCAAGAGAAGTTGGATGGACTGTCTCTTAGGAAACTTACAACTCCTCCAGCTGATCAATCAGCTCATGAAAAAATGAAAATATAAGCACTTTTCACTCTTATTTGTCTTTCAAGAGGTTAGCAGTGCTACAATGCGGGCATTGGTTTATGCTGGCACATCTCTAAATAAGGAAAAACATCCAGTTTATATTATGCTTCTGCTGGCTAACAGCAATCAAAATGTCACTGACCCCACCAGTTTTTCTGTCACTGTAAGAAGACATGACAATCCAGACAAATTATAACTATCAGAGTAGCAGAATGAGTTTTGTGCTGAACGCAAAACAGATTAAAAATAAGCATTCAACGAGATCCACATCAATGCTAGTGAAATTTAAGTAATAACAACATTAATGTTAACACAGAAAAGTATTTGACACAAAAGTATCAGTTCTCAGAAAACAATTCCTGACAATTACTATGAAAATCTAATAGTCTATATATGTCAGGTAGACCTTAGTTATTTTAAATTAGTGAATCGGATTTAAAGTTTATTCTATTGTAAATTCCTGAGTAAATAAAGAATAAAATATTAGTGCACAGTCAATATACAAAATCCTAAAGAGTTAAATTAAGTGGTTTAAAACACACTTAACTGAAAATAAAGGCTTCTTAAAATTGGGTCTATCTTTATATCACAGTTCATTACACAAATGCTTTTTAATTGGCACTGCTAGAGAAAATTATAGATATTTTGATTTTGCATCTAGCATTCTTCTGTTAGTATTTTTCTGCTATTCAGGGTATTTTTAACATTAAAGATAAATTCATGCTTTTTGGCTTCCTTGTAGCATCTGTTTTATGGAAGCAACACAGTCTGTGTCATGTACTACAGCCGAGGAACATATGCTGCGAATAAACAAGAAATGTATGAATTTGTATTTAACACTAAGAATCTAGAAGTTCTCCCAATAGAGATAATCCACTAGAAATAAAAGTGCTGCATGGTTCCTGCAGAAATTATATGGGCAATATTAAGAGTAGGACAATATATTCCTGTATTTTCAAAGTTAGCCTTCAAAAATCCCTGCGTAACAGTATGTTGCCAAGCTTTACTGCTGAAACCAGCAATTAGGATTATTTTCCCCTGGCACTTCGGCTGATGCATAACGCCTAGTAAAGTGGATAGGTATGTGTACAAAGTCTTTTGTCTCTAGTGTGCTGATTTATATCAAGATCAAGACAGCTGTGATTTGTGATTAAAAATTCTCGCCTTTCCTGCCCTTATCTGCCCAACCCAGAGTCTGTTCACAGAGCCAGCCAGCAGTGCAGCTATGAGGTGTGGCTGTGCTTGGTTTGCCGTGCTAGACCATCCCATCAGGAGATCTATACGCTTGGGATAAGAGAAGAAATTGATCACACAGATGACCCCATTTCCTTCTTTCCACTGGGCAAAGAGTTGCGTGTCTTCACCTGTAACCCCAAACCCTAAAAGGCAGGCATTTAAGGAGGAAGGTCTGTTACTCCAAGTGAATGAGCACCAAAGAAAGGTAAATTATATTTTATAAGCAGATCAACTCTGCCCATATCATGAAATTAGAGATAGCACCCAGTCGCAGATTTTCACCTCAAGCAACCTCATAGGCATGATGCAGAGAAGAGACTGGATTCCTTAGGAGGTTGTTCATCTGCCTGTGATGAAATTCTTCCCATATGTGAGATTGAGATGGAATGATTGCCAACCTAAAAGGCAGTATGTGAAGTTATATTTGAGAAAAGGTTCATTTGGAATTGGGACTAGGAGACAGATTTTTCTTCTCCTTTTAATATTGAAAATGATAAAATTATTAATATTTGCACATTACTGTACCTAGTAAATTCTTAAATATCGGTCTACCAACAAGACTCAGCATTATAGATTTTTCTTTATTTTTATTCTGGTTCTTTTGTACTTGATCTCATATACCTTTTCCCTGTAAGTATAAACAGTTCCAGAAAGACATACAGTTAATTTATAAACTGATTCCTAGAAGGATTCCACTTTTCAAACAAAGAAACACACAACTATGCCACAGATGTGAGTTATAATGTGGGCAGGGAAAGGGATTTTTTTCATTTGAGATTTGAAGGTAGAATGAATCTTGATTTGAAATAATGTGCCTACAATGCTAAACATACCATTATGTACTTTTAATATCCAGCATATCCATCTGAAAGTAAAATAACCTCACATGTTACAGAGATTATGGATCAACAGACATCTCAGGTCAGTTTTTCAGCTCCCCTGTGTGTGTATAACATGCAACTTCCACATTTTATCGATACTTGCCAAAAAGCTCTGTGAATTATGTGAGTCAATAGTTAACCATAGTCTGCAGCTGCTATTAATTTTCATAACCCAGGAACAAGTTGGATTCCCATCTGTGTCTCTACCTGGCTTAAAGGTTTTTCCTGTGTGGTTTGACTCCTAGCTACATTTTATACTTAGATTCAACAATGAATTTAATTATAGTAAGCTTATTAGGAATGGAACCATTGCTTATCTTAAGTTCTGTAACATAGTGTATATTTACAGCACTGTATAAGCAGTACTTAATAATTAATTCTCCGTACTCTGTTATGTTAATGTGAAAGCATAAAAGGATTATCAGAGGTAGGGATGGCTTTATACTTCTGTGAAGAATACAGAGATGAGTCTCTTTGTAAATGAGTATGAAAAATTAAAGCCACATGAAATGTGACCTTTTTTGTTTCTTTCCAACAGCTTAGAGCTGAATATTTTATTATAAGGCTAGTTTTTTAGTTCTATATCAAGTTTACCTTATCTCAGAATAGTGGTTGATGATGGTGGAAGAATAAGCAAATTGTTCCAGAAATATTTATTAAAAGATCAGATATCTCTAATATTTTAGTATTCTACGCTTGATAAATCATATTAATGACCAAAAATAAGATAAACAGGAATAGCTTGCGTGATTATATAGACTGAGAAGAAAACAGACTGCAAAAGTAGAAAATTGTTGATGTAGCTAGTGAAGAGCACGGAAAACAGATTTTCCTTCATTCTTTCTCCTTCCTTCTTTCCTTCCTTCCTTCCTTCCTTCCTTCCTTCCTTCCTTCCTTCCTTCCTTCCTTCCTTCTTTCTTTCT
>VZTF01001314.1:254324-318909 GCA_013397755.1 Cnemophilus loriae
CCATCATATCAGGTGTAGAAGCACAGGACAGACTGAGATGTCTGCATTTCACACCATATACAATTTACATTTTCAAATTCTTCCACTTTAAGTAAATAACATTAAAATTCCACAGGGATAGTATTCACTGTTTGTGAGTTGAAATGCCTTTCAGATGCGTGAATAAAGTTAACAAACTTCAACTCAAATTATTACTAAATAATATTTTGCCTTTATACTATATTAGAAGCACTTCACAATCTTGCTAATATTTAATTACTGCAGTGCAAAGTAGTGCAGGAGATAATCATAACTGCATTTTACACACATCCTCATGTTCTTCTCTTCTGCAATCAGTCATTATTAAGGAAACCCATGTGGTTAGTGAGAAAATCACAAATAACACTCACCTTTAACTGTAAGGGACCATTACTTTCCCTGATAATTGGTAAAACCTGCTGAAATGGATGAATGATTTAAAATAATTTAAATGAATCATTAATTGATTCATTTTAAACCCTAATCCTAAATCTTTCAATGCAAGAGAAATCCCCCTAGGGGTACACTCTGAAGATCTTGAGTATTTTCAAAAGTCTCTTTGGCCACACTCATGGTTTCTCTGTCTTAGACACGTGCAAAGCTGGCAGCTGTGTGGCTTTGCTGGGAAAAGGCTGGCTTTGCAGCGGTGGGGCAGCTGGGAAGTGAGAATTCCAGAGAGAGCAGATGAAAAGCATACTGGAAAGAAGAGCATAGTTTGAGATCTGTTGGGACTCGGAGAGACCCGAACATCCCATAAGCCTGAACATAATGCCCAAGTCCCTTCTTCTCACAGACCCTGTTTTCTCTCATTCCTTTCACATCCAGACTCCTCCAATCACTTATCCTGAAACCTTTTTGTCCTTCCAACCCTGTGTCCCAGCTCTTCTTGGTGTCCTAAAGCCACTCTGTCCCCCACAAGCTCTGCTGCCCCGTCCTTTAGTGCGATAAACTCCATTGCTATCACAGCACTGAACACACAGGTCACAATCCTTGAGCCAGCTGAGAGGTCCTCAGAAGTACTGCAAGATTGAGACAACAGCAAAAAAATAGTTTTCCGTGAATGTAAGTGGAACTAAAAAGAAAAAGGTAACATTTTCCCACATTCATATGACATTCCACATAATTTCATTTGACCTGACATTTGTTTAATAACCTCTTTTCCTCCGAAACATCTGTTAAAATAGATTTTGTTTTATAGCAGAATACGATTAGAAAAGTTTCAGTCTCTGTTATGAAGAGATTAAGAAAATCTTTAATCTGACAGATTTTCATTTTAATCTCAAATGAGAGGAAAAAGTAGTAAGTTGTCACTGTCAGTCCATTCCACTTTTTCTGTTCTTTAGAAAGGAGTTTTCTAAAGTGACTCAAAAAATCAAATATTTATATTATTCGTCAAACAATTTGTTTCCAAAAGCATTTTTCCTTTATTTGTTCTCTTTACCTCTAGATCTTATTCTCCCATTGTAACTGAAAATTTCACCCTGCCTCCCCCTGCCACCATCCAAGCTGGCAACAATTATTAGCAAATTCTAGCTCTGTTTTTCACATCCAGTCACTTGCTAAACCCATCAGTTTCTAAAAGACTATCTTTCCTGCTCACCCAGCATTCCAGCTCTCTTTTACCAACTATGAAACATGGATTTGTCACCTATCTGAATACTTTATCTCATACTTCTGGCATTTATTTTATCCTACAGTGATTTCGTCCAACTTTCCATGAGTCACAGCTATACAATATGCTTTTAAAACCGTGTTTATTTTCTTTTCTTCAACAAAGTTGCAAAAATATAGAAGAAAATATTTTTATCCAAGAATATTTAAAATAATATTTACGATGTACATCCTTAAACATATTTCTGAAATTTCTGACTTAAAATAAGGGTACCTTTTTACACCCATTGTTCATATCATCCCTAATTTCTCAGATTTCATATGTTCTGTTCTTGTAAAGCCTCTTCTGTCTTGACTCATCCTTCCTATCCCTATACTGATATATTCTCCAGGAAAACCAAGAGTAAATGGCATCTGACATAAACCAGCATAAATTACAGCAAAAAAAACCCTTCAAATCCATATGTCTTTATATATAACAAGGTTGATTTCTCTTTGTGTAAAGTTTATAATCTATAAAACCCATATTCAGTATCCCTATTAAAAATTCTCATGTGTAAATTAACTTAAACTAGTTACTTTGACCATTCTCTCACCTTGTCCATAAGATTTATCATCAGAAGCTAAAAAACTCATTGTGTGAAAACGTAGTTCACCTTGTAAAGCTGACCGAGTAAAATGTTTAAAGGATGTGGTTCTTGAGCATAGTGATAAATTCTTGGGAAAGATGAAGAATAAAGACAGCTCAAAATGGCTACATGCCATGTAAATCTAACTACCTAAAATACACCTGGTGTTTTTCTCCAAAGATGAACCAGTTGAGGTCATCCTAATATCCTATTAGCCTGTAGGAGAGCCATTTATTTACTGGGCTTTTTCAGACACCAACATGAGGGATTCATGGATTTTTTATATGATATGCGGTTACTACCCCACATGCAAGGAGTTGGTGGCAGAAAGATCTCACTGTCCCAGATGAATCTCATATAATCTTTAGTATTTTGACAGCTTTGAAAGCCACTGAGAGGAAAGAATTTAAGAGGAAGAGCAAGTTTTCATCCCCTGCTTTCAAACCTGCCACAATGATGGTTTTGACACCTAGAAAATTATGTGAAGAGGGTTTTTTATCCAGCTATCCTCTGGATCTCTTGAGGAGTCCAGTTATTGGACCTGGGGGTACTGGTTGGACCTGAGGGTACTGGTCAACGGCCCACTGAACATCAGCCAGCAGTGTGCCTTGGTGGCCAAGAAGGCCAGCGGCATCCTGGCCTGGATCAGGAATGGTGTGGCCAGCAGGACCAGGGCAGTCGTTCTTCCCCTGTACTCGGCACTGGTGAGGCTGCACCTCGAGTGCTGTGCCCAGTTCTGGGCCCCTCGGTTCAGGAAGGACGTTGAGATGCTTGAACGCCTCCAGAGAAGGGCAACCAGGCTGGTGAGGGGCTTGGAACACAAGCCCTGTGAGGAACCACTGAGGAAGCTGGGGTTGTTTAGCCTGGAGAAAAGGAGATTCAGAGGTGACCTCATCACTTTCTACAACTCCCTGAAAGGTGGGGGTTGGTCTCTTCTTCCAGGCAGCAACTGACAGAAGGAGAGGACACAGTCTTAAGCTGCACCAAGGGAAATATAGGTTAGATATCAGGGAAAAGTTTTTCACTGAAGGAGTGGTTAAATACTGGAATTGTCTGCCCAGGGAGGTGGTGGAATCACCATCCCTGGATGTGTTTAAAAAAAGACTGGATGTGGCACTCGGTGCCATGGTTCAGTTGAGGTGTTAGGACATGGGTTGGACTCGATGATCTTGAGAGGTCTTTTCCAACCTGGTGATTCTGTGATTCTGTGATATGTAAAATAGAGTTGCTAATTACGTATGCAAAACACCTATGAAAGCACATTTCAGAGAGCACCAAGATGTTGCTTAAGGGATCTAGCAGAGCTTTAATCAACAATGCCATTTGACATGGTATTGCACTCTTTTTGCTACGCCCTGTTGATATGGCTGCAGTGCCAATGGGCTGCACACACCACACTGAGGTTTGCAGGCAGATTTGACTGACATAGAGGTGTGTTGAAGACATCTGCTCCATTATCCAGGGTAGATCTGTCTTCAGTGAATTAAGATGCAAACTCTCATTAAATTTCTCATCTGTGAAATAAAAGACTTGTAAAATAAAGACTTTCTTTTTGATATTTAACTCCATTGTACGTTAGCTGTCAAACTTTCAGTAGAAAACACTAGAATTAGGTCTTCATTTTATTACGTGATTTCACAGACTGAGGTAGATTAGCAGAAGTTTTGACATTTGATTTTACCTTTGAAGAAATCACTATCTGAAAAGCTGTTTGTGGTACCTTGTGTACTAAGGGCTCCTGTCTGCAGAAATTAGCAGTAACCTCTCCAGCAATCTAAAGCTATAATTATTTTCACTCGTCCACTTGAATGTGTTTACTTGTGTTTACTTTCATACCTGTATTGATTTTTATCAATAAAGCATTCCTTTCTTTTGCTTACTCCCCATCATATATTAGAAACTGAAAGTGAAAACACTTTGTTAAGTTTCCATTTCCATTTAGCATGATGTTTAGCTCTTTTGCCTAGCTGGTAAGATAGAAAAAACAGGGCTTTGACCACATTAAAATAATGATTTTTCTCTTTCTTAGAACACCTTGATTGTTCTAACAAATAAATTGTTCCATGATTTTCATTTTTATCCCATATAGTTGATTTTCAAATAGTTTGTAATGCTTTTTAGGTTTGTTTGTTTGTTTGTTCTTAACAATATCAGTTTTATTCCATCAATTTCTCAGCTGTTATTTACAAGGGAGCTTAAAGAACATACAGTACTTTCTTATTGCATTATAAATTATTACCTACTTGCTCACCAGCAAACAGCAGGAATTGCCCAGAGATCTTGAGCAAAGCAGTCTCTTCAGAGAGTTCTGTTCAGCAGTTACTGCACCCCAAAGGCTGTATCAATTTCCCCCTTTCCTCCTTTGGTGAAAAATACTGATACTTTATTTAGCTCATGACTTTGAGCCTGGCTGTTCTCACTGGCCCTGCCTGTAGAAGAAAGCCTGCACTCTGTGGAGTGAACTTTCATGGGGAGAGAGGAAGGTCATTTGTAGAATTCCCGAGCAAGGGCAAAAGGAAACGCAAAAAGGAGAGGCCGTAGCTGGTACGTCCCAGTGGTATTTCTAACAGCGTGCGTGCTTTTCCTTTATTTAATAATTCAAAGGAACAAAACTAAAAATCAGAAAACTTAAGTCCAGTGCTGAAATATCAAGAGAAGGAAAAAAACTGTCTTGTCTAATTCTTGCACAAGAAAGGCAAGCAAGCAAGCTGCTTTCCCCAAGGACAGGTTTGCCCTGCACACGTAGGGTTGTGAGTTTCATCTCCTGCATGAATGCTGAGAAAAGCTGCAGCAATGCCAGAACATGCTCAGGAGTTAGACAGAGGTGCTGGAAAAGGGGTCCCTACAAGGCATCAAGGAGACCAGAGAGGATGTGTTCTGCTCTCAAGCCTCATTCAGAAGGTGCCATCCTGTACTGCAGAGCAATAGGCTTCAAGTGATATTATTTCTCCTGGCTTTAGAACACAATTCATCTTCTCTAGCATCATTTATAATGGTAATTCATGTTCTTTAGCATCATTCTCACTGCACCCTAGCCAGTTCTATCAGACTGATAAGGAATCTCACTCGTATTTTTCCTACCAGATTAGAAATAAGCACTGAGGAAGCAGTAAAAAGAATGTACAGGAAGCAAGTGTACAAGAAGTGTAGAGAATTAATCTTATACTAAGAACTTCAGCACTTCTTCAGTGCTGAGCTAATAATTTCAGCTACAGAATAGCAGGTTATTCTGTAAATCTTAATGTATAGACAGCAGGAGATACCCTGAGGATATTTCTAACGGAGCTACTTGCAGTTTGCAAACTTATTAGACATCACTCATATTTCCACCAAAAGCTATTAGCTGCTGTTTAGAAACGTGTAAGTGCTTGATCTGAGCTTGTCTGTACGTATAAGAAGCAAATACTTCATACTGGGAATATATATTGGAATCCTCTTATTGAAGATGACTAGGAACTCAGAATAGAACAAAGAGAGAGCATTTAAACTGTGCAGGTTTCATCTCTATAAGGCTTTTTGAGGAGTTCTGTGCTGACAGTTTTTCTAAAGCACAGATTGATGCAGGCCTATATATGTTAAATGCCATTTCACAGTCCCACATTATCAAAATTCATCCTACTCTGTCACGTGTACATAAACTGTAGAGTCTTTCCCATGAACATTACTGGTGCAGACCTTGTTCAATAACTTTTATCCTGGGTGGACTAAATTTTTCTTCCTCCACCGTTACTTAAAATAGCCAGGCTACAACCCCCTGAATCATTTTATAACAGAAATACTGACAGTCTTTACTCTGGAAGCATGCATGGCATAGTGGTAGCATCAATGTTGATGACAGATGTCATTAGTTTAATGATCACAGTTATCTATTGTCATATTTAAGTGAGGTTACTTAATGGAGTTAAATCTACTTTCCTTAATGGCTAGAATTAAGAAACTATGTCACATCTACATTAAGCTTATTACCTGTAATTTGTACAGAGAAACCCCTAACTTGAATAATTACTCCTACTTAATATACCATTAACCAAAAATTGATTGAGACTTAGTAGAATCTATTTGTGATCTCCAGATTTGTTTAGCATCCCTGTTTGGCCCCTCACTTGTGACTTCATTAATGTTTTATGTTTAATTTGGCTGAAATGATCTGCACTGAGGAGCCGTTTCATTGATGTACTGCGATGATAAGGCAACTTTGTAAATGGATACTACACGCAACATGCTTAAATTCTTGCATATTGTTTTTTCTTCAGGTGCTGTGTTATTTTAGTGATTTGACTCTGAGTCCAACAAAATTATTGGTAAGACAGTAGCCAGCTTCTGTGAGTGCTACATCTCTTACCTATGCCTACTGACTGCTCTTCCAACTTCCATTCTTTTCCTTTTAGTCTTCTTCCAGGAACAGTACACCTTGAAAACATTTTCTTTGAAAGAAATAAAAAAGTTCAATCAAATTATTTTTCTTTTATAATCACCTATTTCTGCACTTTATTTCTCATTTTAAGTGGAACGAATAATATTACACAAAAAACAGAGAAAGGCAACATTCAAGGTAAGAATAAATTTGAAACCAACCAGGAAAACATAACTCATTCCTAGGCAGAAAATACCCTATTCACTTTAGGCTAATAACAGAGTGCTTTCTCTCTCTAACATTTACTTCAATAATGTGTGAAGAAAAATTTCATGTCAATATATAAACCCGCCATTCCTCTATCTCTGGGTTCAGCTATATCTAATATTAAAGTTTTCTACTTTTACTTCCTCCTTAAATCCAAGATGGAAAATAAAGGAGCTGCATCTGTTATTTGCACGGATTGAAAGACTTTGGTCAGAGTTAGTTGATAAGAAGGAAGGTCACCAGAGTTGCTCTGCTGTCCCGCTGCAGGCTCCTTCAGGCTCACTGAGGTGCCATAGGCTGCCTTAAACCCTGTGTGAATAACGTTGTCACCAAATTTTGTCCACAGAATAAAATTAGCTCTTGCAATATACATTAAAGGATTTTTTCCTATCATCCTTGTGCTATTCCTTCCCCTCCCATAGCTCACTGAAGCTGAAGATATCCTTCACATGTCCTTTCTCTTCCTTTTCTCCTCTAACTAGAAAATCACTTTCTTTTAAAGTCTTGGCTCTGCACAGAATTGTCTATGAGAGAAGGAAAGTCTATGTTCTGACCACATCATGTTTGTCTTACTATTTATTTTTCTTAAATCCTGTCTCCTCTCAGCATTTTATCACTTTCTGAAATTTCTGTAGTCAAAGTGTATTAAGTGCACAATATAGAACAAAAAGTAGAGACCATAAAATATCACAAAAGTATAGATTTTGAAATCAAAATTAATAAAACTTTTTCTGTTGTTTATTTGTATTACTAAACTTTTTTCCTGTGTCCTGTTCAACACAATTCACTGTGGTTACTCAAGAATGAAAAAAAAACAGAGTGGTAATGGGAAAAAGCAGGAATGTATAGCTGACTCCTTAAAACATCTAAACCACAGGAGAAAAATGGAAAAGGATTCATCATTTCAAACACACACAAAATAAAACAAAACAAAACAAAACAAAAAAAAAACCCACCAAAAACAAACCAACAAATGTTTTAAGTCAGTCTCTGAGGATTTTTATAAATTATGACTTTCAAGAGACTTCATTGCATAAGCTGACAAACAGGCACAGAGGCAAGTCAAGTTCCTGTTTGCTGTTGGTTAGAGTACAATCGTCACCCATTTTTTCTCTTTATTGCTAAAGAATGTGACAAAAATATGGAGAATTAAATAAATGATGCTTCTCTTAACAAGAAGAAAATTATCTGTAAACCGTATTTTCAACATATTCCTTAAACAGAAAGTTAAAATTTAATATGAATAAATATTCTGGATTAGATTTCTTATTGTGTTGAATAGGACAAGATCATCCCTGAGTCTAAGAACAAACTAAAGGGTTTAGTCACACTGTTATTTCTACGTATTTTAATGGGACGTTTGTCTGAATCAGGATTAGGGCAACAGGTATCTTACTAAATTATGCCTTCATGTAGCACTATTAATGTAGGCTGAAGCTTTCATCCGTGAACTAGGAAATTAAAAATATATTAATAACAAAGCGTCCATAATAACTGCATTGATGGACAACACATAGTTTATATTTAATCACCTCTTATTCATAACGTGTCATAATCATCCATCATGGCAGCAAGAAAATTGTCCAGCCTAACTCCTACACTGAATGTAGTAATGAAAATATAATAGAGGAAAAAAGTTCAAGGGGAAACCTCATTGCATAATTGATGTCATGGACTGGTGATCTTACAGAAGATGATGTCTGTATTCTGCACTAAGGTATTTTATTCAAGCACAGATACATGTGTGAAGATGTATAGAAATTACATGTTTCTGACATCTCTAGTTTAGCTTCTCATATAAAAAATCACAGATTAACTCTCTTTAAGCATTCACTTTCATTGAACAACAAAAACCATCATCAAGTAGATATTTTTAGTTTTCTCTTGACTTCCAAGTATGAGAGTATGTTTTTAAATCCTCAAGAAAAAACGAGTGTACTTCCTTTCTCTCCCTCAGTTTTTTATTTAACATGTTGGTCAAGGTAGATCTCATAAACAGCCCTGTTCTGCTTTAGAGCTGTCCTAACCAGCACTACTGAAGTGTATTCTGTAACTATAACTTATTTTGCATATTTCTGAGGGTTTTGAAGATGTAGATGACAATGACCATAGTTTATTAAGTTCTTGAGTGCTTTAAGATGTAATATCTTACAAGCAATAACAAGTCCCATTCATTTTGTTCTCTTCTCCCTGACTATGAGTTTACTGTGTCTTGTTCCCAGTTAGGGCCCTGTTGCCAACCTTTTCTAGGCAAAGGAGAGTTCATTTCATTGCACTTAATATCAAGCGGATAGAGTTAGCCTTGTATTTTTTGTTGTCACAGAGCCATTCTTGGCTGTGGTTATTTCATTCTCATCAGTACCCACTCTATCAACACCAGGCCCAGCGTTATGCTGTTAAGATCTCTTTACTTCCATGCAGAAGCTTCAAAGATCTCAGTGAATGATGGTATGAGTCATGGATGCTGCAAATATTGCATTAGCAGCACAATAAAATCTGTCATATAGTCATTGGTTTAGTAAATTTATGTGCAGGAACTTCCATGAGCTTCAGCGGGTACATCCACTCTTGGGAAGCTGTCTATATTCTTCCATCAGTCAGAGATTTGGGAAGGAAATTGTGACAGTTACACTGTTATGATCTTCACAGTTTCTAAATTAAAAAACAAAACAACAAAAACAACGACCCAGAGATGTTAATGATCTCAACAAAAACAAATATAAAATAGATTAAAAAAATCAAACTTCTTTACCTGTTAATGTACTAGTTATCATCTGAAGAATTTGTACCCAAAAGGTGAGTCCTTGCACTAAGAATAATTTGCACTGCAAATTATTTCCTTTTTTCCTCCCTTTTTCTAAAGTATATGGCTAATCCAGCCTATGAAAACTTCCATTTAGTTTAGAAATCATGGCCCTTTATGACTAATTTCCTGTGCCAAACTATAATTACTTTAATTCTACATTGCTGGAGAGAATTTGAAAACAGGATTTCTTTAGAACAAAATTAACTTATATAATGAGTGAAAAGATAAATCATATTAGCTTAATTACAGTATATTAACATTTTTGTTGCATATGAATAAAAAATCAGACACTGTGAAAGCAAGTTTCTCATAAAAAGAAAATTTATGGAGATTTATGAAATTTTAGGAACTTGTAAAATTCCATTACTTAACATCTCTATTAAGATCTTTACAAGCATACATAATGAAAGACCTAATAAAATATTTAATAAATGGACTTCTGTTTGAAGTCACTTTGATTCAATATGAGCAAAGGATTTGAAGTTAATTTAAAAGAAAGGGATAATCAGTAGTTAAAATAAAGATAGTTAGTATTTTTTTTTCAGGATTGTTAAACAAACATAGAACAAGCAAACACTGCCTTAAAATTCTTTTAAAAATCACGCCAGCACTGATATTTTAAGCATTTATTTTACTCGAAGTTTCAATGTATGTCTGACCATGCATTACCTGAAAATCTACTTGGACAACAAAATCTTATTTAATAGAAATTTAAATTTAAAACTGAATCCATTGGAGAGGTTACCCATTGATAAGGATGATTTACCTGTCAGGACTATTCAGACTAATGCACATTATCTCAGGGTTTCCTTCTTGTCTTCCAGTAATTTGCTTTCTCACTGATTCATGCTTTGCCTAAAAAGTTAAAAACCTAATGAGCTATCTTTTAAATTTTGTCTTTATGAAATATCCTGCAAAATGAAGTCATGGTCCATGGCAGGATATATTAGTTCTCCTGTGACACATAAAGGTAATATCAACATTGTATTACTATACTGATGCCCAAATCTTTTTCTGATATTTCAGTTAATTTTTGCTACTCAGTTATCTCAGAATTCTCCTGATGCACGTGGAAAATTAGCTGGTGATGTAGGTGAACACGTGAATAGCACAAACATTCCATTGTGCCAACTATTTTGTCCAGTGAAGTACCTTCAGCCCACAAACTCTTCTCATCATGATGCTCTAGAGCAGAAATCTGCAGTTACTGTCCCTTTCACTAAGACATGTAAGATGTGGAGATGATGCTGGAGTATGAGTTGACAGTTTGGTTCTGTCAGAACTTCAGAATATTTTTGAGAATCTTACTGTCTGGATGAAGCTGTCTACTAGAGTTTTGATGATATGGTGTTATATCTTGCAAAAAATTATATTGCTCGTGTGCACAAAATCTCTTCCCCCGATCACTTGATTGATATGATCCAATGTGATTAATCTAGTTACTTATTTTAAGAGAACTTGACAACTTTTTCTACATGTCTCCACAGAAACTTCAGTGTTTTCAAAATACACATACAGCATTGTAACACAAGAGCTTTCTTCAGGGAGATGGTGTCAGTTCCTTCTCCCTGCCTGCTCCCCAGCCCTGAGCAGGTATCTGGCTGTAGTATCCAACTCAGCAACTGTGTATCTTGGCCATAAAAATTTGAAGTAAGAATGACATTTATTAAGTAAGATATCTAGTGATAGTAAGGTACACTTCCTTTTATTTCATGTTCAAAGGGAGAATAATGTCACTTTTACTTTCAGGTTTGCAACCATTCAATTATAATGTCAAAATCCATTTGACAGAAATTATCAATCAGAATAGATCGTGAAACAGACAAACCCTTTTATCTTAGCAGATCCTAAAATGTTTGCAAATTATTCCATTTTGAGGTTGCTGAGACTATCTTTCTGGCATAAAGACTTCATGGAAAAAAAGCTGTAATTAAACAGATTTGCATAATTCAGACAGGCTTTTTGATCATTGTGTTGAGGTACTCTGAAGCTTACTCTGCTGTTAAAAGAGCATCCTTTGTCTGGCTTTGTCAGTGCCATACAGACAAGGACATTCATAGAAAGGAAATAATCCACTCTACACAGAATAAGTAAACTGTAGCATAAAGAATGTAAAAATATGTAGCAAAGCACCCTGTCTGCTAAGCTGTCAAAGATGAGAAAAATAGTCAGGTCTAGATCTAAAATCTAAAAGCAGCTACAGAAGGAAGGACAGACTGTGGGATGGAGAGAACAGAAACCTCTGTTATTGCCATTTCACTGTTTAAAGGGCTGAAATTCCTTTCTGCCTTCAGGTAGTTGCTTCAGCTGGCCAAAGGCATTTGTCTCCATAGTGTCTAGAGAAGGCATTTGTGGAGAAACCTGAAACATCTGTTGTTTGTCGCAGAATCACAAAATGGTTGAAGTTAGAAAGGACCTCTGGAGATCATACAAACTCCTCCGCTAAAGCAGGTTCATTTAGAGCAGGTTGCACAGGTCCGTGTCCGGGTGGATTTTGAATATCTCGAGAAGGAGACTCCACATCCTCTCTGGGCAGCCTGCTCCAGTGCTCCATCAAAGCAGTTTCTCCTTGTATTCACATAGAACTTCCTGCCTTTCTGTTTGTGCCCATTGTCCCCTATCCTCTCACTGGCCACCACTGCAAGGGCTGGCCCCATCCTCTTGTCCTTCTACATTCTATTATTTAGAACTGCACCTTTAACTAATGTGTAACTATGTTGAAAAATCATAAGGACTAAGCCCCAGGAACTCAGCAGCAGTAGTGATGGCAAGAATAATACAGTGCTCTGACCTAGTATGCTAACAAAAGAAATAAATGCAATTTCTAGGCATGAAGTACCAGTATCAGTTCATGAGCTAACTATATCTCACTACTGATGTTGCTCTTATCTCCTGTTATGTGCTCTTTGGACTGAGGTGGGAACAACACAAATATTTGACCTCCAAGCACCCTCCCAAGGAAGGAAATTCTTCCTCTGAAGGGCAGGAGAAGACAGTGAATTACCTTTCTGAAGCACTTCATATCCACTCTGGAGTTAAGAGCCTCTCTCTTGCTCTTATGAGCCTTAAATGGTTGAGTTGGTGTTCGGAAATTCTCTCGGAGGTTCAGTCAACTTCATGTACCTCATGGCTTCGGGAAAGACACTGCTATTACCATTGTTGCTAGACAAAAAAAAAAAAAAAAAAAAAAAAAAAAAAAAAAAAAAAAGGTTAAAGTTAATAAATAGAGTAATTACATACTCGCCAAAAGTGTATGAGTTCTCACAATGTGCGCAGTGATTTAGAAATTTTGGATACAACCCCCCTGAAAAAAGGAAGGAAAAGAGTATATGTAAAGCATTGCATGCAATATATTTCAATGCATATTCAAAACTTTAAAGCTGAAAAAAAATATATTAAGTAAGTTAGAAACTATATATTTGAATAATTCATTTCACAAAATCCTGAGATGGTTATCTTCAAAATCAAAGTAAATATCAACTTCCAGGATTTCTATGCACTAGGAAATAATTTCTTGAGTGTGCTGCAATGCTCAAAATTTATAAAATTTGATGCTGTTTTTAAGTGCATAAGAAAAGTAATGATTTTTTTCCCAGTGGTAGGTATCTGCTGCATAAAAAATTTTAAGTTTTAGTTTTATATTTCCCCGTATTTATGACTTGGAAACAACTATTAGCAAGGTTTTCTGAGATCAGAGATGATGTTGACTATGGTAACACTACAGTAATAGATGACTAATCTCATGCTAAAAAAGTTGTATTTGTTTTCTATTTAGTTTCACAAAAAGAGGAAAAAAAACCAAACCAAAACAAAACAAAATGATAACATAAAAAATTTTCATGTTTAGAAAGATTTATCAAATATATTTCCCAAAAAACTTTTACAACAGGATTGATAGCCACATTTTCTTAAATATTAGCAAATTTTCAAACATTTTGTGTTTTACCACAAACTATGGAGTTTTCTCAAGCATTTTGAAAGGCAGTTAAAATTATAAGAAAAAGAGAAAAACGGAAGGAAAATCCCCACCTTGTCCTAGGTTTTCTTAACCTTACTTAAAAGTGTAAGTCCGGGACAAGTTCTCTAACAGATTGGAGAGGCTCAGGGGATTGGTAATGGGCTATGGAGTTATATACCTCTAGGTCATCATTTCAAATCTGGAGTGCTACTAATTAAAGACATAGCACACTCTGTTATTTGTATTTTTAAGGTCTATAAAGTTCTTTGGGCTTCTTGGTTAATGACTTGAATTAAATTGATTGTGAAAAGGAACGTCTGTCCTTGAATGACTTTACTGAAGCCTGAGGTAAGAGTTTATTTCTCAGTAGAATAGTAAAAATTCTGTTGTTAGATGCAGAAAATGAATATTTCAGCTCTTAATACCTTAAATGAACTAATGAGGGGATGATTTGTTCAGAATTAGGGGCAACTAGGAACACCCTGGAATATTTATAGGCATCTAATGTTACCTGTTCTGTTACGCCCTGCTTCCTTCCTATAACATTAACTATTCATTTGCACAAAACTCCTGTTCTTGTAACATAATGCTGAATATGGAAGCAGAATCCAAGCAAAAGGGAGGTAGAAAGAGAGTGGAAGAAAATGGCAAACAGGAAAATGCCTTCCTGTAAACTGAGAGAAAAAGGGATACTGAGGGAGTATGAAAACTCCTGTGTTCTCGGTCTAAACTTATTTTAGGCTACTGTTGTATCTTAAGGAATATTGACGGTTTGAACTAAAAAAACAAAGGAAGTTTTTCTCAGTCAGGAAAGTTGATGGAGGGGAAAACTGTATAATTTTAATTGCCTTAGATCTCAGAGTAATTAGGAACCTAGCCTTGCACACAATTACGAAGTTGTCTCTGGTCACACAGATGACTGAATTCACAAGTCATTTCAAAAGGGTTTTGATTCACACAAATGCCAAATTGAGAAACTTCTTAGATAAATGATTATAACAACACTCCTTTGCCTGTCTTTCATGCCATGAACTACATCTTTTATGACAAAAAATTATTTCATCTCTCTGTTGGAACATCTGCTTTTGTAAAGAAATTTCAGGATTTGACAGAAGACCATTGTGAGTCCTCTTTGATCCCCTGGGAATAAGAGGTATCTCATCTTTCAGAAGCTTCTTGAAATTACATGTTTAATTTAAAAGAGCTAAAATTAATATAAATTATCAAGTAATGAATAACATAAGACCTGAATAACATGATAGAACCTATTGCAATTCCAGTTTCTAGAGGGTAGAATAGAGCCTTAGTCACAAAATCAGGAAATTCAAGCCCTTAAAGATTTCAGATTCATCATTTGTATGTGGAGGGTGCAGAAGTGAAGGAGAAGGAGGGGCATGTGGGACTCTAAGTTTTCCATACTTTCTCCAAACATATTCTCTTCCTTAGTCTGAAAATGTTTACTAGAAATGTTCACTTCTAGCAGCTTAATCAAATGCGGAACACTTTCACTGAAATATAAATACTGTTCTAAATAACAAGAAACACCATCCAAAATTTCCTGTGTCAGTTTCCTCAAAAGTCTGTGACATTCTTGAATATAGGTTTACTCAAGTACTCAAAACTAGGCTCGAAAATATTCTTTCTCTTAACTTGAACTCTTTCATCATCTTGCCCTGAAGTTTTCAGTTACAACCTGCTCTACTGCAGATATCAATTCTGTTCATGATATTCTTTAGCACTGATTTTCATCCACTGCTGCTAAGACAAAAAGGTTATTGCAACCTTTTCCTCCTGCTTTTAGAAACATGAACATCTTTGAATAATGTTGATGGTTCTTGATGGCTTGCTTCTGGAGACAGATTTTGGTCCCTTCCGAAAATGGCAAAACATACAATCATTTCTACTCTGTTTGGTCTTGCCTGTGTAGAATAAAAAGACAGGAGCAACTACCATATGTCCCATCAACTCAAATTTTCTCTGCCAAAAGTGGAAAAATAAACCTATTTGCTTTCAGACATTTCTTGTTCCCTTTCATGGGATCCAGGCAGAACCTGCCACAGTGAGGAATGAAGACAACATGTTCCCCTCTCCCCATGTCCAGCTGGAACCAGCCCCTGGACTCTTCTTTTTGTCAGGTCATATCTTCCCATCATGACTCCAGATGGTACAATTTTTTCCCTCTTACATTTTTTCCTCAACTCCGTAAAAGAGCCCAAAGCAATGTTCTATTATTTTAGTGTGAGAGCTCTCTCTAGTGGCAAGGATGTTATTTGCCTTTATGTTTGTTTGAGTTATAAAACATTCCAAAAAGCTACCTGACTTTTGTCCACACTGGAGCAATTGGTATTGCATTAACACTGACAACAATTTTAAAATATTCTCCTAAATTTTTATTTCAGATTTTTTTTTTTTAATAGTAACGTGGCTACAAACTGTTCTCAACTCAAACTGATAGAATTTATGTCTGTTTACATCTCAGCCACTAGAGCCTTTAATTGTTTTCAGTTTATAATCTAAAACACTCTGGTATGGAAAATGAGAGGGCACTGAGAATACAGACTGGCATCCTTTGAGTCTTCATGGGAAAGTACAGAGTGAGTAGGTTTGAGAACAGCCCTCATATTAAAAAAAGCAGGAAGGTTTGTTAAGATTCTTCAGTACAGGTGGAATTAAGATGAGGAGAAAGATTTTGGATGGATAAAAGTTAAAAGTGGACCTTTTTTAACAGTGGTTGTTGGTAGTCAGGATAGAATTTCTCCAAGAACATTAGGAATCCGTTCAAATCCGATCATAGAATGATGTTCACCAACACGTAACAAGCAAGAATACCAAAACAGGGGAGACTTACAAAGAAACAATGAAAAAGTTAGATACAGCTTTTATAAACAGGCAGAATATTTATGCTCTAAATTACACGTAATTAAACGCTGCTATTTTAATTTGGAGGCAAATTAAATTTAGAAAGTATTTTTCTTGAAATAAGAATAAAACAGAAAAAATGCTAATGCTCCATTTTATTCTCTTAACATTAGAAGTTTCTGTTTTAAAATTGAGAAAAATGAAACTAAAATAAAATGCTTAAAATGTAAAAAATATTTCAGGCTGATCAAAACATTTATTCTGAAATAAGCTTTTTCACAAAATTTTGTTTGAGGAACCAGATCAAAATGCAATCATGTGAATAGCTCTATGTAAAATGTCATTTTAAATAACTTCTGCATTAAACCTACGTACTGCTGTATCTAATTTAAACTTCGGACTTCATTAAAATTAGTGTAGTCTCATTCAAATAATCCTCTACAGTAGCAGTTGACTGGAAAATTACCTGAATGTCAAAATGAAATTTAGCTTCTTAACTTCACCCACAAACTAAACTCCCCCCCAAACCCTCAGCAACAATCCTAAGGAATGTTAAGGTACACACAGAGTGCTAAAGATAGGTACATTTGGATTGTATTTCGCAAATCATTTTCTTATTTCATGAATTCTCTTTGTGCTGTATTTGTGATACATTTGTTGGTGCTCTTTAAACATGGAAGCATATTCTCATTTATATATTCCCTAACAATTTCAGATTTCCTGCAGTGACCAGATGCCAGGTCTGGGTTAAGGCTTGCCAGGAGGAGGCTGGTTTGTGGGGAGTGAAGGTCTGGGCTTTGCTCACTGGGGAGCTCATGCTTCCCACTGCTGCGTTTCATTCCCCAGAGCTGTTACCCCTGCTTTTATCCCCTTTTGCAGCCCTGCCCACTCCAGTTTGGCAGGTATGGATATCCCTGTAGGTCTCATTCAGACGCCCCCAAAGCCTGAATTAGCTTATTCAAAAAACGCTCTGAGTAGTGAGCGCATCTGAATTACATATTCTCCCTGACAGTAGTAAATTAGCACATTTTTATCTCTAAATCATCTCAGATATTTCAAAGATGAGCAAGTACTTGCAGTTTCATTTCTGCTTATCCTTGCTGACTCTCAAATTATTCTGAAGCCACCAGCATTTCTAAAAGTAAGACACATTGATTTCCTCATTATATTAGGAAACGGCAAGTTAAGCAAATTTCAGAAGTCTTTTCAAACTCCAGAGTCTGTTCAGAAGTGATAAGACAAGACATCATATTCGGCTCTGTAAGCTTTTGTGTGGAGATAGTTCTCAGCAAAAGTATTTCTGTCCTTAGGAAGAAAAAAAAAGGAAAAAAAAAGAAAAAACTATTTCCCTTTTCCAGCTGGAAAAGGAAGAGGAGGATGGAATCTTCAAATTTTAATTCATGTTCTACAACTGCTTTACTTGCTTTTTTCTATGCAAGGGAAACAGAGAATTTTATATGCTAAAACTGACTTTCACACTGCAACTCACCATGCAAAATTCTCCTACCATCAACTGTGCTTATCAAAGACATTACAGACAAAATAAATAAATAAATAAATATTATTATCACTGTGGCAAATTACTTCTGTTCAGAAAAGAAAAAGACAATGATTTTTCACCAGTAAAAAAAAATTCTAATTGTGTACTTGTGAAAATCATTCCAACAGATTAAATCTTTCTGTATTTGTCCAACAAATGGCTTACAGCATGTTCATTTATTTTATATAAATTCCTCAGTGAACTCAAAATAATTTCTGGCTGTATCACATAGCAATGACTGGCTATATTTAGATGCTATACAACCAATACAAATCAAATGCTTGCTACCATTTACTGCACCCAGCCAGGCTGCAGGACCCGGGTGGTGTGTTGTACTTCAGGCATTGGTACATGGTGAGCATAAAATATGGAGATTACTGTGGAAATCATAATAATTCTTGCCGTGACTACACAGTCTCTTAAAATTGAGTTATTTTTACAAGGAAATATGTGGGAGAAAGATATCTACCCAAAAGACAGTCTCAATTTCTACTTTTATTTCAGTTCAGTCTGCTTTTTATGTTCCAAATGAACCTCATAGTCATGGGTATAAGCAGAGACAATACCATCCCCTCTGTTTTTTGGGGGGTTGATTTTGGGTTATTTTTGTGTGTGTGTATGTGACTTGTGTAGGTTTAGAAAAAAATATTTATTTATCTAAGTTTACTTGTGAAATAACAAGTCAGGTTTGCTAGAGAGCCACTTGTCTTGCTGTGGGTTTTCTGTGACCTCTGTGTAGAGAAGGAAATGCTACCTGCAGCATTTACAGGGTCACTTTAAAACCTCACACTGAAAATATTTTGAATAGCATCCTATGGAGGATAATTCTGTTTAACAATACAACGTGTACAAACACAATAAGAGCAGGGTATCTGCAAAACAACATGACTGAGAATGAGCAAATTATTCCAAAGGGAATAATATAGCTGTCTAAGCATCATTCCTCCAAGAGGAGACTTGTAAAACAGATGTTTGAAACCTTCTGGTTAAAGCAAACTGACCTTCTCTTGGAGTAAATACATTCAAAAACATATATTTATCTTGATCTTTGGATGAGAGCTCACTCCTTGAAATAACAGTATGCATTCATTTGCTCATGCAGTCGGGTATCTCCATTCCAATTTGAATAGACAAAGACATCCACCCCATCAGTTTACATTGATTTGATGGAAAAAAAAAAAAGGTGTGCTGCCCTGAAGTGCCAAACATCAACAGAATACAAAGTTGTATAGAGGTAAAGCAACCTTCCCTCGTGTTTGAGAAGACACGGTATAGTTTGGGTAAAACATTCAGCTACACAGACTCCGGGTACACTGACCTCTGCTCCTGGAGCCTTTGCATGTGCTGTGCACAGCAGCAGAATATCTCCTACAATATTAGCTGTGAAGAAACAGTGCTGAGCTGACAACGAGGTCAGTCAGATCCCAGAGCCTGAAATCTGAACAGGCTAGGTAACCAAGAAACAACAGCAGCCGAGCTGGAAGATGTCTCACCTACACGTGTCTGTGCAGCCACTGAATCTTAATTTTTAAAGGATGAAAATGACAGCCCTTGGGAAAACATAACAGTTACGTAAAGAACTGTAAATTACAAGAAGGCTGTGAGTGATCTGTAAGGTCAAAAGAATAAAAAATTGATGTCTTTTGTGAGCCATATGTTTCTGAACTGTGGGGAAAATACTGCGCCTTAAGCAAAAAAGGGCAAATTTGACATTAATATAGTTTTCTTTGACAAATTGGTCTTTCATTTTGGATTAGTGAAGAATTTAGTGCGTTCACCTCTTGATTTTTGTGTTTCTCAATGTTGCTTCAAAAATGAAAATTTCATTAACACCTATGTTCTTCCTTTGTAGAGCAGAATATACACAAAAACAGCAGACTTAACAGGATTTACAAACTTTACAAAGTTTACAAACTTGATAAGCTGACAGTGCAAAAAGAACAAAACCAAACTCCACAATTACAAAATGCTTACAAAACCTTAACAAAAACAGTAGTGAAGTTCATTTTTCTCCACGTTATGGGTTAAAATGTCCATTCTTCTGAAGTTTTGCTTTTTTTAGACTTTTTTTACATGAATGCAGATCTCAAAAGTAGTTTTACTTTTAGCAAGTCACTTGATTTATACTAAAGTATTCATCTTTTTTTTTTTCCTGTTTTAATCCAAATGTACAACTCTTATTTCAAGCACATGGCTGTCTTTAATCATCTTTATGCATCTTCAGTCAAATGACACATTTTCTATTACAATATAAAATGACTTTCTGGGTAGCTTCTTCACTCCTAATGAGGGAAAAAGGATCAGGTACTGGTTTTGTTACTGTTAGGTGGCCCACCTATTTGCGTAATTTTTATTACTTTATATTATATTTTTGCATGCAAATTTCCAGACTTCATGATCGTTTGGATCATGCACTCTATTTGATCATTGCTATCTGTTTTCCTCATTTAGATGCTTCTTCACCTTTTTGAATGACATCTTGCTTCCCTCTTCTTGTTCTCAAGTCTTTCCCAACAGCTATTTTGTACTGCCACGATGCTGCCAGTATGGCATCTTCAGTAACATTAAAAACTAAACATAGGGATACAATTATCTTAGCTATCTTTTAATCTTTTGAATTATATATCATGCCTCTTAGTGAAGTTTAACCTACCTGAGGTTATTTCTTTTGCTTCTCTAGAGATGAGACAGTTGTGGTGTTTCTAGGGTGGTCCTTTGCCCATGTGGTTTTAACTCCCTGTAGAGACAGGAAAGTGCTTTTATTTTTTTTTAAGAGATTTGTTTTAAATCTTTCCAGCCATAGAATAAGAATATCTTGGTTTTGAGCCAAGTCCTGCAGATTTCTTTGAAGGAAGTCCAAGGCCATGGTGCTTTTCTGGGCCTGTTATCTGGACACTCCGTGACAACACTTAAAATTTTAACCTCCAATTCACATTCCGGTGTGATATTTGACCGGTCTGCATGGGGGTAATTGCAGTACAGTTGTTTTTTCTGCCTTTGGTATCTCTGATTTCTTTCAGCATATCACAGTCAATGAACCCATCTCAGTTAAACAGTTGGTAATACGGACTCTGCTTTACTTGTTCTTCTGAGGCTTGAGATTTCAGTTCACACAGCTTTTGTGCTAGTTACTGAGGTAGTTAAGCTGTTTCTTTCCTTTGCTTTGATCTCAAGGCCTTTTAACACATAAGAAAATTCTGCTGTCAGCAGAATTACATGTCTTTCCCGTATGTTTGGTATCATGATATTACAGTGCTCTCCTTGCTCTCTTCGCACGGCTTTCTGACAGGTCCTGTATATTGACATCTTAATTCAAGGCTGAAGAGTAAAATGCCTCTTTCTTCACTTACGTTTCTAGCACTTGTGGAAAACCACAATCATGCTGGAAATGATTACTGATTTTGATTTGAAATGGCAATATGGGACTGGGTACATTATACTCTTAATTTGACTGGTTGTTCTAGGCAGTGAGCCCCTTTAAACTGATACAGAGAGCCAGAAGGGAATTCTCTTTTTGACTAAACAATAAAAGGTGCAACAACCATTTCCTGAAAGCAATTCAGTTGTACTTCCTGGTGTCTTCTGCTCCAACGACCTCATATTATATGCTAATAGCAACAGAACCTATGAATCTAACAAGCATCCAAAACTGTAAAAAAAATAATTCTGGTCATGGAAAGTAAAGCAAAGGCAAAAATACTTTATCCAATAGGATATATTACTACTACTACTACTACTACTATTATTATTATTATTATTATTATTATTATTATTATTATTATTATTATTATTATTATCTGATCTAGGCTACTTCTAACAGGTAATTAAAGTCCAAATGATGATATGCCAGTGCTCATAATTATTCTGCATGTCTTTCAGATGTCTGCTTTATCAGTTTACTATTGATCTTTACAGAAACAGAGTTAAGAAGAGAATTATCTTCAGATCTGAAGTAGGACATGGCTGTGAAGAAAAAAAAAGAAAAAAAGAAAACTACAAAAAAATTAAAAAGAAATGAAATATTGGCATAGATTTGGGGAGGGAATTTCATTATTTTATTTAATCCTCTAAATACTCAAGAAGCTTTCTTATTTTAAGAAAATCCAGCATTTTTTGCAGATATTTTTATATCTTATTAGGAAGTTGAAAGAACTCTAAAAGCCTTAGACAGATAAATATACACACACACATACATATATAAATATATATTAATATAGATTATTATTGAAAAAGGAAGGAAAGGGTTTCTGAAATGCAGCATAGAGTCCTTCAGAAGGTAACTGACCTGAAACAGAAACCCCATTTCCAGGGGGACTTCATCTGCATCTCAAACCCAAGCCCAGGTCTGCAGCACAGGCTCTGCAATCAGCAGCAGCTGCCTGCATGCTGTTACTGAGGTAGAAAACCCCTTTCTCTGCTCTTCACATAGCACTTTAAGACTAGCTGACAAATGGGGTCTTAAAGTCCATTTCCCATACACCATTCCTGTGGCTACAAATGTAGGATCTTTGACTCTGGTTAAGGGTTACAGGTGCAGGGGTTGCTGGGGTGCACAGGGGCTCTGCTGCCCCTACCAATGCCCAAGTGGCTGAGTCCCAGCCCCTGGATCTCTTTAAAGAACACGTAGATGTGGCATTCAGGGACGTGGTTTGGTGGTGGATTTGGCAGTGTTAGTTAGGTTTATGATTGGACAAGTGATCTTAAGGTTCTCTTCCAACCTAGATTGTTCTGATTCTAGGTTTCTGATACCAGGTTTCTGATACCAGCTCTCTGAGCACACCATCTTGCTCTGAAGCCATGTGCTCTTACAGAAATGAAAACTACTCCCATATCTCTAACTCTGGAAATTAATTTCACAGCTTCCTATGGTTTTATGCCTCAAAGTTTTCTTGTTGTTTTTTTTTGTTTTTATTTTGCAAGGGACAGTTCCCTGAGTCATCTATCCACTGATCCCAGTTACTCACAAATTTTCTTAGGCAATACTTGTCCTTCATTCCTTTCAAGACACACTGCTGTGTTTTCCAGAGATGGCTCTGTTTGTAATGAAGATATACTCAAGCATGAAAAGCAGGCATGGCACCCTCAAAAGACTGTGTGAATGTTTATTTGACAGTAAGATGCTAAAGGGTATGGAGGGAGCAACCAAGTGAAAACCTAAGAGAGCAGAAATTTTGAATGTGGAACTATGAACTAAAGTCTGGCTGATGGCAGATCTTCTTTTTACGGGTATTAATCTGGTTTAGGTGCAGAGAGTTTAATTAAATAAAAAAAAAATCAAATAAGCCTAATCACTCATTCCAAATTCACAACTTACTTTTTGGAAAGGCTTAAAATATTTTCATTAGAATATATCTTGCAGGACCCGAAAGAATTTTACATTTGGACAGGGGTCTCAGCTGTTTCATACCCAACCTAAGCAGTTCTCCAGAATTTCCTTGCTGTAACTGGATCTAAAATTCACCTCTGTTTCTAGGCAACAGAATTACTTATGAAGTTTCTGGAAATCTGAAATATAGACTATCCCAAATTACTTAAGAAGCAAAGGTAATAAATGAAGAGCAGCATGAAAGTATTGGGCTGTTTTTGTTAAGCAGGTTTGCTTTTGTGGACAACTCTTCAGACTCACGGAATCAGAATACCTTAAGTTGGAAGCCACGCATAAGGATCATTGAGCCCAAGTCTCTGCTCCTCGCAGAACCACCCAGCACTAAACAGGATCACTAAGAATATTCTCTAGATGCTCACTGTAGACTGACAGGCCTGGTGATGCAGCCACTCCTTTTTGGGAGCCTGTGACCAACCATCTTTTGGAGAAGGATCTTCTCCTAATGTCCAGTCTGAGCTTCCCCTGATGCAACTTCATTTCATTTCCACGTTCCTCTTGCTGATCACCAGAAAGAGAAGATCAGCACCCCTCTGCTAGCCCCCCATCACCAGGAAGCTGTAACTGCAATGAGGAACCACTCAGCCTTTAGTTCTACATTTACTGTGTGCCCCTGTAGCAGAATGGCAGTCCAAAGGCAAGACTTCAGTGTAGTCTTGTACTGACGTTTCAAATTTCACTGCTGCCTGTCCCGCTGCTTCAAATTCCATGTACTGCACATCAGTGGGGTTTTTTTTGCATTTGTTGTTGGGTAGATGAAAAAGAGTGCAAGGCAGTGGAGGGTAGGATTATGGCCTTTGTAAGACTTGCTGTACAGTCAGAGCCTGCGTTTGCCTTATATGCAGTTGCTGAGTCTTGTAATTTCCATCTTGCCCTTGAAACGATCTCTAATGAAATGCAGCAGAATCTTATACCCGTAGGAGATTGATTATTGTGCAGTTTCACACTCATTTAGCTCTCCCTTTTCTGTTAGAAGGGTATGTGCTGATTATTTGTACCACTGTCCACAGTCTTCTGCTTTCTCCATTAGGAAGCTTCTACACCTTCTGCAAATTTCTTCATGGAAACAATTTCTTAGATTCTGAGATTCTTTATTATATAATCATCAAGGCAAAAAAAAGTTGTTCCTCCCCTATAAATAGAGATAAGAAATTAGTAGAAATAAAATATCTAATACATATTAAGTGAAAAAACAAATAGCATATAACAGACAGGAAAGGTGAGGAAAACAATGATGATGGACAGTGTGGGAATGGGAATAGGAAAAAAGTAAGGACAAGGGGGAAAGGGGAATGGAAAGGAAAAGGAATCTTAATCTTATAATGAAATTAAAATCAAGTTGCTGCTAATGCCACTTCTTTGTATTCTGCCTCTTGTCATTGAAATTTTAGTACGACTTCTACGTTATGAGGAAAGCTGGAGAAAGAACATTCACAGCAAATGAAATAGTGAAGGCATTTCAGCAACAGAGGGAAACATATCTCTTTAAAGGGAAAGGAGGCAGGAGATGTTGGCGGGGGGGTGGGGGGAGAGAATTTAAGAGTCTTGGGCTCCAGTTGTGAATTCAGTTTTGGAAAAAGACTGAATGCCTGAAAAAAACTGTACCTAAATTACCTACACTCTTGATTATGCAACATATGCACCCAGGATATGCATCCTGAAGCACATCAACTCTGTTTAAATCTTCATATCCTTATAATCTGCAATTTAATCGTTTAGGCAGTTCCACAAAAATTTACTGTGCATTATGAACAGGAAAAGTTACTGGTGCCTTCTCCATGGAGACTGAACCACGTCATCCTGACAATTCAAGTAGATATTGTGTTTGTATAATTAGATTATGTAAAACGCTGTGGAATATACAATTTATAACTGTTTATTGGCTAGCTTGACAGTAGGTATATACGGATATTGTTCTGTATGGAGGGTATTTCACTCCTACTCAAGACTGGAATCTCCCTCAGTGTTTTGTATAATTCCAGAAGTCTTCTTTCAAGGCAGATATTGATATTTTCCAGTCTCATTAGGGCCCTGCCATCCGCTGGCTTAATGACTTTGCAAGGAAGGCTGAGTGATTTAGGATACTTCTTGACAGTATCAAAGATTTTCTTTTAACTTCCTTGTTCTGTGCTCTGCTCTATTGATGAATCCCTCTTGCTTTGCCTCATCAGTTGTATCTCACAATCAAAGTCCCCACACGCCACCCCTTCATTTTCACTGTATGATATTTCCTTGATTTCAGCACTTGTCTCTCATTCACAATACCTCATCTCTCATACATTATCCATGCTTATTCTACGTACCTTATTTTTGATCGTGGCATGTGACAGCCTGTTTTCAGAATCATGTTTCTTTAGTCTTTTCAGCATTGATGCCACTTGTTGCCTTTTTGATATCTCAGATCACTTATAAATGACTACCCAATAGTTATATTCACACAAACATATTCTGACAAGTTTTTTATTGTAATTTATAATTTGTGCATATGTAATATAGAAACTGTCATTTCAACAAGCTACAAAACAATTGTACAACGATAGCTGTAACAACCAGTTTCACCTTAGAGTAAAATGGAATAATCATACGGATTAATAGCATATATAAGCAAGTCCAGTTCCTGGGTTCGTTGGTTTTTTTGTTGGCTTGGTTTTTTGTTTGCTTTAATTTTAAATAGGAGATGGATAAAGGCTAGAGGGAAGCACAAAATGACAATAGAGCCATTTCTTTAAACCACAGATGAGTTCTCACTGTTTTTTGTAAATTTGCATTTCAATCAAACATGTATTTTAACATAATTAAGTACTGTTTATACTATTGCTATTGTACACCTAAATATTCTAACATGAATGTACTTTTCTTCAAGGGAGGAAAAAGCAGGAAAAATCTATGTGAGGTCTTCAGCTAAAAGACCCATACAGCTTTATATATTACCTAAAAGTTTAAATGCAGTTTAAAACAAAATATTTGAGATATTTTGCTATCCTAAACATTTTATCCTGCTTTATCCTACTCCTGATACAGTAAAATGATGAAAACTATTAGAAGACAATGCATAAGAGAACAAAAACAATGATCAAAGAACCAGAAAACATTTTTTCTGAAAGCTAATAAGAACTAGGTTTCTGTTATTTGAGAACTGGACATACAGGAGAAATATGACAGGTCTTCAGAAGTGTGAAAATTTCCAGTGGGGACAAATGGGAATAAAGTTTTATCTTTGTTCTTTTTAGATAAAAGCAAGAGGTAAGGATTTTGAATCACTTCAAAGAAGATCTACATTGGAAATTATAAAGAAAACATCTTGCAACCAGAACCGTTCAACATCACAGACAGGACCTTGGAAGGACCCAGAATCTGTATTACATAAATGTTTACGTAAGACAAACATCTGCTAGGAAAGGTTTCGTTCATGTGATCTTCCTTGTGGGGCCAAAAAAGAAAAAAAAAGAGGCCATGGCAATATTTGATTCTGTAAATACAGTATGAGTAATTGACATCTCAATCTTCTGCTAAAACAACTGAATGTGATTAATAAAACAACAAATAGATTCAGATTCAATTACAAGCAAGCAAAACAAGTGTGTTGAAGCAGAAAAGGTAACATGCCTGTCTTACCTGCTGTGTTGCTGTATATAACCTTGAAATTCTGGAAATGAAAATTACTTCCACAGAGCTAGCAGCAGATAACTGCAAGGATCAAGAGAAGATTTGTGGCAGGATTATCTGTAATATGAAATGTGTAGGTAGTAATATGGTTCTTAGCTCCGGTACCAAAAGTGATCAAAGCAAGCTATCAGAAAAAGTAACTTTAGTGAAATATGAAACAGTCAATCCAGAAATGACAAATAATGAAGACCTCAAAAATCCAATAAAAAATGGTAAGGAAAGAGATACTCAAAGAGGTTCCAAAGGGAGCTGTGGTATAAATTGTTATGTAACCAGCATCAGTATACTTGTTCTTGCACCATGTCAGAAAGTGCTTAAAATTAATCAGAATTTTGAAATAGATTTGATTTATCAAGCTAATGAAATGGAAACCTAAAATGTCATCTGCTTTTGTAATATAATTGAAAACCATATTTATTAAAATGTCAGCATGTGCAAACAGCCATTAGTTTTGCTGTTTCTGAACATTTTTTCCCTCTACTCAGCTAAAAGGTAAATATTTGCCTTATCTAGTCCTATATGGATACTATTTGCATCTTTATAACTGTGCTGAGAAACAGTTGTCCTGTATCAGGCAAGGGTCCACCTAGTCAAGTATCTTGCATTTTGTGATTACTAGGATTGGATGCTTGGGATTAGCATACAAAACATAGTCAAATAGAGAGAAATGCTTTTCTTGAAGTATGCTTCCCTAGTTTTCAAAAAATTTCTGTCTGAAAGAATTCCTAACATTTTTGTTTACAAGACTTCCATGGATTTTTCTCTCAAGAATTTGCATGATTAATTTTTGAAACTATCTAAGATATGGTATCAAGAATATACTGCGACAAAATGTTGCCCAATGTAATTGAGTGACGCTGACATTTCTTCTAATGGCTACCTGACAAATTTATACAAATCATCTCCATCCCTTCCTCTCTGTTGGGGAAACAATGACTGAATAATTTCCTAAATAAGCTCTTCATGGCTGTAAGTCTTTCCTCCAGTCATGCCGTATTTCTAGTCATCTCTTCCCACACTAAGAATGAGACTTTCCAGATTCAGTTTAATATTCCCTGCTGTAAAAATACAGGATTCCCTATCTTTGATCATCCTCTTCATTCTTCACTTTATTATTTTCAGTCTACTGTTTCATTTTTTGAGAGGTGAGAATCACAGGTATTCCCGAGATGTGGGATCGCCACAGAATTGCACGTTCTCTTTAAAATCACAGCAGACTTCTACTAGGAAAGCAGCTCTGTGCCAGTGTCGAAAGGTTGTTCAACACATTATCAGCTCTTGCTATGCAGACACTGTCAAAGTTAAAGAATAAATCAAAATGTAAAGTATTTGGACCTGTAATATTAGTTACCCATACATTTTTAGAAAAGCTATCAGAATGTGAAAGCCAATTACTTTTCTTGAGGTACCAATACTTCTTAATTAAAATCATACACAAAATATAAGTTATTGATTTCTGCTCCTACCACTCCCCATTATGTTTCAATCCTTCCAAAATGAGTGAGCATCTACTTCCAGCTATTATCTATATACTGCTGTAAATACCAACAGGTTTTCTTGACCTTCTTGCTCAGGGATGACTGCAGCAAATCTACTTTGAAATCACATGTTATTAAACAGAAGCAACAATATGTGTGCCTGGGAAAAGAGGAGTAAAGAGAGAAAAAAACAACCCTTCTCGGATTTTTTAGGCTTTGGAAAAAGTTGTTTGAATTTTAGCTGAAAGCATTTGTTGTTATCAGTTTGTCCAGACTCATTTCTCAAACCTAAGTTTCAGTTTCTGGTTTTCTTTGTATTAAATTACACCAACTTTTTCCTCAGAAGACTGCCTCTCTTCTCCTGAGTTTGTGTGTCTGCTCTTTTCTGGTAAAACATTCTCTAGGAGCAGCCCTATTTATCTGAAATTGTTCTGTATATATTCTCTCTCTTTTGCCACTTTTGTAAGTTCATTTTTGTCTTAATGTTTTGTTCTCTGCTTCTGGTAATCTTCACTCCTCATATTTTTAGAAAATTCAGCTATGTCACTGTGAAGTCTCCTCTTCTTAAATGAGGAAAAAAAGCTGAACTTCTTTAATCTTGCTTCATAACTAGTATAAACTTAGCTTATTTCACTTGCATTCCTCTAAAGCAATTATAGTCACTCTTTTTCTTCTTTAAGTACAGATGCAAATTAGGATAAAGGCAGTAGGGATTTTCCTCCCCACTTTTTATTCCTAGCAATTCGTATTAACTATATATCCCTACTTTTCTCCTTCCATGACTCAGAATGAAACATATACTGTATCTTAAATTAGAAAAATATAATCTCCAACAACCTAAGTACAGTACTTAAATGTCCTTAATCCCTGCTTTTACATTCCCTATAGCAGTTGTTCCCTCAACAGAGTTTCATCTGAAGACTTGGATATCTGGCTGTTTAATATCCTTTCCAAAAGCACTCATGCTTTTATAGTTAAACTTTTAGCCAAAGTTTCCAGTGATAACCTGCACAGCATTCAGATTTTATTTAGATCATGGTCATTTATTCCCTGCTTTCTTACTTTACTTGCTTAATTTTTCACTTATATCAAAACTAACAAGTGTCCTATAAACTTATTCACCATTAGCACTGTATCAAGCAGGCATGCACAATAAATGTCTGTAAAATTGCTATTTGAGACCACTCCATGTTTAAACAGGAAAAATTTAGTTGCATTCATTTGTTAAATAAAAGGTCTCAAAAAATATATTTTTTTCACAAAAAAAAAAAAAAAAGCTGGGAAAAAAATTTAAATTACTTTTCTGGCAATTTGAAATAATTTCTTTGATCAGACAGTTTAGATATGCTTTTTTAAAATAGTTGGTTTAATTTGGGTAATAGCTTAACATTTACCCATTGTCATTTCTCTACACTATAAATTTTAAATTTAAGAATCCCTGACAAGAAAAGTCAAAGAAATGCTGACCTGTTTTTCCTCAGAAAATAATTATCAAACCAAAAGAGAATTGTTTGTCTCACATGAGTAATTTTGATTTTTTTTCTCACTTTAAAAATATTTAAATATTTAAAATATAAAAATAGAACCTTAAAGTTCTAAATAACAGCTTTTTCCTGTGAAGACAGCTTGAGTTTTATTTTTTTTTATAAACTTACAGTAAGCAGTTAAATATCAATAGGCAAAAGAAAAAAGTCACAATTAAAAAAATACTCTTTAAACTGCATGACCTATGCATTTGATTAAGTGTTATTAGCTTATGGAAAATCATGAGACTTTAACTAGTTCCCTGGTTTGGAAAAGATCTATTTTTTATTACCTCCCTCCCCCAGACCCTAACAGGCTGGGGTGCATAAACCTAGGGTGTTTTAGTTATCCATACTTGGGAAAGGTTTTGCCAAGGTAACAATTTTAAAGTTAGGCTTCCCAATTAAGGCTGAGTCAGGGAGGAACAGCCTCTTGAGTCTTGTGCTATTATTAAACTATTGAATATCAGCAGAATGTCCCTTGCAGGCATCACAGACCGGGTGATTTTCCTCCTCTTCTACTCCCTGCTCCCCCTTGTCCCTTGAACAATTGTTTCTCATGTCCATCCTGTTGTGATCTGGGTCAGTTCAGCAGCTATTCATGGAGCTAAGTGTGTAATACACAGGGATCATCTCATTAATACATGTTATTGTTATATTTTGGTTTTGTTGAAAAGGATTTCCAACAGAAACAGCCAGAAAATATGATATAAAATAACTTGCAACACTTCTTGTTTTCAACCACACATACTTTTTTAAATGTTTAAATCTTCACACGGTTGTTGCTAGAAAAGGTTTTTTTTTAAATTTGCAATAAATAAACAGGACCCCATTTCCACTTTATTTTTTTTTTTTAATTCAAATAGAAATATTTGAAAATAAAAAAGGTAAAAAAGCTGAATTTTTTCCTTGAAACATGTTGCCCAGAGAAAGGATTTTTTCAGTAAAGTTCCTATATAGCTTAGCAGAAATGAATTGCAAAAACCTTGCATGCCAAGACTATACAATATTTTATTTCTTTTTCAATTAAATATTTCTATTTTTGCACAAGTCAGCACCTAACGCACAAAGTCCTAGACAAACTGAATAAATATACAACTCTCCCTATAACAACTTGCAATGGTACAAAGCGCTGGGGAGTCCTTTTGGGATGTAGACATGAACTTAAACTCACAATTGCCTCATCCCACAACTTTATCTACATTAAAAGTATCTCATGGGGCATTATGTCTAGTCTTAATTCAGTGCATTCCTGCCACACTCATAGAAATTCTCATTCTGACTAAGCCACCCATACTAGACAAAGCCAGAAATCCAATTTGTCCTTTCTGTAGTTTAATACTGCAGTCCTGTTGGCAAGTCAATAAGAGAAGCTGTAAACTTTTGTAGCAGCAAATATTCATTTAATTTGGGAAAACTGCCAAAAAATAATAGAAATTGTAATACCAATGGCAATGATAATTATGGACAGCATTATTTAAATTGCCATAAATATAATGTTCCAAAAGGCCTGCCTCTTAAGAATGAAAAAAGAATCTTAGAATTTCTACCAAAAATCCCAGCATGAACAAGGCAGTCTTTAGGTGACACAAAGCTTCTGCTTGTGCACGATCTCTCCATCCATTACACAAGTCCAGCTCCACTGACACCAGTAGCAGAATAGTCTTGTTTTAAGCTGATGCACTGGAAGAGGGAATCAAGCCTTTGCCACAGTCCTCACTGACTTGCCATTAGTAATATTATTCCCAGAATGCATGGTATAATCTCCTCAGCTGAGTAATTTTTTTCTGTTTGTTCTTAGCAAGATACTATTAGATGTTTTGCTTTTGATAATGGCCACATGAGAGCAAACTGATCTAGTGGATGTTGTTTCTTCCAATGACAAGTGGATTGGAAATGGATTTTGGAGCTGTCTTCCAGCTCAAATCATTCTATGATCCTATGTTGATCCTGAGCGTTTTAACACTGACAGGCAAAGTCTGTTGGCTCTGACTGCACCGAGTCAAAGCCAGCGCTAAAGGGTTTGGCTTGCTTGCTCTGTAATGGGTTTCCAGCAATTTATAAAGCTCGGTAAGTGCAGAAAACTTACATCACCAAACAGACTTATGCTAGGTACCCGATTCATTTGCAACCCGAAAAATATCACAGATCACTTCATACCCATTTTCCTTCCAGCTCTGTCATTCCTCTCCCAAGCAGGACTGATGGTGTTTCACGGCCCTGTTATAACGTGGCCGAAGAGCATCACAATCTGCAGCACACATGGGACACAAGCACCCGGAACCCTGGGCTGAAACTCTGCACGGGAACTATATGCCAAAACAGACAGTTTCTGAAATGAAACAAAATATTTTTGGTATTCACTGATCTGAAGTGTACAGTGTTTCACATTGTAATCCTCTCAACCAATACACAGTTCAGCAGCAAGTTTCAATGGTACTGTGATAAGGATAATGTCAGGAGTCCTAGTTCTATTTCTGGTGTCTAATTGAGTGTATTTTTAACTTTCAATTTAACTTAATAGGAACTAATCAGCAAAATCTAATTAGATGCCTGCTAACAATTTCTGAATCACTGTTTGTTCCTGAAATCTTATTTTGTGTCACTGGAATCTTAGTGGGAAAGCAAGTGACCCTGAAATAGATGGGACCAGTAGAGTATCCAGGTACTACTCTGTATCAGTAAGGCCTTAAATAAAGTGATATGATCACAGGCACATAAAAAACCATAATAAAAATTCTGGCCCGAGAAAAATGTGTCTCAAAAAATATGGCTACTAATGTTTTCTTCTATTTCACTATGGTTCTGACCAAAGATGTACATATTGTTTGAGTTACCTCTCTCTCTTTTTTTCCATAAAACTCTAAGTTACTGCTGCAGAAAAGGCCACTTTCTTCTGTTTTATTGCATGTAACATATCCTCAACAGAGTATCGTTTCAAAAGGCTTCAGATAGTCAATACATTCACCATATAGTTTGTTGGGTTTTTTTCACAAAGATCATTCTTGGAATGACAAAAAAAAATAAGTTAGTCTAGGTGAGAAAAGAACACAAACTTCTGATCCTCTTTACTATCAGCATCTAAGAGCTATTTTTAACTTAATATTTTTTCTGTTGGTTGGGTTTTTGTTGGATTTTTTTCTTCATGGTGTCTTTCATTGCTTCTAATCTGTATATGAATACAGCTAATGTGCAGCTGTGTTTCACCAGTTTCTGCTTCTTCCTCTTGAGGTGCTCTGATGGTGCTGCAACTCACTGCTTCTTGGATAATGGGCACCTGTTTGGGTGCCTGTAACCATGGCCACTGCTCTGCTGGGAGCTGACGGTCACTCTTGGTAAGTCAGCATTGGAGGAACTTAAGAGAACAAAAATTTAGGAAAATCATAGATTAGAGGCATTATTTTGTGTTTCACGTTGTTCCCTCAGTAATGCAATATAAAGAATCTATCCAATTTTTCATTTCTTATGTTGTAGTTACTAAAAATTCCACACCTCTAAAGACAATAAAATTATTAAATAATATTACATTCTGCATGAGCTGTTTGGAAAAGAGATTCTTTCGCTGAGGGTATTTCTAATAGATATTCTGCACTGGGAAACAGGTTTACTTTAAGGTTGTCTGATGTATTCTAAGAAAAACCCACAAATATTAATTCCAGTACCCAGATTCTCAGGAACACTGCTGCTTTTCTAGGTACATGACTACAATTGCAATCCCAGCTGTTAGCCCATGTTGTAACTGAATTTCCCTTTTTAAGTGATTCAATCTGCCTCAGACTGGTGTCCAGCAGCTTGGAAAGGCTGTTAATGTGATGTGACAATCTTGACATTAGCTGCCTTGGTTAAGGCCAAGAAACAAATCACACAGAGCTTAACAGATCGGAGACAGCACCTCGAATTTTACATAGAAATGAACTGAAAAAAATGGAGATTCTGGCTAAATGAAACTGATGCTTCCTGGATGGGTGAATGTATTACGAAGAGTTTTATTGTTCTTACAGTGTCTGCGGTAAATTGAGCACCATGCAGTCATGCAGTACAGCACTCTCAATGACTTGGAGGCATCCTTTGAAGGCTATGTTTGACAGAAAAGATGATAAATGCCAGGATAAATGGAGATTTAATTAAGCCTTTGGGCGCTAATGACAATGGATGTCTGGAAGAGGTTTAATTCTATTGGCATGTCCAAATTTACTCCTTCCCTTTACTGTATGTAAAATTTTCTTTAGCTACACTCTGCTGACCAGAGGTTTTAAGCCCCATCATGGCTCAGTAGGTGAGTGACAGACCCACAGCTCAGATCCAAGAGACATGCAGACGCGGGCATTTGGTGTAATGCAATTGGGCAGCCTGCCTCCCGCCATCAGTCAGCCGACACTGAGGGAAAAGCTGAAGGGAAAACATGTTCTGGTGAATAACGCGTGAGAGGTGTTCACAGGCCATGAATTGCACGGGAGGTCTTCCCAAGGAGGGGAAGAGAGAACCACTCCACCAGGCTTCAAACCTCCCTGCCTGTCCCTTGCCACACACAGACTGAGTTTCTCAGCTAGGCAGGCTCAGGTCGTGGTTGCTTGCTCCAGGCCCATGGGTTAAATGTGAAAACAAAGTTGAGGTGGGTTTTTTTGGTTTTTTTTTTTTTTTAGAAACAGGACCAGAAGAAGACTATTTAGATGGTTAGAAACTGAAAGTCTCCATTTTATCCTGCCACGAAGCATTGTAAGGATACACTTAGGTAACAAAACCTGTGAGAGCTAGAAGTAATGGATCTGGGCGGTAAACTAGAAAGCTAGACAATGTTCTGGTATATTTCTAATTGGTCTTTATTCTTACTCTGGTACACAATACCACAAGAGGCCTCGATCTGCCAGTTTCATTAATTGTCTATGCCGCTACTCTAGCAGAGGTGAAATAGACCGGACTGTAGTACTGTGGCTTGTCTCTATTTTGTTTCAATGTCTGGACGCCCAAGTTAGCATAGATGATAATCTCAGCAGAGATGTAAGTGCTAGAACAGCTGTGAAAAGGTATATTTTACAATTAAAATTTTGTTTGTCTCATGGAATTCTGAATATTTCTTTCTATTTCTTGAGGCTAGTATTGTCTGCAACAGTAAGATGTAAGCAAATGAAGCTGGAGGCCTTGAGTTCTACGGACTGGGGCTGGGGGCAAGCATGTAGGTGTCCATAAAATGTCATGCAGCTTCTGAGGGGTTACTGGTGTTGGTTGAAAACGAGCAAGTCCAAAGCAGTGTATGGCTTTGGATAGATGTCCAGTTGGGAATCTCTTCTGCCATGACACCAGTTCAAGGGAACAGGGGAGCAGCTGCTGCTGTGGTCTGAACAGGCACTGATGAGCTGACAGATGTGCACTTGCCAAATGCCCAGGGCCCCTCACAAACCTCACGGATTTGTAAGGGGTAAATAAGAAAACATCTGGAGGCCAAATCAAACATACTGGGATTGTGATTCCTCACAAAGCATTTGGCCACAACCTCTGTTTGCACTGTGGTGACTCCATTTATTCATGAACTACTGCAGTCTAATTGTTTTGTCATATGCAAAGCTTTGCTGACTTCACTGCTACCAGCAGAAGTGACAGAAGGGCTGGATCTCTCCCATTCACTGTCTCATCAGCTACAGCCCTTTGTAACAGCAGTATCCTTCAAAATTAGTAAGTCATGTTTTGGCAAAAACAGTTAGGAATTTTATAAGCTATCACAGGACTCAGCATTCCCCTCTAGGTCTCACCATCTTAAGAATGAAATATTGAAACTAACAGTGAACAAGACAATGTGGCTTTTCCTTGGCGTAAGAAGTAACACTCCTGTATCACATGCAGATGTTGAGATTGTTCTTTAATTTATAATTTAAAATCATACAGCTACTTTAAGCCCAGGGCAAGGATACTTCGTTCATGCTAAATAAAGTGTTCCTTCTTTATAAAAAAACTATATTGAGTCTGGCTATCAAAAAACATGTGTATATGAAAAATGTTTATACAAGAAAATAAAATAGGACGAACTGAAGCAATAGATTAATTTATCCTTGCCCAGGTCAAGGTGTAAACAGGAAAGGAAAAAAAAAAATTACATTTAATTGAATATACCATTGAAACGACCACAGTATAAATATACTATTAATGTTAATAATATCTGCATTTAATTATATTCAGATATATTTGTAACAATGAAATGCCAATCATAAATGCAATGCATCGAATTTAACTCCTTAAGGAAAAAAACTTTTCCTTGGAAAGTTCTTTCATTAAAGAGGAGAATAGCAGGGACAGAAAAGAGGGTGATGTTGGGTGATAAGAATTCAAAAGGTAAAGCTGGTAATCTTACTCACTTGCTACACCAGTAGGAAAGGAAGTGTTTAAGAGACTATAATCAGTATTGATGCATCCCACAAGATTTTTGGTGGAAAACCATTATGAAAGTACAAATCAGGTTTTAAAAAAAACCAAAATAAAACCCTAACAGCGAACTGATGCAGGTAAAAAATCTCTGAGATTTTTGAAAAATTTCAGTTTTTCAACTTGTTTGCTGTCTTGTGCAGAAATAAATTTCAAAAGTAGTTTACTTCAAACTGACCTTTATTACAATTAATTTAACACACTTCACAAGAAATCTTTTCATAAGTTGTGGGGTTTTTTTAGTAAAAACTATGAATTTTCAAAGGGACTAAAAGACGAATTACAATAAATGCCACTGCCTGTACCTACTAATAAAGACTCCCAATGTTACCTTTAAACTGTGTCAGAAATTCACAAATACAAAGATCTAGCTCAATGCTAATTCTGACATAAGTCTCCAGAAAATGTTTTACTGTGTTATATTGTTATTTACAATGATAAACTATTTCCATCACCTAAACTATATAGCAGTGATTTTTAGAAAATGCTATCGGTATTAAGGACTGTAAGACAGTTTCAAGTATTTGGCAATATTCATTTCCAACATGAGTAAATATTACTTACTTATATGTAAACTTATATGTACCATTTACTGTGTTGGAACCAGTGGCAAGAAAACTAATAAAGAAATGGGGCAGTTCTTCCACCTAACTAAGGCAGAAAGATGTTGAAGAGATATTGCAAGCCAGCAGCCTGAGTTGCTCTGAGTTTGTGTTTTGGAAATTATTGGAAAAAGAATATGAAAAAGCTTGTAGGTAAGTCCTTAAGGTCTACTTTTGCTTGGTTGGTTATGGGTTTATTTCCTAGATAGTGATTCTACGTGAATTCATTTAAACAGTACACAAGAACCTGGCTATTCTCTAAATATTCCCTTCACATGACAATTACTTTCTTCTGTGTATATATATTTATGCTGGTGCTCCTGTCACTGAATTGCTCTGCACTGGTGAGTAGTTATTGGCCCCCTTTTTCCAAACTGTGGAATCAGGTTCATCTGACCTCGTGATTGAATCAAGTCTACACATGCAATAGCTCTCACCAAAATGTGCAAAGATCTCCAGCTCATGTAAGACATTTTATGCGGTTTCCACCTTTTTCGTAAGGCATTAGCAGTGAGTGCTAACAGGTATGTGGCATTTGGCACCAGCGTTCAAGTCTACGACCATTCCAACCTTCTCTCCTAGAGTAATCTTCTGAAACAAATATAATAATTAAGGGTTCAGAAAGGAGGACAGAAAATTCTCCTTAATTTCTTCTTCCCGTGATCACAGTGGAAGTCAGCACAGTCTGTGATGATTGTTTTGCAAGACACGCTCATGAAATACAACCCTGTACACACAGTTCTCTATTATTTCACTTTTTCAAGTGAAAGTGAGGAGATTTTTCAGCTTTACAAGGTTTTTTTCTCAGGAAATACAGCCAAGTCTTTGAAATTTCCCATGACTACTCCCGTGGACTTGACCCAGAGCGTATCCTTCAGAGAAGCACAGTGACCTCACTGTTCCTCTGGTCCCACGTGATGTGAAAACCGTTAGCCATGGCTTGGCACAGCACGCTTTGTTCAATATGGGACAAGGAAACCTTGCTGACAGCCTTAGGGTAAATTCCTTGCCAGCTTGGAGAGCTATATAACAGTGTCGTTCTGCTGCTGTCACATGGCTTTGTTTTCTTTCTCAAATATCCACCTGGGCTGCCTTGCTAACATGTTAGATAGACTGTTTTTCTTTTCTTTACAAAAGGTGGCTTTTGGCAAGGTGTCCAGTGGTTTTTGCAGACATCCTGGAATGAAAGCTGTACTTTTTCTCTGTATATGACATATGCCATGGAGACAACTCCTCTTCTTGCTGCATCTCTTTGCTTCTGTGGTATTTTCACTTAGATAATCACAAAATAAAAGGAGCACTGCTGCATTGTTTTAGAAAGCTGGTTGTGAGAGTTTTCTGTGCACATTCTCAGTGCAACTAAAAATTATTTTGTGAGTTGTCTACATATACTTTATGATATAATATGTAAGATTAATACTGCTAAAAAAATAGGACACACTGAGATAAACAAAGAAAAGGCCTGGAAGCATTTTTTTTTTTTTTCACATTTTATATGACTGTTTTAACACTTATGCTTTTCTTTCTTTCTTTCCCTTTTGAAATTTTCCCTGTTGTCTCCAGAATAGATGGAATGGAAATAAGCATGGAGGAGAATTGTGGAGAATACTTAATTTTTTCATTACCTTTTTTAGAACAAATCATTCTTAAAAAAGAGAGTGTACTTAATTCCACATACTTACAAGAAAGTGACACAATATTTTCAGAGAACAGCATTACTAAGAGTAAAACATATGCACAAGTTTTACTACCAAAGCATTCTTTCATATTTTACTTCTCATATATATTCATGCACATGAGTATAACATGGGTAAATTATAATACAGAGTAAAGTATATCTATATATGCTCTATTGAATATATCTCTGTGGGTCTTCAAATTGCTAAAAAATCGCATCCATGATCTTTTGAGGGGCTTTTAAATGGCTTGTTTTGCCACAAAAAATCATCAATAACATTTCAAACACAGAGAAGTTAATGAATTTTAAATAAATTTGAAAGGGAATCAATTGAGTCATAGCACGTGGTCTCATACTGGGAACATATTCTCAGGCTTTGGCCTCTCACAGGTCTGTTTGGAAAAGTCCTGTGCAAGGAAGCTGTACAATAGTCAAAGATAACCTCCTCCATTTGCAAGAGTAGTCCATGCCAATGAATACGAAATTAGATAAAAATGCCAGAAGGCCTTTGCAGATGAACAGAGCTTGTAACCAAACTCAGAGGAAATCATACAAAGGCAGGAAGCAAGGATAGGGGATATGGGAGAAACACAGAAACATTACGTGAGCACACAGTGGTGAAGTTAGAAAAATTAAAGCCCAAGGGAAATTAAATATGGCCAGGGACGCCAATGCCAAAGAAGCCTTCTACCTGTACATAGGTGAAAGAAGGGAGATTGAGGAAAATGCAGGCCCATTGTTTAACAAGATGGAGTACCTTGCTACACAGGATACAGAAAAGGCTGATTTACCAAATGTCAGACCATCTCCCAGGGATCTCAGGTTCCAGAGACCTTGGCAAAGGCTGGAGCAATGAAAATTTATCTTTAGTGAAAGAGGGTAAGGTCAGGGAATGCTTAAGTGAACTGGACATACACGAGTCCATGGGCCCTGATGGAGTGAACTCACATGACTCATCTGTGTTGATGGTGCTTGCACAGACCACTGCAAGGCCACCATTGGCAATCTTTGCTCGATTGTGCTTATCATTTCATTCAACATGCAATGTGAAACCAAGGTGCAAAACATGATGGTGTCACACAGGCAAGCACAGCTGGTGCTGAGGCCTGCACCGAGGATGGGAGCTGGTGGCCCTCACACTGAACGAAACCTGCCATTCTGAAGAGTGTGGGCTGAGCTACTTGTGACGGGTTCTCCCAGAGCTCAGCGTACCCCACTGCCCAGCAGGACTCACATACAGCCCCTACTGCATCTCAGCTTTAAATGCATGTTTGCTACCAAGGGTCTTTTGCTGGTTTTTAATCAGGAAAGTTGAGTGTAAATCCAGCGTACTACCTTAAAATGAGCAAAACTAGATAAACCATAAAAAGGCTTCAAAAACAAAAGGAATTATTTTTTTGAAGATTGCAGAATGGTTTATAAGAACTGCATAAAGCTTCTCTTAGCAAATGTCGTAATAAAGGTTCATTGATTAAAAGAAATTGGTTCTATTGCTCATAATAGCATCTCATTGATTGAAAAGCATTGCCTGGAATGGTTTCCTCCAAAGCAGCATCTGTTATATATTAACCTTTCAGCCTTCAGAATCATGGGATATGAATTTCTTGCTCAAATTACTGGTCAGATGACCCATCCATGACATTTAATAAATTGCAACTCTGCACATAGATTCAGGATTTCATAAAAACAGGGAAAAACACATTATAAAGAAGGCACAGTTTTCATGATGCATGGTACAACTCAGTTATTTATGTTAAAAAAACGAAATTGTCTAAACTCAGAGTGTAAATTCTATTTTATTAAAAGCATGAAACAAATTTTAGGATGATCATCCAGCCTTTAATGGTAAACAGCAATGTAATGATTGAATATTGGATGAAAGAAAATCTATCATGTCTAGTTTGTTAGGAAAAACCATACAAGGACAAGGCAGCTTTGATTTTCGTCTTTGAACTAGTTAAAATGAATGTAGTTATCTATCATACCTATCCTTAGCCATAGCATGTGTACATGATTAAGGAATACGTTCATGATTTTCTCTACTTTCTTTCGCTATTATTTTAAAAAAATCTTTTAAAAGTGCTGCAGTTTATTATTGTTATCAGATTTCATGAGAGAAAATTTATCTCATAAAACCATAATAAGGATAGTTTTATTAAAGATATTTGATTGTTTTCAGTTAATCTCTGAAATATGTTTTATACATTTGTTTTCCATTCTGTATAGAAGCTACTTGCATACCTTAGATTGGAATTTAAACTATCTGTACTGAAAACAAAATAATGTGTGAAGAAGAAGATTTTATTATTAAGAGTCTATTTATTTTCTTATCTAATGAGACATAGTTCAAAACAGTTCACTGACTGTCCTGCTGTAGAGTTGTGGCATAAGCAATAATTTAACTCTTAAAGATATTTGTATTTGTGACTTTATACTACAATATCTGACACAAAACTATATATCAAACTATTTCATAAAATATTAAAATATTAAGTCTTAAGTGGTCTTGCAGGGGTTCCAGTGCAGGAGTTAAACGTAGTCTTACTTTAATAATGGTAAACAGTATACAGACAGATAGGTTTTAAGCAGTTCGCAGATCAGTAGTGTCTGAGTCACACAAGAAGGAAAACCAACACTGTGCTGTTAATGTGCTTTGGCACCAGTTTCATGGCTAATACTACCAGTGTGGACTATAAGTAAAACCAGGAAAATCTAAGAAGAAAAGAAGGAATATCTAAACCCAATAGTACACAGAAAATCTGAGAATATGAGAAATTAAAAGGCTGCTGAATAAGGAAGTTTGAGGCATAAATGTAGTGAAGGACTAATACATCCTCAAGGAGGGTCAGTCAGTGCAACTCCTGGTCAAGCAGATCATCTGTGTGCAGCATAGCACAGAAACAGATGATACCCAGCAGCATATCCAAGGCTCTAGATGGGAGCACCAAGGTGCTGAGCTCTTATAAAATCCTAAAGTATAAGGTCCAGACAGGCAGTAGTATTTACATCCTTAAAGTGAGATGTACTCTGCTAAATCTCATGGTATCAACCCGACCCCAGTGCTCAAATATAAGTTAATGATAGCCATCCAAACTCATCAGTGTCCACTTTACACATGAAAATTTTATGGGTGCTCAGGGTTGTTCTCTGTACCTAAAATTGTCCCTTGGAAACTCTGAAAAATATGATCATTGCATTGAGTTAGTAGTCACACAGAAATTAGATATTTCTCTTACAAATTCCTCTAAGGATTCTGTCCCAGACTTGAGCTCAGAGACACCTACGACAAATCTGAAGATTGAAGTTCCTCAACAAAAGCAATTGCAGTGGCTATATCTTTTAATAGCCAGCGAAGAAGGAACAGACTTGGAGAAAATGTTGTTGCTTCCCATATTTTATAACCGTGCAGTGAGGAGCAACTGATTCTATACCTCCCTCTTCTTTTGGAGGTTCAGGTCAACATACCTCAGCTGCGAGAAGAATATTACTAAAGCTACCAGCCTGTCATAGTCTGGATATATGTTTGCCATGCATATGTCTGTTTTTCCTGTCACACTAGATTTTCTTCCACTATGCAGGATACATTTTAAGATGTCTTAGGCCATAAGAGCACCAGAGGTGTTTGTTTCTCTGTATGCTGCTTCTTTGTGGGTAGTTAGCTCGCTCCAAGAACGGTCGTATTTCACAATGACAGTTTCACTTAAAATGAAGAGACGATTTCCAGAAGATAAAATAGATGTGGAGCTTCTTCCTTTCCTTTATAACCTTTTGACTACAGATTATAATAGATGTATTTTCACAGAGGTGTTTTCACTAACGCTTTGTCCTGGAGGTTGTGAGTGTGTGAGGATGGCAAGTAAAAGAGGCAGGGAGACGTGATTTGTTCTGGCTAACATAACGACCCAAATTCTTTATTTAAGCACTTATCAGAGCAGTTACTAAAAGTCTGAAAGAAATAATCTAGTCCACCCAATTTGCGTGGTTTTAGTCACTATGTGGGAAAATCACATGCTTCCACAGAGTAAATAGTAGCTCTCACTTCCCTTACTGCTACTGCATTCTTTTAGAATAAAAATTATATATGTGCCAAAATGTGGAATCCAGAAAAGCATTTCTGTTATTTCTAGTACCATAACCATACATACAAACCAGATTTTTTGAATATTCTATTATATATGAATGGATATTTTTATGGATATAAACTACAGGTATAATCCTTCCTGTCCGGTTACTCCCTTTCAAGACAAAACACTACAGGCACATTCATCATGGGCTACTAGTGGATATTTTGTCATGTACAAGAAAGAGACATTCAATTTCTTACAGAAGGAATACGGTTTCTACTTCTTGAGTGTATGCTACAAAGCCTGTATTATCAGGCAAAAGTTCAGTACTGTCTTTGATGATGTGACGTAACGCTTGGACTTTCCAGCTGCCTACTCACACAATTTAATATAGAGAATCAGAGAAATCTGGTGAAGGTTCAATCTAAAATGGGTGAAAAGGACCTCTGCGGTCATCTAGTCACCTACTCCTGCCTTATGTCCAAGAAGCTCTATTGATAGCTCTGGTGACTGACTTATCAAATCTTGAAAAGCTTGATGGATAGGGGTTTTGTCCCACTTCTGGATAAACTGCTGTAGTATGGAACCACCTTCCCAGGAAGATGTACTCATCAAGAACCTCCCAATCATCAGTGTGTGATCACTGTCACATGTTTGGCCACCGTCAGTACTGAGAAGAGATGAGAACTATCACCTTTCTAGTTTCATTTCAAGTTCCCATAGGGTGTAATTACACATCTCCTTCCACAATTTCTACTGTCAGACCTAAGTCACCCAGCCACTGCTTAAAGGCTGTGTGCCCTATGATCTAAACACTGCTCTTACTGAATTTGTGTGTGTCTACAAGGAATCACAGAACATGCTGAGGTGGAGGGGACGCACAAGGATCATTGAGTCCAACTCCTGGGCCTGCACAGCACCATCCCCAAGAATCACACCACATGCCCAAGAGCATTGTCCAAACACTTCTTGAACTCTGCCACGCTTGGTGCTGTGACTGCTTCCCTGGGGATCCTGTTCCAGAGCCCAATCACCCTCTGGGAGAAGAACTTTTTCCTAATATCCAAGCTAACCCTCCCCTAACACAACTGCAGGACATTCCCTCAGGTCCTGTCACTGTTAACAGAGAGAGGAAATTGGTGTCTGCCCCTCCTTTTCCACTCATGAGGAAGTTGTAGACTACAATGAGGTGTCCCCTCAGTCTCCTCTTCTCCAGGGTGAACAGACCAAACACCTTCAGCTGCTCCTCATATGGCTTCCCCTCAAGGCCCTTCACCATCTTAGCGGTTCTCCTTCAGACACTTTCTCATAGCTTAATATCTTTCTTATACTGCAGTGCCAAAAATTGAACATGATATTCAAGGTGAGACTCCACATTATGAACTCAGGATTGTGAAATATCTGTTTAAATATTACAATCACTTTGTACCCCTCAAGACAAGTCTCTAGCAAACCTTAAGATGTTTTGGGGATCAGTTTGTACTAAATTGACTATAAACCAAACCTCCGAGGCTGGGATGATCAGGTCGGTGCTGATTACAGAGCACTGCCAAAGACGACTCCTCTGATTTCTGAACAGCATGCACAGAGAAGTGAAGGAGAAATTAAATAATTCCAGAACAGTGGGCAGCCATGGAGAAAACCAGTCCTGGACCTAGGTACATTTGCATCATGTGTTTGAGAAAGTTCAGGAAATTAATGAAGGTGCAGAAATTCGCACGGGGACTTCCCCTTTGGGAAGGGACTTCTACGCACTGTGGTTTGTTACCACAAATACAATCCCTAGACTCCAACTTAGCAAACAATATTTAATTCAAGTATTTAGACAGCAAAATTTTCTTGATTAAGGTAAACTCCACATTTTGAGTCACAAGTGTCTTACTGTGAAATGTGAGAACCATGTGAACAAATCAGGTTGTTCAAGACACACATTTACTACATGTGTGTCAGGTGGAAAAATAGAAACTTTGAAAATGTATTTTCTTCCTGTCAGTGAAAAAAAAAAATCACTTGCTGAACATAAAACTTGAGCATTCCTTTAACTTTAGGTCATCATTAAAAAGAAAAGAAGTCAAAAATGTGAAATTCAACTGTTGGGTTATATATAACATCCCAAAGTAAGTTTTTCACGCACTTAAATTATTTCTTTGTTATGTATTTTCACCTTGTTTCCAGACTGAACTTGTCATATATCAGCTTTCAACTTCTGGATCCTTTAGTACTTTCTTTTCTGCTAGATTAAAAATTAATCTACTATCTAAAATACTCTTTCTGTAGAATAGGATCAAGACAGCTCTTAATCTCTTAGATAAATTAAACAGATGCAGAGTTTCTGTATTTTATAGCAGACTTTCCAGACCTTGAGCATTCTTGTAGGTCATTTCCTTGCTGCATTCCAATTTGTTAACATAATCTTTGAAGTGTGGATTCCAGAACAAAGAACTGTATCACACTGACAACTTCATGACTGCACCATAATGGGCTATCAAGAGACATTCCAGTAATATCATTATGGGTATGAGATACATATTTTTTAAAAAATATAGAAAAATGGTGAAATTCATGCTGAGAACTAGATCAAAGGATAAATTGTGTCTAGGTTGCAATAGTTTGGAGGTGTAATAAAGACTTGGTTTTGCTGCTATTGTATTTTTTACAATTTAAACAATAAATAACACCTAAATAATAAAAAAAATCCCTTAGAATCATTAACAACTGGCAGATTTCAGTGACTTCTATGTTCTACTGACAGAGTTCACTAAAGAAAGAAAACTTTCAAAAGAAGGTTGTAAATAATCTGCCCTTGTTCCTCAGTATAGGGTGATAACAATAAATGATAGAAACAGACTTTCTGGAGAAACTCATATCTGGGAGGAAATGTAACCAGAAATATTTTTGTTTCCTATCTGTCTATGTCACTGGCAAAATGGGTCTGTTACAAAACATATATTCATATACCAAAAAAATCCTTTTTTCTTTCTTTTTGTAACTTTTAATAAAAATTTCCAGACATTTTTATCTCACGTGAAGTAATAAATCCATTAATCTGCCTGAATGCTCCTAAATATATAATTGCCGTTGTTGCTGCTGCTGCTTTTTTTGGGGTTTCGTGATTTTTTTCTCCAAATGTAGGCAGCATTTTTAATGTACATAGATTTTCTTAAAATCATAACTACTTTTATACTGCTTGCAAGTTTCATCCATGGACTTAGGCAATTAATCTTCTATTCATTCTCCATCATGTTTATTCAATGTTTTTACTAAAGCTTTTCAGTTTAGGGGGAAAAAAGTTTGTACAAAATAGAGAATGAGACACAGTGAGCATGATTTCACATATCTCTGACAATGTCTGGGACACAGCTTGGTGCTGGTAATTATTTATGCATTTGTGCATTAAGTAACACTGACTAAACAAACTCAAAAATTGAAAAGTTTCTTTTGTACTCTTTCGAGTGCTAAAACTTAGAGCGTCCTACAAGCTTATAAGGGTGCTTTACTATTCTACCTCATAACTATTGACTTGACATTAATCATTTATGCAGAAAGCAGGCTCCAGAAATACGAGTAATAAAATAAAACCTTTGATTGTCATGCTAAAATAATCTAGTTGCATTAAGCCAGTGTGCCCTCTTCTCTTTAAATGTATGTGGGAGTGGGGAGTGGTGGAAGGTACTACTGGCACATTTTGTCTCTTCTTGTATGGCAGGAACACAGTTCTTTGCATGCCTTAACCTTACCTAAAAGATAATATTTAAAATTCTTTGGAATCATAACCCTAATTTACTCCTCTGTAAGTGATTCCAGCCTGACATCCAGAACATGGGTGGAAATGGCTTTCCTGGTGGTCTTATTTTTAAGGTTACACCAGATAACAAGACATAATGGTCTAGAAATCAGACAAGAATTTAACAAAACAGTAATACATTATATGGAGAATATAAAATTGAAACTATGTTACATGTTCCGTCATCCTTATTACACTTCATCTTTATAACATGCACAGCTGCTTCCAAGGAAGTCAGTGAGAACACTTTCAGTGAATGAATGTATGAGGGAATGAATAAATGAAGGAATAAATTTCAACCGTAAAATACCAAAATCTGGATTTGGTTCTACTGTTAATTGTAAAATTCTCATTGAGTTCAAAATTTCTCTCACCTTGCTGTGCAGAGATATGTTAAGCTGGTCCTAGATTTTATAGAATGTATATGATACAAAAATATGATAATAACCTATTAGAAATGACACTATGAATTACTTAACTGTGGCTCCTATTTCCCTGTATTCTGACACCATATATTAATTTGAACAGGCTGAGATAAGTTGAATGAAGATGACAAGCAGAAGAGGACTCTGGGACCTCCAGAACTGTCAAGCAGGAAAAAATTGCTTTCCTCTGATTTCATTTTAAGGAACTAACATTGTTATCTGGCCCTGAAGTATTGTGGCCATAAACTGATAAAATTATCTAAAAATGCCTCAGAGACATCTGAATATTCCCAGTTTGAACAGCAATATGCTGAGGAATAAATTTACATTTTTAGTAGCTTAGTTCTATTTTATATATCCCCTAAAGGGCAATGTTGTTCGATATACTTTGTTGAAGCGAAATATGGCTGTTTAGTGTGTTTATTTAACTAGCTAATGCTCGTTTGCTTATCTGACACTTAAAGACACTAATGCTGCATTGAGCCTTGTGTCACTTGTATATTATTACCTACAGGGAAAGGAGAGAAATTCTACGGCTTGCTTGAAATCCTCTGGTAGAATAGTAAAATATCTGATCTTGTGCTGAAACTGGGGCCTCTCCATGTCTTTACTGCAGCAAGTGTTTTCACCTGCCATCAAAGCCTCCTTCACATGCAGTGGCACAGCACGTGCCTTGCACAAAGAGTGTTCATGGAGTGATCACAAAGACGGGTCACAGAGTAATCATGTGAAGCATGCACAGTAAATCCCAACCTGCAGCACATGGATGAATATCTCAGGGCCTTCACAGTGCACACACCTTCCCAAACAGGCAGCCTGAGTCAGCACAGCCAGCCTGGCCTATATCTGCAGAATGGCACTGGGCATGTTCTTATTAATTCCCGGCTCCTCTCCCTTCTTCAGATGAGCAGTTGCCAAAATGGATGATAAAAACAAACTTTTCTAGCAAAGTAAAATTATTGATAAGTGGTGTCAAGAGGACTCAAGGAAGACTGGGCTATGCCCACCCCTTAAAAGCAAGCAAGCAAGCAGAGAGAGTTTCTATCCAAAAGAATTCCCAATCACATCATAACTATATGTAACACATGAGCAAAGAGACAGCAGTTATCTCTGGAACAATGACATTGATGACTACCTTAGCAAAATGAGAATATTTTTGGGGTAGAATAGCCCTTGTTCTGGCTGCAATTTACCTTTGCAGTCCATGTCCTACAGAAACCTCCATACCCACAGGAAAGAATAATTTCCTTAAGTTTATAAAATCTTTACTGCCTTATAATAATTCTAATTATAGAGTTTTGTGGAGACTTGTTCATGTTTACCAGGAGAATGAGTATACTTGAGAATTCATCTACAGGAGCCTTTAAGGCAGTGAAGGCACATAGTTTGTTTTAATATGTTTTTTGCTATAGGTGGCATGCTTTTAAATTTATATTCTTAATATCTCCCACCACAATGAAAAATCTAGGCTGAAGCAGGAGAGAATGTCCTGTCTTTAGTTTTCAGCATTTTGCACTTACTGTATGCAAATGTGCTGAAGTCCTGCAAAATACTGAGCATACAAATACTAATACTGATGGCAATTATCAGTTGAATCATGTCTGAAACATTCTGAAAATATTTGATCACACAGAAAATAAGTATATTTCTCCCAGGCATCTGTGCTGGTTTTGTCTGGGATGGAGTTAATTTTCTTCACAGTAGATGGTGGGGTGCTGTGTTTTGGATTTGGGCTGGAAGCACTGTTGATGATATAGAATGTTTTTGTTATTGATGAGCAGGGCTTACCCAGAGCCAAGGCCTTTTCTCTCTCTCACCCCACCTCACCAGCGAGGAGGCTGGGGGTGCACAAGAGCCTGGGGGTGCACAAGAGCCTGGGAGGTGCCACAGTTGGGACAGCTGACCCCAGCTGACCAAAGATAGTTGTGTCACACCGTATGGTATCATGGTCTGTGTATAAAGTTGGGAGGAGAAGAAGGAAAGGGGGGGATATTTGGACTGATGGCATTTGTCTTCCCAAGTCACAATTGCATATGATGGGGCCCTGCTCTCCTGGAGACGGCTGAACACCTGCCTGCCAACAGAAAGTGGTGAATGAATTCCTTATTTTGTTCTGCTTGTGTGCAGCTTTTGCCTCCTGTACTAAACTGCCTTTCTCTAAATCCATGAGTTTTCTCACTTTTATTCTTCCAGTCGTCTCCCCCATCCTTTGGGGGAGAGGGGTGAGTAAATGAGTGGCTCTATGGGGCTTAGCTGCCAGCGGGGGTTAAATCACAACAGCATCTGTGAATACTCAGAAACTTATCCCAACCTAGTTACCCTACTGTCAAGTTCTATCTTCTTTATTACTTTTGTGGAGAAAGAACACTTCCCATAATTTGTATTTCTTCAGAATAGTCATTTTGGCACACAGAAAGACACAGAAAGACAAACCATCAAGAATTATTACCATGAAGTACCTGTTTCACTCACTTAAAATTTTCTTGGTTGCAACCTAATACCCAGACCTACTCTCCCTGGAACTTCCAGAGAAACACAATGCACTTCACTGCAGTGTAAGAGATTTTGAAGGGCATTGTTCTAGGCAGCTCTAATCTTCCAAGTCCTCCATGTCCACTTAGCAGACATATCCTCCAGGATTCCTCTTTATGTTTCACAGATGTTGGGTGAAATGAAGCAGATGATACATGGAGCACATAATGATGTGTCTTGACATATGGCAACACCAGTTCAACATCCACAACACTCTTCCAAAGTGACACACTTTGGAACACACTGACACTTTAAAGTCCTTAGGGTAAAGTTAAGTGTGTCCTTTCTCATGGCCATCAGCCCAGAGAAAGGCTCCAAAATGCATGGAAGCAGGGAGCAAACTGGACCTTCAAAAATGATTGACGGTCTCACAACACTACTTGTGCCCTTGTCTGCTAGGCAAAAGTACTTCCTTTCTGATTCCAGAAAGCAGACAGAAGAGTGACAGTAATCTGATCATATATAGCTATTTGGAATGTAAAGATCAGTGTTTGAACAGACTTCCCTAGAACTCCTCCGTAACTGATGACCTTCCATATGATGATCTGTGTCATGGTTAATAGCCAGGGCATGGGAAGAGGATCAGACTGGCAGAGTACCTGTACCTTTATGTATGAGGGTATGTGCTCAGTCTACTTGCTGTGGCCTTATAACACTTAATGCAGGGTACAATCTTCTTTTTATATTTTGAGTATTCTGTATGGTACATACAATGCTGCCAACCTAATGGATACTTGGAAAGGACTACTGGAGTTTGTGATTTTTTTACTGTCAGTGGAAGCCTCCCTGCTCTGCTAGTTAATTGTTTGTGGTAGGCGGTACAAGATATATTACAAGAAGGGATACAATGATAGCTGAATTTGAAAAAAAAACCCCAATGCATGTGGATGTACCAATTTCAAAGAAATCCACCTTAATACTGCATTACAGTGGTAGTAAGAGTTTTCAGCTCAATAACATTAAATCAATGCAATTAGAGAGAACCAGCTGGATCAATATGACATCTTGGAGAAGACATGGCCTTATTGTTCATTGCTGGAAAAATATCCTTTTGAAAGAACTATTCATTTAACTATTCAGGAAATGAGAAATATATAATTGGATAAAAAATACATGCCTTTTGTTCTTTACCTGAAAGATTTTTAATAATTGGTGTGGTAATCATGTAAACACTCTCAGAGCTTGCCATATGTTAATGCCACCAATGCTACTTTTATTCAGACTGAATTGTCCTCAAAATAAATACAGGAGAAAAGATTATATTTTTCAACAAATAATTGTGCATAGTTTCATCACACTCCTCTCCTCCCTCTTCCTATAAAACCATTTTTAAACATCTCTTTTCAAGTGCAGATTCTGACTACTTCTCACTACTATATGCAGTTTTTTCATGAATCATTTGCAAAATATAATGTTCAAATTTTTTTTGTGCTTTGACTACCATATTTAAAAAAAACCTCCAGTAGTTATTGCAAAAATGGTATTGCCCAGGCAGTTTTAACCTCTGAAGACTTCACCTACCACCTAGTTGTTCTTACCTGCACAACACGAAATTTCTACTCAAAGGAATCATTCTCTTTGGAAATAAGCCTGGATAGAGATTCCTTAGCTTTAGACACTTAAGTGTAGGTAAAAGCATCTATTTTCCATCAGGATCTTGTGCAGAAGACAAACTGTTAGAGAAAATATATCTCCTGAGCAGTGTGTATGCCTGTGTTTACACCCTGCATCTCTACAGACACCTTAGGTGGATTGCCACCTATGCTTTTTATAAACATAAGAAAGCATCTCCTGACCATCCTTTTTTTTCATAAGAAACCTGGAAAGGCCAAACTTTGCCTTTTTTGTTCACTTTTTGATTGAGCTTAGGCTAAAAGCAATTCCAAGTTTAATTTGATCGATAATTAGGTTCATCAGTCCATTCTGAGACATCCAGGATGTAGCTAGGCTAAACCTGTCATTCCTGTTTCACAGGTGGCCTGGACTCCTTGTGGGTACCACACCTATTTTCACTCAAATGACTAAAAAGAGGGATGTCTCATGAGATATGGTGTGATAATATGATCATTACCATCAGGACAGAAGGAGGAGATAAAAGCAACTAGACTCACACTGTATATTCCCCTGCCCGCACAGAGAAAAAGCTTTTACTCAGGCATTCCCCGAGCTCGCATTTGTGCCTATGTAATACATAGAGAGAAACCACAGATAAACTTGTAGTAGAGCAGAACAATGGAAAGAAATTAATTGCTGATTTTTTGTTCCCAACAAGTTGACTGTAGAGATGGAGCCTGTATTTTCAGACAAAAGAGGACAAAGGGAGCAAAAAGAAGAGAGATAATGAACAAAAATTGCAACAAAAGAAATTCCAATAAGATATAATAAAAAATAATGCAGATGGTGAAACTGAAACAGGTTGATCTCTTCAGCCTAGAGGATTCTTAACTCCGTTGGACACATCCCTGAGCCGTTTAATCTAAGCTGAACCTAGCCCTGCTTTGGACTGGGGACTCCAGAGTTTCTGTTCAACCTATCCAGTGATGTCAAAGACATTTATGCACCCCTGAAAGATGGCACAGATATAGCCCACTCACAGGAGAAGATTGCAGCATCTACAACAGCAGCTGTAGCTGTCTGCTTCCCACTGCTTCTAAACACTATGACATACAGAACCCACCACAAGCCAGTTTGCCACAGGATTCAAAGGCTTATAATCCTTTATTATCACTGTTTGATATATCTGGCTCCCCTTGTGACAGGATAGAAAAAAGTCTGTGCATTGTGCACCCTTTCTATCAAAATTTGTGTGCATTCAGACTTTTGTACATCGTTTAGAGGGAAGGAATTGTAGAGAATGTCATTCAGCATTGCTCTAGATTTAAATTGCAAGGTGCCATAACACTGTTGTTTAGACATGTTATGTTCTTGAATGAGCTTGCAGCACATTCGAGCATGATTAGAAAGGTAGTTTATGACATTCAGCACAGAATAAAGCAGATTATGAATTCTGTCCAGAAGCAGTTGCTATACTGGCTTTCTCCCAGTACTATTTAAAACCCATTATTTAGCTGTTGGCTCCAACTTCTGTGTTTTGTTGTTTGGTGGGGGTTTTTTTCTAGCACTCTTTTGAGAATAATTTGAAAGAACTTCTGCTGCAGTGGCTGGTAGCTGTTTTAGAAATGCTTCATAAAGACCATCACATCTGCTGATGAAAGCGTGGCTGTGTGGTGATACCATGCAGTACCACTGAGGGGGATATACTGAGAGTGTAGAGACGAAGTCTTCTGAATTTTGCATTTAAGATAAAATTATAGCTTTTCTTTAAGTATGGCAATATCCCTTCTATGAAATTCCCAGGAATTTTGAAGCTGTGATTTTATTTGTAACTGCATAAAGTTTCAATGAAATATGCAATTCCTACTAATCTAATAAAAACTGTTAAATTCTAGTAAGATGAAATCATCTGATTTTACTTTAAAAGTCATGCAACATAAATAAGTATGGCCTGAAGTAATATACTGAATACAATAGACTAGTTTTATAGCCCTGATTTATAGCAGTTGATATTGTGGGAATGTCCTTACACTCCTCTTCCTTTTATTTTGTTGACCCCTGAAGATAAACTTGTAAAAAGAAAAGCATACTGCGTGTTTAGTCTCGCATCAGAAGGGTAAGAATTCCTAACTGACCTGAGCAAATCCTGTGTAGGTCCAAATCTTTGATTTTCACTTACTCTTTGGCTAGAGCCCATAAAATTAACACGTATTTTGCAGCCCGCTGGATTATGGAACACTATTTGATTTGGTTGATCAAATTAAGCTAAATGAAAGGACAAATACCTATAACCAATAAAATCTGAGATGCAATTTCAAAATTAAAGAAATGGATGTTTATTTAAATCTTATGCTGAAGATATGGACGTAATGTGCAAATACACAACATTTAGTAAAGCTGGAAGAGTTTAATGACATATGTTTTGGGAAACATATAGGTCTAGAGGTGTACATCACTGTACAAGAGTTGAAAGGTGCTAGATATATTTAAGAGTACCTGCTGTGTCGGCTGAACCAACAGGTATGGTGGCTGGGGGACCAGAGAATCCAGGTGCTGAGGAAACCCGCTGGTGGGCAGGCCTAATAATGTAAAACCCCCCTTTTTACCTCAGTAACAAAGACCTCTCCCATCGACCCTATGGAGACTCGGTCTGTCTGATTGGCCTACAGACAGACATTCCTTGTATCCTTAAAAGGACGTAGTCCAGCACCCACTCCACCCCCTCCTTGTCCCCACTGGTTGTTCCTGTATTACCTCACTTCCCTCCTTGTGTCCTATGTAAGGCTATCCCAGACGGAAGCAGGCCCTTTTGCTGCTTTGCCTCCTCATTCCCCCTCTGCCCTCGTGCTGCCCTGGACCCCTGGTCCGTTCCCCCCTTGCCTCGCCCCTTCCCCTGCTCCCTTGCCTCCTCGGAATGCATCGAAACAGATAAGTAATAAACTNTATTTGATTTGGTTGATCAAATTAAGCTAAATGAAAGGACAAATACTTATAACCAATAAAATCTGAGATGCAATTTCAAAATTAAAGAAATGGATGTTTATTTAAATCTTATGCTGAAGATATGGACGTAATGTGCAAATACACAACATTTAGTAAAGCTGGAAGAGTTTAACGACATATGTTTTGGGAAACATATAGGTCTAGAGGTGTACATCACTGTACAAGAGTTGAAAGGTGCTAGATATATTTAAGAGCACCATGATGATTTACCTGAGCTAGATTTCTGACTACTGTTTACCTTACTCTCTATTTGCAACTTAAGTTGCACTATTCTTCCAAAAAAACAAATACACATCCACCCAAATGCAAGCGTAAAAACTGAACTTAAACTCCCCAAATTAACAGCTTCCTTTATATATGACATAATGACTTATCATTGTTACATGAAAAAACAATATAATCCCACGAACCCACCAATGTCAAAGGCGTGGCTACAAAATTCGATTAAAAGAATTCCAGTATTTTTAAGAATTCTTCCTTATTCCAGAATTTGAGTTAAATCTTAACAAATTTTTCCTGTTTTCCAGTGCGAAAATTCAGTTATAGAGTTTGCAAGCAGAAACAGATCTGTGTCTATTAATACAGTGACTAAAATGAAATATCACTTGAAAGTCATTAGAGCTGTACATCAGTCAGAACAGTTTGTAAATGAACTAGCACAGTGTACTTGAGGATGAATGTGAATATTTTTTCAGACTTTATTGTGCATCCCTCTGGCCAGGGCTGACCTGATAAAAGAGGTCTCAAATGTTTTACAGACTATCTTCATAGCTCTCATTTTATACCTATAAAAATGGATTGCTCGGCTGGACAAGAAGACAAGTGTCCTGTGCTCCCTTGATAGTTAGTGACTTGGGGAAGTTGACAGGACAGAAGTATTTTATTTAACTATCCTTCTACTCTTTGTTTTAACCTTCTTCTCCTCACCTCTGGACGTGAACTAAATTCCCTTGCTGAAAATTTTACATGTAGGCATGCAAGGCTATAGAAACAACAAGCAGGTTTGTTTAAAGCAATAAATATATCTGGCAAGGATACACCACGGACCACGACGGTCTTGATTTTGCGAGGAATGTGAAGTCTGGATGCTTTCTTTCATTCTTGTTCCCAGCTCCTGCCACAAAATATCCATGCTACACACATGGATGTCAGTCAGCTCCACCATTCCAGCTGACTACATTCCCACCTTCAAAACACGAGGAAACAATAACATAAACCTGATGGAAAATTATCAAAATAACATATTCTTCTATATTTACCTGGCTGTGCACAATTCTTCACGGGTCGTGATAGAGAACAAAGAGAAACATAAATATTCCCTGTTGTCAAAGTCTTGCAGTTTGTTTAAAAGTCATTACTTGTTAAATGCTCAGTGCAGTGGCTGTTGCAAAAAATATTCCTCAACTAAGGTTTAAATAAATGTATATAATATTCCAGTAAGAAAAGTCTAATATTTACCTGTCTGGAGTAAAATATTTTCTTTTACAGCCTATTCAGGCCTAATGTACAGCAGGCAGTCTGTAACCATAGCAATCAGCTGTATTGACTAAGAACCCAGCTAGGCTAAGCAAAAAGAGGAATTGCAGAGCAAGGAAGGATCTGATTAGTGCAGCTGTGCATGCTATGGACAACATGAGGATATTGGCTCCTGTTGAGTGGAGCTGCTCAAACAGTGAGAGATATTTCAGCAACTGTTAGCTAAAAATTAGAAATTGCTTAACTTCAACTCTGTTCACTTTTGCTGCTGAGCTTTGGGACTCACATGAATTTCTTGAAACTTTTTATTTGCACATCAACCTGCATAACAAGATTGAGTATTATAAGCATTTGTACAGAAAATAATATAGGCCGGATGGTGAGTTAATCTACAGGTATATTATGGAAAAAAGGATCTCCAAATGATGTTAGGAGCTAAACATAACAAGAGTAACCAATCACATCTTCAGCAACTGGCTCAGGTATGACCTGGCAGAAACTTGAAATTAGATCCCCCTCTGAGGCTATGAAACATTAAGCACAACTGAACAAGGACATAAAACACTGCCTGTTGCTGTAATTTTGATCAGTTATAATTAAGTTTGGGGGAAAAAGCATCCAACTAGCTGACCCATAAAAGTATAATTATAACAGTTTAGGGTGCTGATAGTACAGTGATATTACCAACTTCTTTTACTATGGTCATTCTTGCTGTCTCAGTATTAAAAATGAGAAACTGCTGTGTTGATTTCTGAGCTGAAAATTCCCCAGTTGAAGTGAAATCTTCTGGCAACTACATCTTCCAGGTTGGAGGTTGCTTTGTGTTGTTCTAGTGCAGATAAATCAACTCCATCTACATCGCCTTATTGATAATTTATGACAAGGATAAACTCTGTCCGGGAGCGTCCATCTTTCATCTCAGCATCCATAGCATCTAATAAAATAAAAACCCAATCCATATTTACTTTCACAAGTAATTAATACTCTAATTATTTTTACCAGCAGTTCTGAAGGATCCCTGTTTTAGGCATTATATTAGGTACATTAAGCTACAGTACATCAGAAATAAATGTGTAAAGATCCCAAATTAATCTCTACGTATACATTGTAATGTACATTGTAAAGGCCAGGGACATAAGGCTACCAGGAATCACCATCACAGACAGTGATTACAGCATGTCTGGCTATTATCCAGTAGGAATGACCTACTGGGAAGGACTGGGTGACAGAATGTGTAAGACTCAACAGCATCTGGAAAATGAACAGGACCTACCAGCAGCTTCTCCTTCTTCCTTCAAGATATTTTAAATACTTCTTATTGGTGACAGATTAGAATATGACTACCTGCTTCCAGCAGGGAAAATTTCCTCAGGGGCCTTTAAATGAGCCTGGCAGAGTGGGAAGAAGCATGAAGAAAACAAGACCCACTTTGACACCAAGCCTGCAGCAGGTCTGACATTACAGACTCTAGACCATACCACAACTCTCACAAATATTAATATACAGTGCACCTACCACACCATATGTATTTCAGAGCAGATCCCAAATGCCAAATTACCTGCAACTTACTGCGTATTTGTGTGCATAAACACACATGTATGTGCACCTGCAAGCACGCACACAGTCGCACACAGTCACACCCACATTAGGTGCTCATTCTTTCAATAAAGCTTAGCACAATTACTATATTGCAGTTGAAAGCTTACATGATCACATTAATATCTTAGTATGAATAAGATGGGAAACAGATGACTGAGAATTCAAAAGCCACACCTTCACATCTTAGTGAAATTTAATTTAAAAATGAACGTGCCGATGTATTATATACTCCTGAGCTGCACAAGAATAAATTTTTTTAAAAGACAAAGTAAAAAAAAAAGACACAGACAAAATTTTCTAATTACTTATTACTTAGTTAAGCAGGAAGTCATAAGGATATATTCTTTGGCCTGCAAAGGAAGACAGAAGAGCTACAGGATTTACTTCTACATATTTCATTCTCATTTTGGCTTCAATTTTGTTAAGGGTACATGCTGTAGCATTAAAATTTGGTAAAAATACTGATAGAAGTGTTAAGAATTGCAGCCTGGACATGGCTTACAATGTGAAGAATTACAGCTAGAAGGGGTTCCCTAGATTAACTTATTATTGTCAAATGGTTCCTGAATAGAAAATATTGTTTTCCAGCAAACTTCAAAAATTATTTTGCTAGTTCACCAAAGATTTGAACACAACTGATCCTTAACTAATTCACTCCTGACAAGATTGGTTCATGGGGTGTTTCTATTCTGTTACTTCTGATAGAAGTTCGTGGTAATCTTAGCACCTATGACTTCCTGTGACCTTGCATTTTAAAATATCATCTAAAAAAAAGCTCTTCTGGTCTATTTCATGATCTGTTGGCTCTATAATAGTAAAGCCACCCTTGGTTCAAAATCAGCTGTCTGTATTTTATTTCTTTTATCTGTGGCTTATCTATCAGGAACAAGTCTGTGTACAAATTTCAGAATCTGGAGTCTATGGAATCCAAAATACAGAAAAAATAACACAGATAATCTAGAATGAAAATCTTGGCTCACTAAAAGCAATCACAAAACAAGCAAGGTACTACACAATATGCAGCCGTAGACAAAAAATCTGGTAGAGACCACATGGTTTCCAGTTTGAAATTTTGCACATCAGGTCATACATTTTCACCAGATACTTCCCACTCAAGTAAAGTACATAGTTGAGAAAAATACACTGTTCCTGTTGCTGCTGGCATGGAGCTGACCAAAATTCTCCTGAAGTTTTTCCTGTGGTTTAACTATGTTCACTAAACACTGCATTAACATTCTTGTGTTCATTTGCCAGACTTCATTCTGGGTCTCATTTTGTCTGTGTACAGTAGATTGAAGATCCCTCTGTTATCAATTTTCTTCTCCTGCATAGGAAGCATACCCTTTAACCTTCTCTTTGGTAAGATAAACAGCCAGAGATCCTTCCTTCTTTTTGAATAGAGGCACATTACACGGTCCTTTAGTCACAGCTTTTCTCTGAGCCCTCTTCAGTTTATTAACACCCTTCTTGAATTATGAATAGAGCTGTGGGAAAAGGATCCTTTTGTTCTCAGAAATTCCACACACCTTTATTTGCCTGGTGAGACTATTTTCAGACTGGAGTTGGATTTAAAAATACCTCCATTGCCCGCTTCCCTTGCATTGGGCAAATTTCCTGTATATCACAATTATTTCAGTCAGCTTTGATTGTTAAAACTAAGAAGTGTGCAAAGTTCCCCTTAAAGAACATTGAATACAAACCTCATGTTTTACTCATACTTTCATTTATGTGCTCTTAAGCCCATTTGACACTGAGGTTTCTTGTTGAGTCCAGGGTTGTTCTGGCTTCCAGAGCTGTTCCTCCTAAAGGAGACATAATTTTGAGCCCAGCTTCACAACCCCTCACTTAGAAAGGAGAAAGAAGATTTCTTCAGCCTTAGATAGGGACCCCCTCACCTGTCAAACAATGACTTACCAGGAATGAAAGTGCATGGAATGCGTGATCTAAGTTTGCACACACATGCAGACACGTGTGTTTAAGCATACAGGTTCATAATGGCATTATCCATATTGTGCCAATATAGTGCAGAGAAAAAAAAAATTCAAACTTCAGCCACGGAAGTCAATTTTCACATGGAAGAATTAAATATATGTTAAAAAGCAGATTCAGTCTTGCTTGACTGTCAATGAAAATCGTAGCTTTAGTCCTGGGCTTATAAAGTTCCTTGTTATTTAGTCTTTCAAATATTTTCTGCCCCAAAGATTCACTGCATTTACAAGTACACCTACTTCATAATTATATCATGGAGTTTTTATCAATAGAGTGAATATAATTCTGATTTCCAGATACAAAGAATAGATTTCAGACGGTTTTATCAAAAATTAATTCACTATTTCTTTTTCCTAGGATGGAAAATAAGAAAAAGAAACTGGGAATTCACTTTTGGGGAAAAGACGTATCTTGCAATTGCTTGCTTATCCTTCGTCAAAATGTTTCCTGCTATGGTCAGCTTTTCAGCTTTGATGAAGCAGACCTCCAGGGGTGCTTCTCTATGATGCATATTGTCTGCCTTTGATGAATCCCTATCTAACACACGTTTATCTATTCAACGCACCGGGACACTGGAAACTTTCTTTATGCTACTCAAGGAGTTGAGCTGCTACATCAGAAACATTATAGTGCTCAGCATTGCAATGACTGTGCTACTTTCCTGAATATCTGCCTGTACGGAGCCAATGTATCACGTCTGACTGTCAGGAAAGACAATAAAAGCAAAGACAATCCTGTGCTCAAGAAATTAAAAGTAATGAACAGCAAGTCTGTCAAACACAGCATTCAGGGCCCTCGTGTAGCCTCCAGGGTTTCCTTTGTCTCAGCCATTGCCAACAGCTGCAGGTTTTAAGGTCTACTTGTCATCTAACCTACAAACATAGCCTGCACTGCTTAACACCTCCAATCTTTGCCTTCCACATAACAGCACTTGACTACCTTTGAATCCACGCACACAACATATTGCTCCTGGTAATATGTATTTTTAAAATGGCTTTAGCTAGTGCAGCTGTTTAATTTGCCTCATGGGTTCCCACCTAGTCATGCAAATACCTTGGCTCAATCGCGCATTTCTTCAGCTAATCACTCAGATGTATACCTGTGGTAAAGCTGTAAGAGCCTGGAAAAACCTTCCTACTGAGTAACTTGTTGTTAAGAAGGAAATAGCTACAAACCCCAGTTAAATCCCATGTGTAACTTGAAAGCAGGAAACAAATGAGGACAGCCAGGAATGAATTATTTAACAATCTTCAGTCAAGTCAAAAGGTGTCCAAAGCTACCAGATTTCATGCTTCTCATCATTAATATGATCTTTCGACTGCATCAGGGTTAGGGAAGGTTTTGTGACAGTTGTAATGAGACAATTTGGAAGAAGTATGCTTTGCCCACCTTAAAATACTCAAAGAATATCATTTTAGATGTATAATGAACTTTTTATTGGACATTTGATATTACTGTCAGGGCTTGAAAATCTATCAAATCATTCCCATAAACACTATGAATGTAAGCCAGGAGAAAGTTACAGAAATGCTTTGACCTGTCTGCTGTGAATGGATTTCATAATTATAAAATGCCCATAGCCACCTACTCAACACCAAAAGATATCTCTTTTATATCTCTTTTCACATGCAGAGACACATATATATTCATTTCCTCTAGCCTCATTTAAAGAAGGAAATTTATAAGCTATACTGAGTTAAAAGTTAGAACTGGAGTATTAGAATGCCCCATCAAATATTTGCTTTTCTTTGTTCATTTATAAAAAGTGTCAGATCCCTGTGCTGATGTAATCCCATACACATTAATCAGTACATTGTCATTTGAGCTCATGTCCTACTATTTCGACCAACAGCTTTTTTATACATTTTCTCCTCTACCTTTCTCTATTTCCTTTAAATAAGATTTCCTGCATCATTTTTGCCATAAGAAGGTCAGAAAGACTTTCATGTAGAAATGTTGGTAAAAATGTGGATTCTGTATTTTGTATGGATGCTGTTATGTTGCTGCTCAGTCCACTCAGTAATAGCTGGAGGTTTCAGGGAATGCAACAAAGCAAAGGGAGGAAGCCGTAAGTGTACAGCAAAGGCTGCTTTGTACATAATCTTCCGTAATTTCTAACCTCTTCTACCTTATTTTTAGCTTTCAATATTTATTCCAGAAAATGCTGATTTTTAATACTAATATCTTCCAGAGATTTCATAACTCATTGTTTATTTTTAAAGTTTAGAAAAAAGTCATCTTGGGTAAAATCTTAGACTCTCTCACACACTTTTGTTTCTTGTCTGCAGTGCTAATTACCACCTACTTACCACTCTTTCAGGTGGTCCATTAAGCATTCTGTTGGATGCCTTGTGATAAATAGCAGTGAAATTTATTAGTCTGTTTTATAAAGAAATCTATGTTAAAGAAATAGCTACTGGTTTCTTTGTGGGTTTTTTTTCTTCTTTGTTTATCCTGCATAAAACATTCCCTAATTATTTTACCATGATTATTACAGTAAAATAGTAAACACATGCCACAGGCATGATGTTTCATCTTATCAGTATTATAAAATATCAACTAACAGCAGTGAGTGATAAAGAAGTGTTCAAAATGTGACAAGAGTTTAGTAGTCAATTTGTTTACAAAAAATGTTAATACTACTGACCTGCGGTGTAAGAAAAAAAATCTGTAAATGCCTTTAAGAAAAATGCAATATTAAATGCTGCAATTTCCTTTTAGAATGTGTACATTTTTCTGTTGTTGTTTTGTGAACTTTGTCCTTCCAACTGTATGTTTTATATAGCTTTTGCCTTGGAACTCCCTTGTTTCAATCCCCTAAAACTGTCAAGTGTGACTCCACCTGCTTTATTGTTCCCATAAATTCATATGAAACTAGTAGCTAAATCCAATTTGTGTCATTCTGTCTCTCTTTGTAGCCTATTCTAAATCTCCCAGCATGTTTCACAAAAGTAGAATCCTATTAAGGCCAAATAACCACCACTGTATTTTATTCCATGGTTATTACAGTCCTGCTACTGTCACAGCTCTTAAAGACTCTTGTCTCTCCATGAATCTATGATGGCCAAAACCTGAAAATCTCATTACTACCTTTTTGTTCTGTTTTTCTCCGTGTGATATCCCTTTCTTCTATATTATTTTTTAAATTAACTTAGGTGTTAAATGTTTAAGCTCAATACTTTGTCAAATTTGCCAACTGTAAAATGCTACAGGTTAACATGAGAAACCTGTAAATGTCAGATAAGTTTGGCCCATGAAGCTGACATTCCTGTCTTTAGTTTTACTGAAGTTCTTTGCTTTCAAAGTGGTTTAATTTAAGAATTAAGAATAGCAATTTATTTTTCTTTATTAATTTAAATATTAGAAATTGGAAAACATTGTGAATTTCAATTAAAGTCCTACTATCTGGATGAAAACCCATGAAGAGCTGTTATAAACAGGATAATATCCATGAAGTATTGAAATATCATCAATCATATATAATTAAATGAATGCGAGTCATTTCTTAAAAAAATTTTGAGAAAAGCAAAAAAAGAAAGAGAACATTTTAAAACTCTTCTGTGTAGGTCTTTAATGTAAAATTGAACCTCTCATGATGCAAATGTCTAGGAAATTCATCTCCACGTGGTATCCTTGATGACTTCTGTGAGATATAGAAAAATATATATGCACATACGGACAGGAAAAGATACAGAGTGGAATGTGCTCATTGAAGCTATATGCTAGAATCTCCAAAACAGAAACAGTTCTTGGTTGTTTTTTTGTTTGCTTATTTTGGTGTTTGTTTGTTTGTTTGTTTGTTTTTTAAGTTAATTTTTAAATAAGTGTCTTAATCTGCAATCATGGTGGGCAGATACCTCGGCATGTCTTGGATTCCTGCTTATTTCACCCTCTTCACTCATCTCATGAATAAGTTCTCTCCTCTTTATTGCAATATGTATAATTAGATTACAATCCTGCAATCCTAAAAGTGTTTAAAAAGTGCATTTGAAATATATAATATTTTTTCCAGGAACTAGGAACACAAAAAGGATGTCTTGGGCTCAGGAATGTTTGAGAGAAAACTTAGAAATAATCAGAAATAATCTCCTTTAAAAATCACAAGGAATCTTGTGCCTAAATGGTGTGTCTATTTGCATTAAGGAAGATCTATTTCCACACATATTCCAAAGACAGTGTTGTGATTTATGAAATTTAGTGCTATGCCAAATACTAGCCTGTTGTTTCTGAAAATAAAAAAGTGAGTTCATATCTCCTGGAAGTGCTGCGCCCTAGCAAGGCTAAGCTGATTCTCTAATATCTGAAAGGAGAAAATCAATCAGCAGCATGGATGGGAACTTGCTTCTTTTAGGCAGTTTGGTTAAACTCTATGAGAGGAATGTGCTCTGGATATTTTTTATAAATCATATTAAATTATAAGATGACACAAAGCAGTATGATCTAAAAAAATCGAAGAACTGCAAAACAACTTTCATGAAGAACGAAAGGAAATTCATTTTTCTTCAGGTAATGAAGTGAACATTTATAGTAAATTTGATTATTATGTAACTTCATGTAACGAGTGAAGAAAAATTGCACCATCTTTCCAACCAGATGATGCAGTCATATTGCTCACAGGCTTTAAAAGAAGTTTAATTTAGGCTGAATGATATTTTGTTTCTATTATGTTCTGAATGTAATATGTTTAGGTCTGAAAGAAAGTGGCTTGCTTCAGTTTTAAGCAGTGAAGAGGGACCACAATACACAGAGCACATTCGAACTTGTGACAACATCAAACCCCCATTTTCTGGGAAACTCTTAGGAAATTATATTTGGACAAAGAATAGCTATTAAAGCATCTAAATAGCATTCAAACTAAAAGCTTAGAAACCTTTAAATAGCACTTAAGAAAGACCTTTCAGAATTTTTTTAATACCAGAAAGTTTCTTGTTATTCCTTCCTTGCCCTGGAAATGTTAATTTGCTCTGTCTGAAAAAGGTATCACACTGACATAGAATTTCAAGACTGGAAGGTGCTATTATACAGCTTCTCTTTGAAAAATAATTGACCAATCATCTTAATTTTAATACTTGTTCAGCAAATTTTTGCTCTCCTTCAGTATTCTATTCTGACTTAAGTTTTCTTTAGGAATAAATACCTGCCACCCTGCCATGTGAATTTTCACAGTGGTTAATTATTTTGCCTTTTACAACATGCCTAGGAAGCCACTAAACTGATTATTTCATAAGAGAGAAAGAAAGAGAGAGAGGAAGAGGGGAAAAGGAAAAGGAAAAGGAAAAGGAAAAGGGGAATTTCCAGGAAGGGAAGGGAAGTTTCTGGGAAGGGAAGGGAAGGGAAGTTTCTGGGAAGTTTCTGGGAAGGGAAGGGAAGGGA
>VZTF01001314.1:319286-544377 GCA_013397755.1 Cnemophilus loriae
AGAAAAGAAAAGAAAAGAAAAGAAAAGAAAAGAAAAGAGAAAAGAAAAGAAAAGAAAAGAAGAAAAGCCAAACTCTTAGGTCCATTGTAGAATATATTTCCAGAAGGCATCTGTAGGAGACAGGAGATGAGATGCATCTGTACGAGACAGGAGATGAGATTCAGCCTGAGGACTTTCTGTTGGCCTCTAGGAAAGGTGATTCATGAAGCCATTTTTAGATCTCAGACAAGACCACAGCCAGATGAAGTAAAAAACAACAGAGTAACAACACTTATTCTTTTCAACTGTCTGTCAAAGCAAACACACCTCACAGCACATCCTACAGTTGATTTCATAAACACTGCAGGATTAGAAGAATACAGCTGCCCAGAAGCCATTCAAGGATTATCTAGCAATTTTGTACCCTGACGAAAATTATGTTTCCCCCATGAACTACTGCAAAAGTCTTCATTTACCTTTTATAATTACATACATACATGTATATTAGTGCACATGGGTAGGTATAAAATTTCACATTGGCTAGAAATATAATTTCAATCCAAATAAACCAAGTATTGAAAAAACTTGCAGTTCTGAACCATCCTTTACTCCTTTCGCAACAATATCTCTTTCTGCCTCATATTTGTATTTTTTTATTCTTGCATCTTTGATTGTATTATTTTCATGAGCTTTAATCACTAGCAAAGAGAAAACCAGAAGCTCCAATTCTTCTCAGATGTATTACAGTCTGCAGCTCTGGACTGTCTCTTTATGTTATAATCCTTCACAGTTATATCCTTAGATAGACTTTACTTCCGTTTTATTCTAGTCTTTGCTGTTATCCTCTCTTGAAATTTCTTACATTTCAGTGTGCTGAGGAGGAGGCCTTTTCTTTTCAGACTAAGATAATGCGATTTCAGAAATCTGTTTCATTTCTTCACATCAAAGGAATCTCCATTTCATTCAGCATATTTTGTACTAAACAATTCCTGCTTCCTTTTGTTGGTATTATACCTGCTTGATTTGTTAAAAGAGATATTTAATTATGCATTAAATGATCTTCATTCCTTCCTGTAACCTGACTTTTCATACTTAATTTGCTGGCCAATAGACTTAGCAACTCCCTTGCAATTCCTTTTTACTCCCTTCCCATCTCCCATTGTCAGGAGATTAATTCAAAAGAAATGGATTTACAAAAATGTTACTTTATAAACATCTTAAACTGCATTGACACCCATAAAATGTTTTAAACACTGTTTGTAATCATGGCGGACTGTAAAGATTATCTTGATTTTGCTCTCAGATTTTTGTCCAATTTCTATTGGTCTTTTGCATGCATTAAGACACGCCAAAGCCAGTAGCTTTGGGAACTTACTGCACTACACAGAAGTAAAGGATCATGATTATGATTAGGAGTATTTGAAGCAGTAAGTATTTTCACTGGTAATGAAAGGGTAATGCTGGGTAAAATCTTAGACCTTTAGGAAAATCCACATGTGCTTCTTTCCAACCAAGACTATTCCATGATCCTTTGCATGATATTTTGCTATGAATGTTTGAAATATTTTAGTAACTTCATACGGAGTCCACAGGGGAAGATGTGTACTGGAACAACACAGAAATGAAGCCCTTTCTGCAATCACTACAACTAGTCAACTTTGCAGATGTTTTCTACAGCAAAACTGAGCAGCAATTTACACAGTGGTGTGCTGGTCCATGGTTCTCGTAGGAACAATGGCAATACACTCAATAACAGTATCAAAAATATTGAGTGACAGAACACACTGTGTTGCTTAATGCTTCAATCTTAGTTTTCACAGACACATTCTGCTTATTTCCGGCTCTCTACTGCATGTTAGTAATAGGTAATCCACAAAAGCCTGCCGTTTCAGTTTTGAATAAGAAACATTTATTGACATATTGATGGAAGACAATTTAATATGGAAAATTATTCATTTTTACTGTTCTCCATTTAAAGTCCACGTTCCAGCCATCCACTGATCTTAGTGTCCTGAGTTAGTCTGAGCTTTCCTTTCTTGAAACATATATTCACCAGTATCTGTTTTCCTGTTTCAGCACTTAAAATGCCAATCTTGTTTTCTGTAGCAGTTCTCCTTCAAAATATATAGGATGAGGTTTCCTGGAGCACTTGGCCTGCCCTGAGGCAGCTGGCATACACTGAAGAATTAGAGATGTAGGACTATTAATTTTCTCTGTGAATCATGAGCTACTATCTTGGTCAGACCGGCCTAAAATTTTCTGTGCTTTCACTTTGGGGAACACTTTAAAATGGTCGGACACATACTCACTGTACTGGGAAGCAAGAAAATAGTTATTGCCAGGGCAAGAGAAGTAACATATGTATTGGTGTGCACATTTAAAGCATTTAATAATTACCATTAGGAATTGAAACCAGAATTTGATAAGTTCATTGAGAATGAAGTTTTATCATCTCTTTTGTTAAACACAAAATCCACCAAGGAATTCATATGAGGTTAAAATTAAATGTGTCTTTCAAAAAAGTTTGTTAAGCATGAAAAATATTAACAAAGAAAAAAGAATCTTCTAATTATTACTGGCCCATTCTTCTTCCTTATCTGCATGGGTTATCACCTCACTACATGAACAACTACTGTCTTCTTTTGAGGTACTTGCACGATCAATTCTTGAATCCAGGTAAGGGCTGGTGACAGAGATTCAGTAAGACTACTAAGATTTACTCCAGGAAAAAAAGGCCTGAGGGATTGCACCTTAAATTAAGAGAACCTGGATATTCTGTTTAAATTATTACTTCTGCATCATCTAGCTGGTCTCCAGGGAGCTTTACAGCACGAGCCTTGGCCATGTTTAAGACTATGTTAGTGATAGTTAATTGTACTCTGGCACTGTCACCTGCAGAGTCATGGGAGACTGTCGCAGTTTAGGCTGACCTTCAAACTTGCTGCTTCTCCAAAGCAATGGCTCTGGCTTCCTCCTTTTAGAGATGTCTTTTCTTTCCTGTCTTCTTTTTCACAATATTGAAGACCTTTTCCTGCATGTAGGAAGAGTTCTTTCAATTTTAAAACATTATTTCATTGCTATAAGCTCTTCCATTTCAGGAAAACCTGGTCTGCTTCAATCAGGTTATCCTTATGAATGATTTCTTTGCCTCACTGTTTTCATTGTGTTTGTGACATTTAGTCACCGAGATGTAATTGTACACATCCCTGAGCGCTCTGAGACAAGGATCACAGCTTTCTAAGTGACATTGCTGTTAAATTGGTGTTCAGAATGCTGTGTGGACAGAGTACCGTTACAGGCACACAAACATACATAAAACATAAAAGGCAAGGGTACAAGTCAAGCTACATTAATGGAGAGATTTTCAGTTTATTAAACTGAATTGCTAAAAATATTCTGCTGTTAATGCACCAGTTAGACAGAGAGAAAGCAAGGCTTTCCTTCTTTTGTTTTAGTTGGTTAATTAGTCAATGTGTGTGCAGCAGCACAAGCATAAGCTGATATGTAAGTGCTAAATGGCATTGTTCACACTGTGTTAAGCAGGCAGTTTAGAAATATGTTTTATTGATCAGATTCCTTCCTGGAGGCAGAACTGATGATAAACATTACTGGCAGGGTTATGACTACTGGGAGATGGGCTGATGTTTGCCTCAGCTACTTCATGTTTACGAAGCCAAAGATAAGGTGACAATGAAGAGCCATTCCCATGCTGTATTTTTTTTCCTTTGTACCTTTTAGGTGGAATTAATTTGTCTGTGAAACTGACTATTAATATTAACATTAATATTGTCTGTGAAGTGTCTTTTATGCAAGGTGTCTTCTTACCAAGGGAAGTCCATTCCTCCTGTTGTTGTGCTAAGAACTGTATATTATGGGGATTCATCCAATGGCTGTCAAAGCAAAACGTAGAAACAAGCCTTTCAGCAATAAGGGGAGGAAGGGTGGTGAGACTGACCAGGTACAAGTGGCTAAGTTCCTACTTGAGAAGTGAAGAGCTTTTCCATGTAATCTGAGCAGGAGACATATAAATAATAATTTACTTATATATATATATGTAATATATATACATATATATTCTAAATTTCATATTTCTCTATCTCTAAATAGGTCATATCTAATGAAGATATGAAGTGCTTCTCTATTTTTTCACGTTTTCTTTATGAAGTTTGTGTAAGATATGGCATTAAGTAAATGTGAAGTATGATAATATAGGTTCTTCATGGAGGTGGTGATCTCAGCCCCACAAGCATTTTAAATCTTTCTACACTCAATGTTTTCCTGCATATTGCATATGTATAAAGATTTATGGTATAAAATTATAAATATATATTGGAAGTGTATTTACATGGAGTGCCATGGAGTGAAAATATTCTGTCGTACAAAGGCATAAGATTTAGCCATGTCTGCCCTACTACTGTTTTGATATACAGGATTAGATATATATAGTAATTCAGATGGTTAATTTTACCTCAATTTTGTCAAAAGGCTTGGAGTACTGAAAATCACGTGTCTTTCTGCAATCATATCAGAAAATACCAACTTTTACTTCAGTAGGTAGATGTATACAGCACAGTACAGTTCCCTGAACGTTTATTTACCTATTAAATCATTACTTTGTAAGAAATAGATATTGTAGATTTCCCTGTTATATTGGTTTTAGGAGAACAGTGAAAAAAGAAGCGTGTAGGAAGTTGAACCCTAAAAGGGTTCACAAGCCCAAGGAGCCCAGGCGTTGGGTTATGAAGGTGGAAAACCTTGAGGTGAACGAAAGTCTCTTCACTAGTCCCTCCAACAGAAATTTTCTTGAAAAGATATTTTTCAGCAATTTTTGATTCTGCAGCTTTAAAATGTTAATTTTAATACTTTATTTTAAATAATTTAAATTTAAAACAAGTTTTAAAAGAACGTAATTTTCTTTGTGGTAACAAGTCACGACTCCTCTGCATCCCAGCAGAAGGACCCCATGGTGGGAAAAGTAATGTTTCTCTCAGCTCAAGACCACAGGCCATTCCAGAGCACATGATATTAGTTTGGGAGGACACAAGACATATTTTTGGGTAGCTCCAAAGAAACAACTCTGTGCTTGCCCTCAGTCAGGTGTCCTGTGCTTTCCAGTCCATTTTCAACTTTTCCAGACAACTCACCCCTGATAAGTCTGGATGAAAATTAATGTGCACTGTACATGGACAGGAAACTAAGGCCACAAAGAGAAATAAAGGGGTAACTATCCTGACAGTAGAAATACATGGATGAACAACAACAACAAAAAATCACTTTTACAATGGTTATTTAAAAAAAAGAGAGCTAAAGAAATGTATGGTAAGGATTTTAGTGCACTATCCATACGTAAGCTTTATGAATGACAAATAGCTGAAAGAATTAAATTTTGTGAAATCAGAAATTTTTGTGTTATAATCTCGTTTCTTTAAAGCTAAAATAAAATAAAATTTAAAAAAAAACAAATAAATCTCTGCATTACTTGTTCATCCTGCTATGCCAGGCTTCTGTTTTAATGCCATGAGACCAAAAACCTCTTTATGTGCACAAGTTCATGTTTTGTTCTCATTTGCTAGAATGTCTTGGCCTCGTGGTTCTGCCTGCAAGGAAAGAGAATTGTCCACCTTAGCAAAATGCATGTGTCAGACAAAGACAAAAACTGATTTTTTTCAGACTTGTGATTTTAATGACCCAAAGACATCAGAGCAACATGTATGTCAGCAGCGTGAGCACCGTGCGGATAGGGAGATAATAAAAATGCATGGGAATATGCATGACTCCCTACGTGCGTGTTTCCACTCCTAGCTCTGACACCCTCCAGCCTACAAGTATGCACATAATTCACCCTTAAAGGAGGTTTAGAGATTTATTTCTAGGACTGTAAGCAGGCACTTTGCCTTGTCCAGCTGCTTTGACAAAACAGCTGAACACAAAAGCAACAACAACAAAAAAGGCTCGATATCTGATGGAAATAGGATTACAACAATAGAGTTTAGAGGAAGAGGGAAAAGGAAAACCATTTCTTTCCTTTCAAAAGAGTTTGGGATCATATGAACTGCATATCAAGAGTGTGATAGAATAATTTTGTACTGAATGACATTCAAACCTTCCCTTTCTCCTTATTTTAAATGTAGGGGTGTATATTTTTCCTTGTATTTTCAGTTTCCTCTTTCTTACACTAGAAAATCATATCCAGAAAAATGGTCTATTTCCCACAGAACAAAGCAGAGTATTTCTGCCTACGAATATTTTCAGTAAAAATACTAAACATTTAAAAGGCAAAAGGATGTGAAATAAATATACCTTATTTGACCATGTATACTGAGTAGATGATTTATCTCTATGTCTGGCTGCTACACAGGTTAATGTTAAGCTATGTTAATTTTTTCTTGTTTTTCATCTTTACCTTTTTGAGTGTATTTTTTATACTTCAAGTAATTTCTTATTTCACTGCAGTGTGTTTCACTCAAATAAAAGAGTAATAAGCTGACGACAAAACAGCACACAACTGTCTGCTAGAAGATATGACCTAAAATTTTTATTTTAAACAGCACTACTGTTTTTCAGATCTTTGTTAGCTTTGCTTCATGTCCAGATCCTGCATTTTCTCTAGTAGGTCTGAAGGACTGGTTTCAGCTTTGTGTTAGAGAGCGCTACTAAAAACCAGGGAAACAACTGCTTTGTGATTGCACAAGAGCATTCACTTAATATCTTCTGTAGAGTTTAACCTTCTTGTGGTTAAATGTTCTGGATTACTATTTAAAGTCCTTTATTATATTTAGACTACTCTTTCACAAAATCAACAGGCGAATGATATGATATAGTTGTGTGTCTTCTTAACTATCAGGTAAAGTGATAAATAAATAAGCAGACTATACAGTCAAAATTCTCGCATTAGAAACATTTAAAGCTCAGATAAATGCATTAAAATGTGATATAACTGATAACTCTAAGTATTCTTTTAATACCCTACTTCCACAGGTATTACTTCTCTTGAAACTGTCATTGAAATTCTCTAGACATTCAGGGAAATTAGGTTCTATAGCTGGAGTTAATGTGCTACTATGATAAATTTTTCACTTTCAGTGTGAATAGAAGTAAGGTTGAACATTTAATTGCTAGTTTTCCAGTGACCTCCAAGATATTATTTTTAACTGTAACAATTATAATCACAAACTAGATAAAGTATTATCAAAATGGTCTCAAAGGTAGTAACGGGAACAGTCATCATTTTCCTTTAAAAATAAACACATCCACTTGGGTATATTCAGTTTATATGTTGAGAATGCTTGTTTTTTTTTAGCTACCCATACCAGAGGTACCGCAGCTATTTTAAATGATGAATTGCACGTGTCCATACACATGTTTATTGTAGCTTTTGATGCAGTAGCCATAAGATTTTTGGGAAGGCTCCTACTTCACCGTACTTGACTTTGAATCAGCATGATTGATGATAGTTGCTGTTTTTCATCAACAGGGCCAGTTTTGAAAGCCTGGAGGACCTATAGCTGTAGGCTGCTTGGGAAAAGAGAAAGACAAGAAGTGATGGTTAGATGTTTTTGCAGTCCCACTCTGAACTGAAATTTGTCTAAGTCAGTCTTTGCATGTCCTTACTTTATCCTTGATATCTCCCATCCTCCAGTATTTTCTTTACTTCCTCCTCTTTCACCTCAAGGTTCTTGTCCATGCCTTTTTCATGGTATACAGCATCTTCAGAAATACCCATGCCCTGTAGAGAACTGGTTTATGAAGACACACACAAAATTATTTCAACACCTCAGTTTTTTTACTTGGCAAAAGATGCATGAATCCTTTGAGAAAAGCTACATTTCAGATACAGTCTTTTTTGTTTCAACTTAGAAGTAAGAAATACAGAGAGATCAAAACAACACATGTAACGATAAACTGAAACTCCAAATTATAACAGGACAGGGAGAAGCTAGGATCCCATCCTTATTTCATCCTAAGCCGTTTGCTTGACTGTAGAGGAGAATACACAGAGCTGAATGCAAGGATTTTCTGCTAAGGACAGCTATGAATGTTAAAGGAAAATATTATATTGAAGCAATAAATCAAGGAGAGACCCCCTAGAATTTATTCTGCCACCATCATCACTGTCAGAAGACATCAAAATCCTGATGGTGGAAGGAAGGCATCACCAGATGGAATATTTTGAACAAATGAAACCTGGTGCCAAGGGAAATTACAGACTTTTCCAAGAATGTCACCCTCACAGGAATGAAGCTTTAGACCTTCAGAAAGAAAACTGAAGTTCAAGTAATATATATACTAAAAGAACTTTAACACAAGTATATCAGATTTTCAGCACTGTGATCATTGGACTACTCCCCAAAAGACACTTTTGTATATATATAACTAACTTTGTTTATACAATCATATTGAATATATATTATCAGGAAAAAAAAATGCAAAAAAACCACTTACTAAGATTTAATTAATGCTAAAATACTTAGTAAAGACAGGCACAGTGAGGAAGGATCATTACTCTAGTTTATCCACATTGAAGTACACCTCCATGTACTATTCAGCTTAGACCTCCTGAAACCTTCAGATTTATTTAGACATGTCAAAGACACTGCATAACTTATGTAACCCTTTTCAAACAAGGCTGTGTCCTAAGGAATGATGTACCTGAGAAGAAAAAAATTGTTTTAGGAATGAACAGAATGAACTGTAAGAGTAGCCACTGATATGAGCTGAATAAAATTTTGGCTGGTCAGAGAAGGCAGACATTTTTTCCACTGACAATTTTTTAAAAAAAAATTGAATAGTAATCTCATCCAAATGTTTAAATGAGTTATCTTTTAGTGAAAATTGCCAGAAGGAACAAGCTGAAATAAAAGAAATCAACCTTTTGCCATCTTGGAATTTAAACCTATGGAGTTTCACGGTAAATAATTAAGTTTCAATTAACTTGGCATTGTACTATGATATATTCTAATGTAGAACGTAGAAAAACAAAGTCCCCATAATCTACCATATTTAGTAGAATTATAAAAGACTTGGGCTGCAAATTCTTAACTAAACTTTAGACTTTTCTGTAGAAAAATATTTGCTTGAAGGAAAAAAGATGGGAAAAGCATTATTATATTTTCTCAGATCTGACTGCAAAGCTCAGCTGAAAAGTTTTGTGGGAAGAAGGTGAGATCCTCTAAAATCCTGCATCTATTCTTTCTGCTCAATGTATAACTTCCACCTGTCTAGACATATATTTGTTCATCCTTGCAATAAATTTGACATCACCTTATAGCTTCAGCTATTTTTACCATCTATTATTATTGCCACCTACTTATAACACTAATCCTAACAAAACACCACCCTACCTGTATCAGTACATTATTCATGCTTCTGTGAAAAAAAGAAATGTACAAGCTGAAGAATTTTCCTAATGTTTGTAAAGGTAAAGGCAGTAGCAAAGGCAAATACTTATCCCTGTACAAGTCTTCGTAAACCACAGGGATAACAGCTTTTGTGAGCCACAAAGTGAGCCAGGTCACACTACTGACAGTTAATAATGAACCCGAATAATTTTATCTGAGCTGGTTTGTGTTTCTGCTGCTGTTTCCTGCAATGTGACAGCCTGCAGGAACTCTCAGTACAAGGAGAATGATTGCTAAATGTTGGATCACTATCACAAAATGTACTTTTATGCAAGGTTAAATGAAAACAGAATTAGACTATTTTCCCAGCCCTTGAGACTGAGAATTCATGCAGTGACAGCCTTGAAACCCAATTTGGATTAACAGAAATAACAAGGGTAGTTAGCAAAAAATTTTGTCCTCAGTGAATGATCAAGAGTTTGTCAGTGACTAAAATCTTTTAAATACTAACAATTAAAGATATGTTTGTTGGATTTTGCATCAAATCCCTGCTGAAGTGGGAAGGTATGTGAACTTTTTCACTGAATTTTGGTTCACCTTTTGTATTACCTGCCTGATCCTTTGTGCTTTGATTTTATCTTGGTGATGAATTTTCTTTTTATAACACATAGAGGACGTGGTGGAAAATTAGTGTCAGCTTACCATTTAACCTCTTCCTGTCATTCACTCCTATTGCCATTTCTGTATGGATTGCTATTTATCACTGTGGTATTTCGTTTTGAATTCTAAATTACATGTATAATCAAAAATTAAATGTTATAATCTTTGAAAAAAGGAACTCCCTACATAACCTCTATGACAGACTATAAATGTGTGTCTCTTCTTGAACTCTACTTTGTAAGTTGAAAATTGTCAGAAAATTGTCTTTTATGAAGTTTGAGGTGTTGGGTTTCTACAGAAATGCCAATTTGCTGAAATTTAAACTTTCCACAGATCAAGTTTCAGTGCAGACGTAATCAAGAGGATTTTCTCAACTAAGGATGGGAGTTTCTAACTGCAATCAGAAAAATAATTGGACAGCAAATATAGCTGACAACAGCTAAGGCACACTGCAGAACCATAGGAAGCCAAGGTTCAAATCTTTTAATCAATAATTATTCAATTCTGTAAACATAAGTGAATCTATTTCAAATAGAGAGCTCAAAATGCATCTGAGGTGTGAGAAACTAGATTGAAATCCACACTTCATTTTGAATATGACTCTCAAATTCCTGAACCTACTCTACTACAAATCACTCCTGCCAAAAACTCTGCAACTTTCTCACTTGTACACCTCCAGATCACACAATATGCAAGAGTGTGTCACCACTTAGACGAGAAGACATCCGGATTGTAATGTACTTCACTCACAATTACCAGATATTTCACAGCACTCAAATGGCTGTATAAAGTGATAGCACAAACCAAGTGCTTTAAATTTATAGTTCTCCCATATGGGTGCACAAACGGGTCTAGAGTTACAAGTTTGGATTCTTAGTACATTAAGCTACTCCATGGAATGTCTTTATTCACACTTCATGATTCATGCTGTGAGATGCTTTACATCTTCTGCAGAGTAAGAAACCACACAATTTTTCTGCGGTCCGCAGTCTGATTTGGTGCACTGTGTTTGTGTGTATTTGTGTGTATGTACGCACTCACGCACGTGTACCTCTATGTGTACATATAAACTGATATATGTACGTATAAATGCACACAAGTTTGCACAAGTATACCACAAGATGACAGCAAACATTCTGGAGTTTGTGGTCGGTTTAGGTGCGTTTCACCATCTCTCTCCTGTTTTCCACAGAGGCACAGTGATTAGTGCTGGAGTAGTGAGTGTTAAGTTCCCTCTGACCATACACAGAACCTCGAGGCAGATATAGAGAACACAGCAGTGTCAGGGGATGTTGAAGGGAATTTTTCTTACAAAAACAGCTATGCCGTTTCACCTCGAACAACTAACAAAGTTTTCACAGGCATCTTTAGCCTGACGGAAATTTTAACTACTTTCTGTCTTCTTTGCTGAAATCTCCTTATAACAGGTAGTGCTCAAAACTGAAATTTTCTAAAGGATATCAATGAGTACAGTGAACTCCAGGCTTCTGTCTCAATAGGAAAGGAATGTGATCTTCAATTATCAAGAAGTCACAGTACCACAGAGGATGAAGAGGACAGATACTTCTTCCTGCCATTCATTATGCTTGATATTCCTCACTTTACATCAAGCTCAGTATAAATTTTTAAAGCCACCAAATTTTCCTAATTAAACTATACCAGGTCTGTCAATATTTATTGTCCCTGTGGCCTCTTCTTGTACGTGCAGGATTGTTGCTTTGTCTGGTGTTCATTCAAAAAAAGTTCTGTGGAAATCAACATAACAAATCATGCTGCCAGAAAATCAGAAATGTGACTCAAGTTCTCTTTTACCATAAGCACCTCAATGATTTTTAAGTTCACTGAAATTCCCCATAACTGCAGAAAAAAATCTTTTTCTTCCTAGTGCTACAAGCAGTGTGTGTTCTCTTTTACCTAGGTATATTACTGGTCAAAGCTTCCAGCTGTGAATAGATTTAGCTCCCTTCTGTCCTTGGCTTCTTGTTTTATTACATGTGTATTTTTTTCCATTTAGAATGATTAGATGATGAAGAAATGTGTGAACAATATGGATTTAAAAAAAAATAAGTTCAGAACTTCACTCCTTTCAACATGAATTGGTACAATTGTAGTGCTGTTTAATCTCTCAATCTTTGCAATAGTTTGAGACTAAGATATTTGATAGAACCTTATGTGAGGAATAACGAAAAAATATAGTTTGCTCTCCATCATGTTTGTTTGTTATCACTCACCATCTTGTAATGGAAACCCAGGAAAAGTGTTCAAAGCCAGGGATTATAAGAGTGCAAAAATTGCCTGGGACCTACAGAATGACCAGGTTGTAATCATTTCTCAAGATCTGTAGATTTGTTCCAGGAAAAGGAATCTATTTTTTCCCCAAAGCCAACTTTTATTAATCATTCCATCAGGAGGACCTGCTATCCTGCAGATCAAGGCAAGCCTGGGTAAAAATGCACTACAATTCAGATGAACTTTTTTATAACATATTTGAATATCTGAGGAACAGAAAGACGCAAATGAAGTAAAAAAGATAAAAAATAAAAGTGTTGGACTGTTTGTCTCCTAGAATTTCTGGTATGTGTTTTCTCTTCCAGTGCATTGTGGTGCAAAGTGCGATGGCAGAATGCCTGTGGTTCTGCAGGGCATGAGACTGAGAAAGATTCAACAGAAAATACAAGGTTCTCAAAACCAGTAACCAGAGGTAAGAGACACTTGCTGTTTCACTTTTGCTTAGTTTAATCGAAACTAGTACTTAGTCTTGATTCTGTTTGGTACATAATCTAATATAATCACATTTTATTTTTGTTTTGAATCCAAAACACTCCGTAGTAAATATGAAAACTATACATTTCTACTGGTATTTATTACAGTGAGGGAATAAGAACTTTGACCAATCTAAAAGTGGTTCATGTCAAAATATTCTGGACTAGCAATATGATCTGAGAGACAATATTACCTCATGCCTGTGTACCTTTAGTACCACACCAATTTTCTTATAATTCTACTGAAAATTTCCATTTTACTTTTAAAGTACCACTTCCTTAGAGTGAATTTTAACATGTTTAGGTCATATTACAGCCATGCGTATATTTTACAGGTCTATATTTTTTATGTGGTTGTCTCTGAATTACTTGTCACAAAGTCATAACAGAATATTTAAGAATTTTACCGTGGTATAGGAATACTATTGTGTATGCCTAAAGCAGCATTGTTAGAAAGCACAATTATAGTTCTGGGATAATCTATATAAATCATTTTGTAACTGCAGAAAACAAAAGCCATAACAATTGTGCTGCATTTTTGATAACTTGCATAATTTCTGCCTTCTTGCACACAAAGTACAGACACAGGGTCTGCTGATATCTGAGGTGACAACAACGTCCTGCATGGACACAACGTGGATCAGCTGGTAAGCAAACTGACAATTTTTTCACAGCACATCTAGAACGTGATTTGAAATTCAGAAAATCTGTTTGTGATTCAAAGCTTTGGGGTTATCTAGTACTTATACTGCCTCAAAATTGTACTGTCTGTCACTACTGCTCTGGTCCTTTGAAATTCTAGAAGCATTAATCAAAATTCAATTTTTTGTTTTAATCAGATTTCATGGAGGAAGTACATTGTAGGTGGAGGGGTTGTGAATTACCTTGCAAAATGGAAATGTAAGGTGTAATTTGATCACTATAAATGAGAAAACAGTAATAATTAAAAGTGAATAAACCTTTACCATGGAAATCAAGAATTAATGGAAAGGTCAGTACAATGACAATTGCAACTGAACCATGTAAATAGTAATCTAATACTCCTTTATTTCAAATTAAAAATACATATAAAATATATAACTGATATAGAGATGATAAAAAACTGGCTTTACTCCTGAAATGAATGGAAAAGCATCTACTGATTTTAATGGAAACAGAAAATTCATTTACGAATTGGATATACCTACAAGGTTATTTGGAAAATCAAAAATTTACTCAAACATCAGACATAAAGTGAAGACTTATTTCTAATAAAGCCTAAAATAAATTATTCACTGAGTTGATACACAGAGATCTGAAATTCATAATTAAATTATTTTGTTAGTAGCACCAGGGCAGAATCTCTGAACAAATATATAAAATGTAGCAGCTGCCCAAAAATAGTTTTCAGTTTCGTTTAGGGCTCTGTCTTACTCTGGGTAAGACTTTCAAGTAGTTCTCGAAATTTGAAAACTCTCACATCATGTACTGAACTGTTGCCCCAGCTGCTGTCTGTCCCAGCTCCCGAGACATTTTGCTGTTCTCCTTTCTCTTCTCAAGTAAGACAACTGCTGCCTGTGGAGAAGGGGTGGAAAGATGCATTTATAAGCACAACAAAACTTTGCAGCTCACTTTTTAGCTGCCTGGTACCGCAGCTGTGAGAAAGAGTGATGTGGGAATAGTGCCTGTTAGCAAACGGGAATGGAGTGCAGATGGGGTACGGCTAACACAGGCAGTGCTGTATCACCAATCTCGCTGCAGCTACTCCACTGGGTTGTATTTTCACATGAAAAGCACAGGACATTTTCCTGTTCACTCCCTCCATCATCACTTAACCTTCTCTGGAACCGCTATAAATTTTAGCACGCAGAAAACAAATAATTTCTATTTAATTTCATCAAAAAGTGGTTCTAAATAGAATTTTGAGCTTCTTTTCCAACATCTTTCAACATTAAAAAAAAAGAGTTAAATTCCTTTTATTTAAGAAGACATTATAACATTAATTTTTTTTTTTTGGTTATGAAAGCTTAGTCAAGGCATTCTTTGGGTTTAAAAAAGAAAGAGACTGATTAAAAGCCTCCTGTAGGAGTGACTTCTGAAGTTTCTAGTAATAATTCAGCGAATTCTTCATTAACCCCAGTTACAGCAGAGTTGGAGGAAGAATAACAGAATGGGTTTGAGCATGGTTGACTGTGGAAAATGATATCAAATACAGGTGAAAATTAAAGTAATAATTTGACAAAGTACTTGAACTGGCATGGCCAACAGTTACCCAGTTAAAGGCCTATGTAGAATCAGCAAGAATCAAAATATTTTGAGAGAATTTGAAAAGATGCATCTCAGTCTTTTTAACACTTTTTCTCAGAGACTGCACTTATTATTTCTCATGGCTCTACTTGAATGGTGAAACTGGAAATACTCTAGAAGCTGAAAATACAAACTGCAGCTAATTGTGCAGCTAATTTTCATGTAAATGGAAATTATTTTTCCTTCTGCATCCACTTCTAAGGAACATTCTTGTAAATTAGTCATTGAAAAATGATTGTTCTTTAAGTGGATTTAAAAAAATCATTATTTTAACAGCTTTGAGTTGTTCTTGAATAACCTGTTCTAAAACAAGCTTGTCAGTTAAGAAAAAAAATGATACGGATTTATTTGTAATATGCTGAGGAGCAAAGGACATGGGATAATAGCCTCACTCTGTAGAAGCTGGTGACTTTTTTGTGGCATCTCTCGTTAACCTATGCTGCTTCGAGAAGGAAATTTCAATTAATTCAGCTCAGTCCAGGAACGAAATGAACACCTAACATCACATGCTGAGGTAGAGATGTAGATACTGGTTTGGATACAGATACTGATTTCCTGGTGTTCTATTTTTCATTTTCAAAAAACAACAAAAAAAAGAATACAATAATAAATAAAGGAGACCTACCTACAAAAACAGACAGACACCATCCTTAACTTCCATCTCTACTCTTGAATATTTCCCTCTCAAACCAGTCCACCATCAATTTTTTTTTTAAGGCAGTATGTTGCAAGTAGAAATACAAAAAATTCAAAATGCAACATATCTATCTCAGTAAAACAAAGATTCAGCTCAACATCAAAGAAGCCAGGACAACTGTGGCATGAGGCAACATGAAAATCAGAAAATTTTCTTCCTAAATAACTTTTTTTTGTTTCATCTGTACAGTTATTTCTATTTAATTTCTCATTCTGGGGTTTGCACAGCTCAGAAACAAGTAGTTTCATTGAGCAGCAACTGTAGGTAAAACTCTCTTTTCAAAGTTTTCTCTAAGATCTGAATGAAATGTAGAGTGTAATGAAACGCAATGCTGCATTTATTCCACGTGTGAACTTTTATGTAAAAAAGGCTATTAATTGGTAATTATTTTACCTCTTTTTTTTCCCCTTCACCAATTAGTAACATTTTCAGCCCCCCAGCTAAGCTGTAAAATCCATGTCAACAAATTCAGTTCATACATCAATAACAAATCTGATAAACAGAGGTGAGCAAAACTGAAATGGAATGCATGAATAAACTGCACAGAACTGGCCATCCAGAAGTAAGACAGAAAGAAGAGTAAATAAATAAATGATTAAAAGCCCTAAATTTACCAGCAGGCAAAATCTTAGAGAGTTAAAATTTGCTTGCTGACCCAAGCCCAAAAGTATCTCATGACATTTTTGAAAACAAAATCACAGAATTTGGGCAATTATGATTCAAAGCCTGGTTTCCATTCTTCAGATTGAAATATGGCATTTGAGGAAATATGGATTAGACCTGAAAGCTTCAAGAAATTTAGCATAGCTGATGATTTATTTTGCAACATCTTCAGAGATATTTGCTCTATTATGCTTTTATTTTCTGCTTAAAACCATTCCAGTCTTTCAACAAAGGATGGAAAAAAACATAAGTGATTTGACAAGTCACCCAATCTAAAGTACATAAAAACCATCAAAGCATGTCCTCCTGCAATCGTAATGTAACCAGATATATTTCATAATTTTTATTGTTTGTACATTGCTTTCTGAAAACATATGTTCGCGCCCATGTACAGTCCTACTAAAGTTATGAGAAGGTCTATCACTAGAAAAAAAAGTCAGAACTGAGTGTTTTTTAAAGTTTCGCACCATTGGATCTGTCCTTATAAGAATGCAAATAAATTATCAGGTCTTCATTCTAAACGTATTTAGACAAACAAGGTGTGGAACTCCTACCTACTGGAGTAGGTAGGTGTAGGAACAGAAAGGGGTTAAGAAAATGGTATGTTCAAGTTTTTCCCAAGATGCCAAGGCCAGAAGGAGGTTCAGGCTGGATTGCCCTTCTCTGTACCCACCCCACAAAAACTCGTGGGATGAAGCGAGTGTGTTGGATGTATTTCTAGCCCTGATAATAAGGATTATGATCATTTTTAATCTAAAACCAAACGATTTATTCAGATGAGTAATGAAGTGATAATCATAAACATGTTTTCCAGCCAACTCATAGTAAACAGTCGTTACTTAAGAGAAAGTCTTTGCATTAATCAGGTCATGCTCTTAGTACAGGACCTCATTTGGCCTGAGAAAGACACCAAATCTTATGTCTCAAAACAAACTTCTGTAACTTATAGTCTTTCCCTAACACGTGTTTAGACTGGAAACTTGATGAATATAGAAATGAAGTTTCTCAGTTTTATGGTCAAGAAACAATTATTTATGTGAGGAATTAAATCTATTTCTCCACTATCCTAAGCTAACAAAATGCTTTTGCAGAGGAGAGTCTTTGCCCAAAACCAAGATTATGCTCAAAGTAGATACAACCTTATGTACTTTAATTCATTAGTTACATGCCCACGGCAGCAAATTAAACATGTAATACCTCTCTAAGTTCCTTTGCTTCTTAGACACTAATCTATTATTGGAAACATTACAAGGTGGAAATACCCTTAGAGATTCTACCAGCTTACCTCTGATAACGCAGACTTGTTTTTACTGTTATCTTAAAATATTTAAATCCTTGTAAGACCCGTTATACACATTTCCAAAATGTCAAGTGCTACAAAACAACTTTTATTAGTACATGTGGTACGTCATTGAGCTATCCAATTATTAAAGGAAAATAAAAAAAAGAACAGGAGCAGACATAAAGAGAAAAAAAAATGTACTCTCTCTGTTTAGTTTAAGACGTAGGCTACACCACACCTCTGCATTCCAGCATGTTTAATACCTTATGAAGGTCACATTGGTATTTTCCATTGCTTTGCATTAGATGAATGCTGTGCCTTAAAGATCAGCTTTAGAGGTAATGGACTCTCAGTAATCCTATAAATCTGTTTTGGCACTATGTAAAAATACTAATGAAGAATATTATGTTTCTACAAACATTGTTTCTCGCATATCAGACCTTATTTAAATTCAAGACTTTGTATGGTTACAAAAGCAATCTCTACACCCTGAAAATTACTCCAGCTTTTCTCCTCCTGATGGTTTTTTATCTCCTGCTTTGTGTAGCACAATGTCTGGAGTCCAGTCCACTGCAGGCAGAGCAGAGGTGTCCGAGCAGAGAAGTTTGTCAGTCAGCTTTGGTGCACAGTCCACTTAGGACAGAGCCATGTTTGAGTTTACAAAGCTGCCTGCTTGGCTTGCATCTCATCAATCAGCGGGATGGGTCTCCCTGGCAATATATCGACAAAGAAATTTCACTCCTTTCAGCATTATTTTCTACAGCTTGAGATGAGACAAAGCTTGTCTACTAGAAAATAACTAATTTTGAGGAAGGAATAGTGAAACTTTTTCATGTCTCTTCCGCTTCTGCTTTCAAATTCTTGTCAGTGTTTTGTTGATTGTGTTTGAGTAGAATGCCAGAAATATAAACACAAGGAAAAAAAAAAGTTAAACAAAGGCAGAACCTGCAGCTCAGGGAATCGATCTGCTCTGACTCCTTATGCCATTCTCACGTGCCTCCAAGGTAACAAGCAGGGAAAATGTGTCTCTAAGAAGAGAGACCTAAGAGATGATTAGAAAATATCAGTAAGAGAGTGAAGGAATTCTTCCATGTATACAAAAGTCCTTTAAAGTTCTTGCCTGCAGGTTACATGGCAGGAAATGTAAAATCAAGCAAATTTAAAGACTGATAGCATCACAATGGCATAGCATCGTTTCTTTCAAGTAGTGTGGTGAGCCATAGCATGCTCTGTGATTTACATTCAGTTTTTCTGTTTTCCTGCTTGCCTTGCTCTGTTTGCTTTGTTACCCATTGTTTGGACCTGCTTTGTGATGTATTACATGGATCCTGGCAGTGTCACTGGATGAGCCCCTGGTTTCTCTGAGTGTCACCAAGCATATTCTGAAAGACATGTATTCAGAGGGACACATTCTAAAGACCTCTTGAAAGCATAGGCGTATATATTTGCATTTCTAACAAAAACATAAGAAAAAGTTAATATGGAAAATGAAGCTGAAATTGCTAAAAAAGTGCAGAAAGGTTTGGCAGGGTCTCCAAAAAACAGTGTGTTTTATCACTTGCACATTTCTTCAATTTAATGAGAATAGTTTGATCTAAATTATAATAAATCAAAATGCAATAGTATTGTCAACAAAACCAAAGTGAAAAAAATATTAAAGAAAAACCAAAATGGATAGTAAGCAAATATTTTAATTGTAAGGGTGGGAATTTGGGGGATCAAAAAGCTATGGCCCAGGTGAGGTGACTGGCTAGGTGACTTTCAGCAGTCAAGAATGCACTTTGCTTTCCCACTAGTAACCTTGATTTCAGTCAATGTGAATTATACATGCACACAAAGAGAATAACAGTAAGGATTTAAACCAAGTTTGCTTAAACTGCTACTATCTTTGCCATTTGTATAGGAAATCTATATTACTGTCCAGACAATGTCAAACATTAAAGAATGATTATTGTTCCATCGTCCTTTAGTTCTATTTTTACGAAAGCCTAAAACAGTTATTTTAGTATCACATTAAAAAGAATATTTTTTGCCTGTTCTATATTCACCCAAGATTGTTGTAGCTAACATATTCTAAAGGAAATATTCCTTTCATCATCAGCTATATCTTTTTGTTGCTGAGAAACACCAAATGAATAATTATTTGTCACATTATTTTTCTTTCTCATAAATCCTTACTTATTCTAGAATATGTTGGTGCCTCATGCAGGAAATAATATGCACTTAGAAACGGTCATGAACCAAGACTAATCTAGAAAAACAGCTGTACCAAGCAAGGTCTTTGTCTCCAGAAGGGGGTAATATATATGCATGGATTTGAATTGAATCTGTAGATTCAATTCTATGGTCAATCATTCAAGTTCATATAAAAAATACTAGAAAATTATTACTCTGGTGAACTTGTTTTGCCTTTCTAGTATTATATGCGAAACTCTTGCAAACATGCACTCAGCAATCTCTCACAGAGGTCATCTTGTGAGGGATCGATTCAGGATCTGAACATTAAGCACTCAGCAAAAGTACTGCTGGATTTAAGGGATTAATATAGCTCATTGCCAGAAGTCCTTGTCTTTTTCTCTGTGAATAAGAAGTTGCTAATGGAAGAAAAAGGAACCTGATCACCTCTTTTAAGATAAGTTACATGTGCACAGATAGACCCTTGTCTGTTATGTCGTTGAAGTGCTTTCTTTACACTCAACAAAAGATTTAGGGGACTCGGCTGCCAGCAATATAAGTGCCTAAGCACTAAATACATAAGTAATTAACCAGTTAAAACTGCTGAATCTTTTTAGGAATAAAGACTTTCCAAGACATAAAATCTGGAAAATTTTTACATAGGAAAGAGACAAGTTGCAGTAGTTTACAGAAACATTAAATCATGTAAACATCATTGTCACAATAATTGCTATTCCCATTGCAAATACTTTTACACAGTAAATGCACCTCCTGTCACCCATCACGACCCAGGCTGCTGTTATGTTCAGATCTGTGCCATGCCAAAGGCAATAAAGTGACCCCTGCTCTAAAATCCTTACTGCCTTCATCCACATTATCTGAATTGACTTTTCTGCTTTGTGAACTGCCATGTCCTTGGTATATGTTATTTTTATTGGTATACTATTTACATGAGCAAATCAAAGTTAATAGTGATGTGCCTGGAACAAGATGTGCCAAGGAAAGAAGTACTAGATGAGATGACAGAAACTGTGAAAGGGAGAGCCTTTATATCTTTAAACATGACTAACAAGAAAAAATTTTCTTTAATTCTGATTCTAGTCTGTTTTCTAAGTCTCAGCGCACAACTAGGAAGGGGAGGAGAAGGAGGGGATAGGAGGGGAGTGGAGGAGAGGGAAAGCTGTTTTATTGCCAGAAAACAATATTGTGAAAAACGTTATTTCCCATTAGAAAAATAAACAAACAAAAAACCAAACAAAATCAGGTTCTCTGGAAGCCTCTAAGTGCAATTTATTTGTTTTATCAGGAAGCCAGAAGTCAAACCAGCATGACTAGAGGGCTGCAGGAATGTGCTATGCAGAGTGCTGCTGTGGCACCTCTGCTCACCTCTTCAGAGGTGACTGCCTTGAATCCTTCAAAGGAATGAAAGGAAAGAGATTAGAAATCAGGTGAGTTAATTGGAGATATTTTCACTACATGGAAATTAAGGTGCTTCTGACAGAGGAGAGATTTTACAGGACAAGTCAACCAATATTTGGTTTCCTTACATGTGTATGTTTGTTTCCTCAAGTGTTTGTAAGATGAAGCTTAAAGGTTTATGATTGTGTGCTAAAAAACATAGACATAATTCAGTGCAGAACCTAGTGCAGGACTTTCCTGATTTTGGTTTTTTTCTTCACATCTCAGTGAGAGAATCTATAGAAGAAAATGATTGGGCAAGGTGATCATTGAAATGTAAGTTTCTTCTGTGATAATTTGAAAATATAATATTTATGTCTTCATATAAACCCAGTATGTTTACATACAGAATGGCTTCTAAAAGAGTTTCAAAAAATCTCTACTGTAACAAAGATACTAATGTATAGGTGTGAAATGCTGTCATTGTCTGGACAAAGTTTGTCCTATTCCAATTGCAGGATCCTGTTGTTCCCTTGTTTCCCTGCCCAGCAAACTTGTCCTTAACTGTGGGAAGTGGGAGCTGATTTTTCTACTTCAGACTTTAGACTTCATTGGCTTTTCACCCGCTTCTCAGAAAAAAAACTAACAAAGAAATTAATATTCCACAGAAGCAGACAGATTGGAAAAATAATTAGTGCCAAAAGAAAAACACACTGAAGTGTTTTACTCTAGCTTAAGCTTAATTTTATTTTCAATTTGTAGAATAAGGGTTTAATTAAAATTATGATTAAAAACAAAATTATATGGAAAATTTTATTTTGTTATTACATTCTCTTTTTTAAATTACTTATGGAAAATTCTCCAAAAACTTCTTCCAAATAATTTTTTTAAATGGGAAAAAAAATATTATTCTAACAAGTCTAGTAGTTGCTACAAGTTACCATGGTAGCAAAACAGCAATCAGTGCTACTGTAAGACTAGACTAATGTCATTCTGTATGATTAGATCTATTTCAAAGCAACTAGACAGTATCCATCGTAATGCTCTTAAGTTATTAAGTATTTTAATTTCATTTAAAAATAACATACAGATTTTTAATTTCAGGAGATAATCAGAGCCTGCTGGAGCAATGACAGTGTCTTCATTTATATTATAGAGGAGGTAAACATATGATCAAGTGAGTCAGGTGAACTTAAAAGAGAAATCAAAGGCACAGAGACACAGGAAAATGTTGCCAGACAATTTCAGCAGTGGAAGTTTGTTTAATTCATTCGAGACAACACAAATCACAGTCTGGAACTGGACCAGGCAGGTTTGCTCCTCAGAAGAGGGTGTTAACTCTCTGCAACCCAGTTATAGACCCCAGAGCATCGTCTCCACCTTTCCGCAAAGCTCTCCATGAGGAGAGAGCTCCACTACTCCTGATGGGAGGCAAGAGCTGCTCCTGTACCACCATCTCCTATTGCAGAGCTTTGGGCACAAGCCACTGCCTTGCAATGCTCCAGTGGCACAAGAAGTCACGGAATCGTAGAATGGGTTTGGTTGGAAGGAACCTTAACGATCATCTAGTCCCAATCCCTCTGCCATGGGCAGGGACACTTTCCATTAGCCCGGATTGTTCAAAGCCCCCTCCAGCCTGGACCTGAACACTTCCAGATGTTTAAGGAATCTGTTCTCCAGCTTCTTCGGGAAACTTGTTTCTGTGTCTCACCACCCTCATACTAAAGAATTTCTTCCTATTGTCTAACCTAAACCTACTCTCCATCACTGCCCATGCAAAAAGTCTCCCCCCCTTTTTCCTAAGCCCCTTTAAACCACCCTCTCTTCCTGTCGTGGGATTTGTTGTGACTGTCTGTATTACAAGCCCCACTTCCCTCACCCTCCATTTCAGTCATGCAAGAGGCGTACCTTCTGTCAGGAACTGAGCCTGGAGTGCCCATCACTGCTGAGCCCCAGGGAGGATTGTCCCTGTAGAGCCACAGAAGAGCTTAGGTTAGAAGGGACCTTGGAAGGTCACATAGGACGCTATTTGTCTAGATATTGTAAGAAAGTAGTTTATGAAACTCACCTACAAATCTGGGCAAAAGCATACCAAAGTCAGGAAAATTCTCCATGGTGGGACATCTTAGTGCAGTAACCTCTATGTACTGCATCAAGTTACTGATTTGTTATTTCCAGGGTTTTTCAAGGCAGATGTTTATTACTTTGTCTAATGTCCCAAACAGCAAGTTAAGCTTGAAATGCATTCAGAAAAATATCCTTAGAGTGACAAAAAAATAAGACATGGATATAGAAATACACAATTGTTTTAACATTGCTTGTTTCATCTGCCTCAGGAAGGGCAGGTTTAGTGACACTGTCATCTGCTGGTTTCCTCTGTTCTGAGTAACTACATCTGGGTCCTATAAATTGGCTAAGTGACCTTCTGTTTTAGCTCCATTATGGTATCCAGGAAAGTGAAGTGGGGCACAAGTACCTGCATGGCTTTCTGAAACTCCAGTTCTCAGCACAACAGAGTGACCCACATTTAGTCAGAAATCAGTGCTCACTGACCATGACTCCGCAGTGATGACCATGGTGGTGCTAGGAAGGAGGCAGAAGCGTGGAGGAACGAGAGAAATTGTAAAGAGTTAAAACCAGATTTATTTGGTCTTACCTTCGTTTAAACTGCTGCTGTTGTCATGCTTTAATGTACTTACTTCAGGTACCATCATTTTCAGGTTATCACAGGTTGTTTTTTCTGCTGTGTCACTTTCTGGCTGAGTACATTCACACATCAGCATCCACTTCTCAACCTTATCAGTACTTTACCCGTTATTGCAAACATGGCCAAAATACCTTCTTAAGCTCTAAAACTCAGAAGTATTTTGCTTGAAGTTTGCTGCTTCTATTTCAGACTTGAAGGAGGCTTGCGTGTCCAGAACATTGTCTGTTTTCTTTCCAATTACATTGTTTGGTCTATGAAAGGTATCACTTACAAGCCTTGTCCTGCTTTTAAAAAATCTGTATGTTTCCATGTAAGTTAATATTAGAAGCAGTATTGTTTCTCTGGCAATACACAAGATAATTGAATTTAATAGTCCTTGAGGCTCCTGCATTAGTTAAAAATCAGCCATGATCAAAAAAGCAAAGATGTCTTGTATTTATAGTACGTATGATATACTTGTAAATATTATAAAATCCTTTAGCTAATCCATCTGAATATTTTTTCTTCCGAACCCAGACACTCCAAGCCACAGGAGCTGTCCAGACAGTGGAGGTGGGATGAGTTTCAGGTTGACTGAATTCATTGCAATTTTTCAAAAAGCTGCTGCCTACAGAATGTGTGGGCAAAAGTATGTTAAAGCAAGGAGAGAAAAATTAATTGTGAAAAGTGAATGGCATAAAAAATATTTGTCTGTTCCATTTGCATGTGGCTGTGCAGATCTGGAAGAGAGGAAGAGCTTGTCAGGCACTGGCTGGGGAACATGCAAGGCCTGGTTAAGGTTTTTTCTGCCTGTGGCTCCCCAAAGATTCCGGTGTCTACCATGGTGTGTCAGGCTGCAAGATGCTCTATTTTCTCTTTTTCTGGCACTGGAAAGAAGAAATCTCTTGAGGGAACATTTTGGATATTCTTGTATTTTTTCTAGACCTCCTTTCTTCTTGGAAGCAACCTGACCCTTGGGTGTATATTTCTCTACTAACACAAAAAACTTAGTCAACTTAAAGGAAATTTCAAAATGATTACTAGTATGATTGGTATTGATGAAGCAGTAATACTCTTTCTGCTTCACAAAATGCATGCATTAATTCAACTCTGGCTCAAAGAACTGTGCTGCTAAAAAATTTAGCTAAAGTTTTATTGAGAGATTTTTATGACTGACAAAATGTGTATTTCATATATTCAGGGTGTTTCTGTCACAAAACCTGAATATTTTACTGCCAATAGTCAATCTCTCAGAAAAATTAGCTCCATAAAAACAGTCATAAAACAACAGTAAAAGGAATTTGTCTTTACATGAAAATATATATCTTGAAATAAATAGATTTAAGCAAGGAAGAGGAGATTTACAAAAGCATTGCTTGACTTGCCATACGATTTCTTCCTTTTAATTATAACTGTCAGAGTCTGTCTAAGAACATGGGAAATCAATTTGCTTAACTATGAATTTTATAAGTATGAAAAAGGATTAAGAAAAAATAAAGACATTTCATTCTCTCTAATGTGAGATATTTCCTCAACTGATAACCTTGATGATTAATGAACTGAAAAACTACATTTTGTTTCTAGAGTTTTGGGTTTTTTTTACAGACTGACAACTGTTAGCTGTCACTTTGAGGCACTGCAAAATTACGTATGGTAGCTGTTCATTAAGAAGATGATTAGTAAAAAACACTTGCAATATTTTCTTTTTAAATGTATCCCCATTTAAAGTATTATTTTGTGATTCATTGTCAAAGAGATAGCTATAGGCATTATAAACATTACAAACTATTGTGCTTCTCAGAAATTGATGGGTGAAACAATACGATGTTTGTATGTAGCAATTCCAGAAGAAATAAAACTCCCACAGTTTTTCATATAGCACTAGTCTATCACGTGCTAACATTCTATAGTGGCTTATATTTCTAATAAAAGTAAGACATATAAAACTTTTAAAATATATTTGCCTTGGTTAAGTCACAGAATCATTGACTTATAAAACAGCTTAGGTCAAAAGGGGCTTTAAAAATCATCCCAAGAACAGGAACACCTTCATTAGTTCAGTTTGCTCAAAGTTTCACTCAGTCTGGTCTTGAACACTTCATGTGTTCAAGAGTTTGATAAGTCCCTGCTATAAAATTTATATTTTGATGAAGAAAACTTAATTGTTCTGCATTCAAGTAAAATGGATAGCTCTGTCAAAGGGTTCAGATATTCAATCCACCCATACAGGTACCAAGCGAAGTCTGTTGGATGTATCTGACCATCCAGCTGGTAAAATGACAGCTATTCTACTGAAATTTACCATATCTAGCAAAAGGAATCTGCAGTTTGCACTAAGCCAAGTTCAAATCATATTCAGTGAATCATATTCAGAGTGGCATTGTGACCGCTGACATCACCAGAACATATCTACATGTTCTTGGGTCAGCAGCTGCTTGCGATACTTGTACTGGCAGTACAGATCCATTCTTTCATAAAGCTGAATTTAAGACAATCTGTAGCTGGAGTCCTGTAGTCATGTCTCCTAAAAAAGTACACTTTTTCTGCTTCTTCATATACAAGGAATAGTCCCTAGAACACATAGTTGAAACAAAGAAAAATAACAAAACCAAAACGGCAAAAGAAAAAAAAATCATGTCTCAAAAAAAAATTTTTTCCTTTTGATATAGTCTGCATTCTGAAGAGAGCTAACTGAAAAATATATTTCCTTTTTCATCTGCACATACTTAATTTCAATACTGCTTGAAAAATTTAATTTCCAAATCTAGTTCTGTGAAAGAGTAATGATCCTTTTTGTATGCTAGATTTCCAGTCCTGTGAATTTTAAAATCTCTCTTCACAGTGGTAGAACAGCAATGAGATGATTCTAATGTGCACTTTCCCATTTCCTTTTCCTCTTTCTTACTAACAAAACAATAGTTTAGAGTGGGATATCTTTTTGAGAAGCCAGAACTACTGGTTTTAATTCCTCCAGTGAAAGGTGAGGTATGAATGTAAGAAAGCTGAGGGCTGTCATACCCCTGAGTGAAAAAGTCATTCCTGTTCTGGACTCTAGAACTTCTAGACTAGGTGCCCAAAAAAAAAAAAAAAATGTGAACCTCTGAAACGACAGTATGATCTGTTTTTAAGGTAGCACTGACTGCAATTCCTGTTCCTCTGTTTGCTCTTTGCTCAGGAACTGGAGCCAGCCTTGCAGTGATTTCTGACTTGTGATTTCTGTGTACTGTTGGATTCTCTGCTGCACTGGGAACAGACAATACTGGAAACCATCAACTGCAAATGTATGTCATGAGTAAGAACTTGAAAGAAGGCTTTGTTATGAATACAGTGTAGTTTTATTTTTCTTGTGCAGATGAATGGAAATAGTTGACTTCAGAACCTCTTTAAGATGTTTGACAATTGAATAGGAAAACCTGCCTAGTCCTTGTGAAAACAATGTCTTTCTAGGCACCCTTTTAAGTGTGCTGGCAGCAACCACAAATAGCAGAGCAGGTTGACAAAATTTCTGGAAGTGCCACATACTCACTGTACCCTGTGTAACCTCTGAGGATCAACCAGAAAAGGGAGAGCAACTTCCTTCCCCCATTAGGGGAACTGGTAACACCACAGCAAAAATGTAGCAGTCTCAGAGCTCAGCCTTGTTTCAAAGTGGAAATTCATTCCACTTTGGACATTCTAATCTCCCTATGTAGGATTCATAAACAATGTGCTGTGGAGGTATTTCCCTTTCTGTCTTTCCTGACCCTGCAATCTGGACATCAGTTTTGAACACATATGCGTGCAAGCATGCAAACACCCCATGAACTTTCTTCTCAAAATTTTGAGTCAGGATCAAGAGGAGTCGAAGGACTTTGGTGTTTGAACTCTCAGAAAGCTGAGGACCTAAAAAAGGACAGCTGACATGCGTATCAGTAGTACAGTTTTTTTTATAAAAGTCTTTCACATAGATTCAAGTGCCATCGAGCTTTACTGCAAAAGTAATGACGTCTTACAATTTATTTGTTTTAATGGTAAAAAGACAGACTTCTCCCAGGTGAAAACTGTGAAGACATGGTTGTGCTTCTTGTTTCCTGGTGGCTGTGTTTAGATGATTCCCCATTCAGCCACCTGTGTCTGAAGCTCCTTTCACTCTCTTTTGAGGAATGTGGTGCTTAACTCTTTGATATACTGTGATGATCTCCCAGCTAAAGCAAAGACGTTGTCATCCAAAGCCTAGCACTACTTTAGAAGGAAGTAAAGACCCCTCTGACTCTGGTATCTAAAATTCTTAACACCTGTTAATTTCTATGGCAGTTTGGCACATCAACACCCTTAAAACTCTGCTTTATTTTTACTAGGTTAAAAAGTTTGGCTGAATTTTGTTTTCTCTCTATAATCTTTCATTATAGTACTTTAGTTTTATGTCCAATGTCTATTTTGTATCATCAGGGCAAGTTTTAAGACTGTGACAGTGTAGGTTATATACCTTTAAATACAGCCAGCAGAGTACGCTACTTGAAACCTTAAAAGTGATGACTTTTGTAACCTCCCACCTTACACAGACCGTACTGCTTCCATTTGAATGCCATCAAGTTATTTCACGATAATGTGCATACGTTAAATTAATCACCTTAATTGTAAGCACATTTAAAATAGTTTCAAGCTTAATTTCTATGAGTGAGTGTATTTATTTAAGGCATCAACCAAAGTTTTGCTGTTGCTTTTTAAATAGCTTCACAAATTGAAGAAAACATTTAAAAAGGAAGGTGATAATGTTTCCCTATTCTTGCCTCAGGCACATAAATGTTATTTCCTCTGCAATGTCATGTATTGACCATCTGAATCTTGATAAATCAGAAGATAGATTGCAGTGGAGCTCTATGTATTTAAGTATCAAGCTGATCCATAACTTTCACAGCAACCAAAAGCCATTTCTTGTCAGTGCTGTCCAGAATATATCCTGACAGTTCAGTGGGAGTTTCAGTGCCATTTATTTTCAAATCAATACTCAATTACTAAGAGGAAGATTCACTCCCTTGCCCATTTTCAAGATGAAATTATGGACTAGAGCAATAACACTTAGTCAAGGCAAGCCACTGTCCATTAACTCATGATGCTACCAAAAAGCCATCCAGACACTTTATTAAAGCTCAGTCTTTTTTCAGCTTTTAATTAATCATTGTGAAAAAGGCCTTTCACATTGTGACTGATGACCAGAGAAAACAATTTTCTCCTAACTGCCTTTTAATTTCAACTCTGGGAGTGCTCATTGAGTGAATCTCACAACAACCCATCAATGCTAGTTTTTAATGTGTTTTCTCCTTTGTTATTGAGAAGAATGGAGTGGCAATGAGGCTTTGTGCTCCTCTTCATAACTCAAGTAATTGATTCAGTAAATGCCTCACATTTGCTAGTGGATAAAAAGTGCTGTCAATGTAGATAGTAGGTACTATATAAATTACTCCATTAACAGGAAATAAAGCTATTTACAGTTTTTTAAAGTGTAAAGTGGAAGTGGCTTTAAAAAAAAGAAAGGAGTACTACTTCTTACATGTCTGTACGGGCTTTTTATTTATTTTTTTTTTCTGTAAATACTAGTAATAGGATATAAAGGATCAGGGAAAGATTAGCAGACTAAGGCTGCCATCCTGCAGCACTGTGCCTATGTGAGTAGCCTTTTGCAAACTATTCTTCTTGAAGAAGCTGAGCACTAAAAAGTAACTCTTGTGGAAAAACTCAAAATTCTCCTCAACAGTGATCATATAGCATAAATCTTGCTTTACTTTTCAGTTATTTTGGACACTGGACACCGGAGAATAAGAGATGAAAGAGATTTTGATGAGAAAAGAAAAAAAAAAGAATTATAAGCAAACAGATGCATTGTGTGTTTGTAGAAGCAAAGCATTCACTGAAAATACTTCGTGTCTTCCAGAAACAGAATATTCTTCTGCATTTGACAGTGATTTCCAGGAAAAGCATACCTAGTAAAGCAGTGCTCTCATCAAAGAATGGCAGATAGAATATAATTCTGCAAGTAGATATATTGTGTATACTACTGCTGTCCTAAAACAATAACAGACACTTGGAACAGTTTTATCTTTGCATATTATACGTAAAGATTTTTTTTATGCAAGCCTATGTTTTTGTACTCATTTGCAAATAAAAAAATCACTCAATTCACAAATGTTCACAAATGGTAATATAATAAAATATATTACTTTAATATCATACAATAATAATGGAATAGATAACTGCAGCATCAGATATGACTGTTCTGAGGCCATGATTTAAAGATTAGGTACCTTCTTAACTTCGAACCCTCTTAAATTTTTCTGAACGTATTCCTTCAGAAATAATTGTATGAAGGTATGTCAATTGATTAAAGACCAACTGCATTGAAAATTATGAAACATGCCAAAATGAAGTGTTCTATCAAAACAATCCAGACTGATGAACCTTGACATAGACAATGGCCTATATGTGAAAAAACCCGTAAACATGACAACAGTTTAAGAGTCTTGGTCTCATTTAGAGAGGATTATCTGTAGATGTTTTCCAACACATGAGTGGCATACATTTTCTGGCATTGTGAAAGTGAAAGGAAAAGTTAGCTATTTTATCAGTGCGCACTAGAAGAATGACTGGAAATACAGGAAGGATTTACAGAAATTAAAATAATGAGAGTCTATTTGAAAGGACTCAGATAGCTGAGCCACTTCCTAAACCAGAAGGAGGGACAGCCATGGACTGCAATGGGACATGGATAAAATACAGAAAATCCCCCTATGTAAGGATTAGTATTGAACATGTAATCCCTGGTCCTAGTTAATCAGCAGTTCCAGATTACTGTACCCTTTTTTGTAAAGATGAATAAAATTAGCTATTAGTCAAGCAGTGATTTTTTGCTGGGAAAAAAAAAAATATGTTTAGTAGAGTCTTCATGACACTAGAACAGGTTCAACAGAGAAGCTGTGGTTCCACATTGCTGGTAGTGCAAGGCTGGGGCTTTGAGCAACCTGATGTAGTTGAACATGTCCCTGCCCATGGCATGGGGATTGCAACAGATAATCCTTAAGGTCCCTTCCAACACAAACCATTCCATGATTCTGTGGTTCTGTTTTAGTACCAGAATCTCTAAATTCCAGCACTATTTCTCCCAATATCTTGTTCATCAAAATTGAACAGATTTTCTTTCAAAATCCACTTTTTTACGGTTTTGTTCTACTATCCATAACAGACTGAGAATAGTTTCTCAGACCTTCCAAGTCTGAAAGTTTTAAATAAATGGACCTTTTGTCCCCTCCACGTAGGGAAGTCACAGAACAGACTTGTTTGTGATAATCATTACAGTGCCCTTCTCTAAACTTTGGATAAAATTTTCTGGCTTCCTAATACTTTCGTTTATCACAGAAGGCAAAAAACATTCCCATGCCCTTGTGTTACATGTGGAAGTATTCAGCATATTGTGTGTAGTCATTTAATATTCATTCTCCCAGTATGGAATAAGACAATTGAATGAGATTTTTCCAGATTTTATGAAGGCACAAAATGCAGATCCAGAATGAGCCTACCAGCAAGGAAGGGTCAAATTTTGTGATATCCTAGATGGTACTGGGATACTCACACAGCTCGTGCGTGCAAGCAGTGATGGGTTCTGCATTTGGTGAGATCACTAGTACCCATCATGCATCAGTGCCCTTAGAAACATCTGTGAGGAATTCATCTAAAGTTGTATTCACACAATTATTCCTGGGTTACCATGGCAATTCTCTAGAGAATCTCTGAAAAAGATAACATTGCTGAAGTGAACTTGGACACCTTACCCTGAATTGTGAAGTTTAGAGGTTAGAAGTTCACTACCAGGCATCGTATTTAAAAAGCTTTTTCTGAACAGGAGAATCAACATTGATTTCATTACCAAGGAATGTTAGAGACTAAAACATTTTGTCTGTCTTTGTTAACAAGAATCTTCACTGTTCAATCTCTACCCTACTTTACAGTTATTTATTTTAAAGTAAAGCATGTACTCCAAAAATTCTAATTTAGTGTCAAATTCTTTGAATAAAATAGACAAAACAGAACCCCTGCATTATATGACTGTTCGTGTATAAACCAAAATTATTAGCTGTCAAGGTAATTATTACATGTTTCTTTTCACTGTGTCTTACTTTACAACACTTATTTATCACTCAATCACTACTTTGTTCCATTTCACAGAATGGCAAAATAGTTGTGGTTGGAGGGCATCTCTAGAAGTTATTGAGCCCAAGCCTCTGCTCAGAACAGGACCACCTAAAGCAGTTTGCTTATGGCCATGTCTTATCGGTTTTGAATGTCTCCAAGGCTTGAGACTTCACAACTTCTCTGGGTAACCCATTCCAAGGTTTGACCACACTTACGTTAAAAGGCTTTTCCTTATGTTTTTATTGTCCAACAGGAATCCCAAGTTTTCTGTAAAGCTGCTTTCCAAGCAGTCAGCCCACAGCCTATCCTGCTGCATGGGGTTATTCTTCCCAAGGTGAAGAAGGACTTTTTTATTTTCCTTTGCTGAACTTAATGAGATTCCTGTCAGCCCAGTTCTAGAGCTTGTCAATGTCCCTCTGAATGGCAACACAACTGTCTGGTGTGTCATCCATTCTACCCCCTTTGGTATAGCCTGTAAACCTGTTGAGGATGCACTCAGCTTCACCATCCAAGGCGTTAATGAAAATGTAAACCAGTGTTGGCCCCCAGTACTGACCTTGGAGTATTCCACTAGTGCCTGGCATCCGGATGGCCTCCATGCCTCTGATCAGCCCTCTTGTTGGTGGGTTGTTCAGGTGTTTTTCAATCCACTCCACTGTTCATTTACCAACTCTGCACTTCATTAGTTTGTCAATAAAGACATTATTGGGGGCAGTGTTGAAAGCCTTACTAAAGTTAAGAAAAACAATATCCACTGCTCTTCCTTTATCCACCAAGCCAGTCTTTTTATTGAAGAAAATTTAAAGGTTTGTCATAGAATCATAGATTTTTTTTTAAGCTGAGAAAAACCTCTAAGGTCATCAAGGCCAAACAATGGTGAGGTGTGATTTCCCCTCTGAGAAACTATTCTGACTGCTCCCAGTCATCACTTCCCATTAATACATTTCAGAACTGTATTCAAAATCATTCATTCCACCACCATCCCCAGTATCATGGTATCATGGGCTGACAAGCCCATAGTTAGTATATCTTCCTTCTTACCCTTCTCGAGCACAGGTGGCACATTTGTTTTATGCCAGTATTTGGGAACCCTCCCCAATTGCCATGACCTTTCAAAGCCAGTCAAAAATGGCTTTCAGTGACATTGGCCAATGCTTCATTACTTGCTGTAGATAGTTTAAACTGATCTCAATGAAGACCATGAGCCCTTTCTCTCTTGTAAAATGGAGATGGATTAGTACTGATATTGTCTAGTCTTCACAACGCATAAATGTATTTTAAATTATCCCATAGTTTCCACTGTGTTAATCACAAAATATCAATGTGGGAAAATCTGTTCTAGGAAAACTACAGAAGAGTTTGATATAACATGTATTTAACAGCTGGACTGAATCAAAGTGCATAATAATCTCCTGGACTTGGAAAATTTTTAATATCCTTCCGCATCAGAAAATTTAATTCAATTCTAGTCAATCATTTTGCAGAAGGTCAGATGTAAAAAGACCACATTTATTTATTTTCAAGAATACAGGAATTAAATGTGTTTGGGTTTGTTTTCAGAAACATTTGAGCATTGCTCGGAGTTGACTTGAGTGTCACTTTTGCCTTGGAAACACCTGACAGAGTTCCACAGACCACGTTACATCCCAGTCTTTTCTGGCATTTGGCGTGGTGATAAGGCAAAGTTTATGAGAGAAGTTGCAGATTATGTAGATTTTCTCTACCTGAGCTCCTGTCAGTGCAGTGCATGTTGTCTTATCATGCACTCCCACTGGCCAACTTTGATTCCAGCTGTCTGCTGTTGGTTAGGGACAGCAGAAGTAAGACAGAATGTGTGTCCATCAGCACACTCACTATTTTACACAGTTTCTAAATGAAAGGACTAGTTTTTAACACATCAGAACTGAGAATGATGGAACTACTTTAGATATTATTTTCAATTAGACAATAAAAAGCTACCCATGTCACCCTTACATGTCAATTCTAAAACATGTTGTTAAACAACCTTTGTACACAGATTTGCCATAAAAGACAGCTGCATTTGGAGTAGTGCACACTCCCTAGTAATTTTAAAGCTTTATTCTTTTTCAAAGCTTGTTTAAACCATGTTTTTGGGACACAGCTAAAACAATAGCACAGTTGATTGATTACTGATGACTGCATACTGTAGACAATTAACTTTCAGACAGCTACATTTGAGAGCCGTGTGGCATGGCAGGTTACTCTAACTAGCAAAACAGAGGAACAGAGATATAGTATAGAACATGCATCTCAAATGTGGACGTAGAAAAAAATTATTTTAAGTCACCAGGGATAGGTACACGAGTAAAAAGAGGAGACAAAATTATTGTCATGCATACATTTCTATTTGAATCAGTATCTTTGCCATCTAGCCCATGTCTTTTGAAGGAATCATCTCGTCTATATCTGCTGTAAAGGCTAGATTAGCTTTATGTCTGTCATTCCTGACAAATGTTTGTCTTACCTGTTCTTAAAAGTTTCCAAGGAGGCAGACTCCTTAAACTTCTCATGAAATCTATTCCAGTCATTAACTATCCATTTTGTCAGGCAGTATTTCTTCTTGTCTAAATCTGAATCTGGCTTGCTGCAGTTTAAGTACCAGCAATACTTCTTGCCTTCTCACGTGCGGACATAGAAAACAAATTGATTTCAGCATTTTCCGTTTGCATATTTGAAAGGTGTTGAAGATGTGATTCAGCACACTTACATGCAGCCATTTACATGTGGTTTCCCACTTGTGATGTATATATCAGCTCTCATTATAGCCATTTATAAAATAAAGTGAGATTCCTTAGACAATACGGAATGCTCATCTAGGAATTCCAGATATGACAGGTTCTACTGTGCCCTCCTGGAACATCAGCTGGAGGCCAGGCGTGACATGGGAAAGCTTTTAAAATAATTCTGAGTTCCTAGGTTTGGTTGACTGACTTAGGCCCTTAACCAATATGACCAAGAGTACAGTAAACAGAGAGCTGCATCGGTATACAGTAGTGTTATTTAAAACTGTAAATAAATAAGTTCAGTGTATTGTTCTCTTAACATTTTTAAACCATCTAAACAGCAGATCTTATTTCTGTGGATCACACAGAAAACATTAGGATGAAAAAATCAGGACAGCTAATTCTCTAAGCTTAGCAGAGAAATCTTAGTGAGTTGTGAGGCAATCTTTCATTGCCTATCATCTCTGCATAACTAGAACATGTTACAGATTTTACAATTTACTAAACTTACAGATTAAAAGTAATTTATGAATTTGGATCACAACACTAAAATTGGGAAAACTAATCACATTAGTAATTTTAACATTGTGCAACAGGAAATGCATTGGTGTTGGCAATGTGGAACCTTAAATATTAAAAACAATCAAAGAAAAAGAAATTAGCTTGAAATCTAAAAACTTCTGGAGATAAATGACTCTTCTATTATGAATTTTAGAATGAATTTAGCGAAAAATTTTATGTTAGTTTGACTCAATTTGAAGTGATATAAAAACTTAGAGAAGCTGCAAAGGCTTAAAAATCATTGGTTTCATAAATTGCCTTATTTATTTGATAGTTTTGAAGATCAGTGACAAAATTTGACTACATACATATCTTTAAAACCTGATATTGCATTAAATTCGCATTTAGTGCAATTAGACTATCTTTCTAAATTCTTAACAATATTTGGGATATGATATATTGGGTTTTAATAATACTATATTATTTTTGAGTTTCTGCAGTGTCACACTGAAATAAAAAACCACAACATAATTTATAATAGAGTAGAATAAAAGTTTGCATTTTTAGCAGGTGATAGAAGAGAACATTTTAAATTCATGGAAATGACTTATGGCCTTTTCAAAACTCTCCCTTCCCATGGATGTTTCCCATGAATGTCAAATACTATATATGTTGATCTACACTGCTGTCATTGCGAATTTACCCTCTTTATTTCTAAGAGTTTGTCTCCTTTCGAGGTTCCGTTGTCTAACAAAATCTGACTTGCTAGCTTAGTAGCATGTGCTCTTGCTAAGGAGCACACGTACAAGAACAGTGAGAGCAGGTTGATTAAATTGTTAAGCAGGAATCTTTTGTTTCAGAAGTAATAAGATATTTATGAGCAAGATGCCACTACTTTACACAGATTTTGTTAGACTCTTACAGTACATTAACAATAAAGTGTGAAGAACTCTGTTTTGAATAAACAGCAAAGACGACTTCCCAAGATAATTGCTTCATCCAGCCTGTGCCCAGAATGCACAGCACAAGGTGTTTGTTTATCTCAAGCTGCTTCCCATAGAACCTACAGAATTGTGCTTAGGTGCTAATTTTAAACACTGGAATGTAAAGACAAGCTAACAAGAAGGATTTGGGTTGTGGCTGTTCAGCTGGCATGAATATAGAACAGCACAGGTCACTGGTAACCAGCTGAACTCTGCTGCTGAAAGGACAGAAATAAAATAAACTGTGCTGATACTACCACCTTACCTCATTGGAAATAATGGTGTAGTTGGTGTCAAGACATTATTTTAAATATCAAGCTGACTGCAATCTCTGTGAGGCATAAAGGTCAGGAAATGTGGAAAATATATTCCATGTTCTACCTATTTTAGCATAAGATCTTGTAAAAATAATCTTACAGAAAATCAAAATCACCTTAAGCAGAACAGAAAAGGAAAGTAGATCTGCATGGTGACATCTTTTCCAAAATAAGCTATTTTTTTTTCTACTTTTAAGAAGAGTATTTACAAAGAATATAATAATTTAAGAAATATTATCAGTGCCAAAAATGTAAAATACATCAGTCTTAAGTATTATAAATTTCCAAGTAAAATGAAACACAAGTGTTTCCTTTTACCTCTTAGCTTTCAGTTTACTCAATTTGCATTAAAATATTACAACTCAAAATCATGTATACATGTAAGGATTTGATTTTGATGGGATTAAGATTTCAAATTATGGGAATCAATAAACTTCTTCTGACTGTCACTGCACATAAACAGAGAGTTTGGGATAAGAAACTCTGTAGAAGAAGACATGACTTTAGCTTTTCATACAGGGAGAAGAGGAAAAATGGAGCTTGTTTTTTCCTTTCTCGCTTTCCAGAAAAAGGAGGAAATGGAGGGACATTTTCACCTTTGAGATGATTATTGCAGATTCTGGATGTCCCTCTAACAGTGGAGCAACATTTATTTAGAAATGAATGCTCATGTATGAAAGATTACCATCTCTCAAGTTAACCCATATCGAATTTAAGGGGTTCAATTAGTTACCATATGCTAGAAATTTCAGAAACACAAGCAAAATCTTTTAAAAATAATATTATTTTTAAGACAGACAGCCCCTCAAAAGTTTATGTCCAATGAAATTTTGATGACCACGATGTCAACATGCAGAAATAATCTGGTTTTCACCACGGCTTCAATTCCCTTGCAGTCCAAGGCAGCTCAAACACACTCCTGAGGCAGAGCCTTCATTGCCGGATTGCAGGCCCAGACTGGTTTTCTGCTTTTTACACAATGGATCTTTCACTCTTCTGTACCTAAGGGCCTGAAGGCAATTAGAGGTGTACAGCTACTTTCTCAGCCTGATGGTTAAAACTGTTCCTGGGGAAACATAGACTTGGAGCCACGTAAACTGTCACAGAAAACAAATCTGAATCTCTCCCTCCTAATTTATTGAATTAGATCACCACAAATAGAGAGAATAATTTCACCACTTTCTTCATGGAAAGGCAGTGCTGGTCTTGGTCGCTAGTCTGAATACAGGGAGCACCTTTGAGCACAAACAGGTGAAGGCGACTCCACGCTATTCTTCATTCAGAGGCCAGGTAGGAGCAGGAGACCACATATGCCAATATACTTCTTGCTTCCTGCTCTAGGCAGGTCATTTTTAATTTGGGTCAGTCTTGGACTGGCAGATGAAAGGCCACAACTTCCTATGCATTGCAAAAAGAACTCAAACTTGGGCCTGCCTGCTGCTCTAAACACGAATAATTTAAATCAAAAATGCCGTAACACAATACTTAGCTTTTCTGACTCTTAATGCGAAGTCAGAGAGACAAACACATGGTTAAGGAATATTTTAAACTAATTCTTTAGTAACTATTTTCCCCCTTCTTTTATATGAAAATCTTTCTTTCAGAGATGTAATATTTGCAAGATAAAAAAGAAAGTGGTTAAATCTAAAATCAAGTGAATTTCTTTGTGTTTGGCTTTCTATAAATGCAGAGAATAACTCTCAGCTCACAGGATGCTAAAATAAAATAAACACTGAGACTGAAAATCCACGAATCATAATGTATGAGCTGGAGTACAAGGAGACATGTTTATTACAAGTAAAGAATTTGTTATACGAGACTGATGTCCAATTAAATAAAAAAAACCCATAAAGTTTGAAATTGCTCTGCTTAATGCTTACCACCCCCTGCATAGTGTATTGTTTAAATATGTTAGGACAGAATAATCCATTAAATATTTATTAGTAAATTCAATCATGGCAAATTATTTCCCCTTCATTCAATGTATAATAGTACAGCAATCAAGCTTCTTTTGTTTCACAGTAATCACTGCATCAACAATCTGTAATTATATATAAAGCTTCTGAAAAATTAGAGGAGCAAAGAAAGAGACATCTCTTTTGGTAACTAGTTCCCCTTCATTTCTTCTGAACAATTAAAATACCCATATACATTAACAAGATGGAACATTCTGAGACACAGGTCTCCAGCAGCAAGCATTGGAAACTGCATTATATTTGCTTGTTTTACTTTGTGGGAGGAAGTAGATTTATTATTTTTTCTTTATGAATAAACTGCCAACATGTTAAGAGAGTTTTTAATGTTGTTTATTCTTCCTCAAAAGTGAGATTGACTACATGGTTTAGAAAGAACTTCAGATGTCTTTACATTTTTACTTCAATAGAATAAATATTTTCTAAGATTTTGCTTAACTTTAGAAGGCCACAAATTCTTTCGGAAGACCAATTTGCTTAAAAACAGCAGAGTTTTAGCTCACAGAGGGCAGAATATCTGAAAGCCAGAGAGAGAAATAGAAGTTGGTATTTAGTATCCCATTACTGAGATGGATCAGCTTCTCATCTTCAGCCAGCAAAAAGCCAAGAATACTTAGAACACCAGGTGTTTCAGGTACTGCTTGATGAAAACACATGGCTAAACTTAAAGGGGGCTATAAAATAGATAATATTAATATTAATGTTAACAATAACAATAATAACAACAATAGAATAAAAAATATAATTAGGAACCAACAAAAACCAGCAACAACAACAATATGATTTGTACTCCATGGACAAGTAGAATTCATGAAGAAATTTTTACCGTGTAATATACGTTATCCTTTCCTTAATAAAAAAAATTTGTGGAAAGATTTCCTTCAATATTGGTTGAGGTTAAGTAAATTGTAAAACGTGACACATATCTCTTGTAAAGTGATTTACTTGCTTCTCTGATACTTGCTTTTCAATTTCCTCCTTGATTTACTTCTTCCTTTTGTATCTGGTCAAAATCCATATTTTAATTTTCTGAAGGCAAGGAGTGTCTTTTTAGCATCTATCACTCAGGGGTCTGGATTGGTATTAGTAGGTGTAATAGCAATTCAAAGAAATAATCTTTTCTTTCAGGATTTAATCTCTGGAGTTGCTCATCATAACCTTGTTCCATCACATAATCTGAAGCAGAGAGGATGGGGATTTTCCCATTTTCCTATCTAGAAGTCAGTATTCAAGGACAGGATTGTGAAACATTTAGGATATCTCCATTCTTGTGGATTTAAATATGAAAAGCACATGAAAAAGCAAAACATTACAAGGTTGTTCTTTTTTTTCAGCAATATAATTGAGACCTGTTAAACTGATCTCAGTTTTTACAGTTCATCTTTCTTTGGCCTCGTAATTTGTTCAGCTCATTTTTCATGACATTGTAATTTCATGCAAAGCAAATTTTAGAATTTTAATAGAATAGCAATGAAACACAACTAAACAAGGTCAAGTTTTCATTTTGTCAGACTGTTTTTCAGAAAACTGAATTTCCTTCACATTCAGTCTTTCTTCTTCTAATTTTCCTAGTCAATAGCCTGGTTTTACCACTTGCAATACTGGAGCACATCTTTTGCATAACACCCCTGTCCGTAAACCTTTAAACAAGAATAAATTAATTTAAACAAACAGGTGAAAGTACAAGGGAGAACTTACATTGGCACTAATTAAGCAAACGAACAGTAAGTCACTCTGTGCTGTGGCGGGCTCGGTTGGAATAGTAGGCTGGACATGAGCACTTCCAGCTCACCTCAGAACCTGAGGTGAGCTGGGAATCATCCCAGCTATGTTCCCACTCTATTACCACACTGCTTCTAACATAGCTGCATTTCAGGTTACTTCTACTGCTACAAACATTTTTAAATCTCTTCAGCTCAGCTCTCAGCTACACGACGGAAGATGATATCAAATACCCACTTCCACTCACATCTGTGTATTCCCATTCTAATTAACTGTCTTGGGCAACTGTGACTTCAAATAAACATTTTTTCTTGTTTTCCCAGTTGATCAAAGGATTCATAATGTATAAAATATTTGCAGAAAATCTTTAAGACTATATGAATTCAAGCCATAAGATATCATGGGCATCCCTGTGCGTGTCCTGGATCTCTAAAAGGTCTCAAGGAGAACTCCAAAATTCCACCTTAAAAATAAGCAGTTATTACTGCAAATCTTGTTTATAACGAGTAATGAAGACATTGTTTTCAAGCAGTGTCCACTTCAATCTCTCGAATCATTTTCCATCTTTTAAGATTAACTAGAGGGTTTATGTGTTTTTAAAATTATTTTTAAATATGGGTTTAGAAAAAAGATAAAGAATAATAGCAAAATAGAATTTTATTTGGGACCAAAAAAGCCTCTCATGACTGATTAAGTTCCTTTATTCAGTTCAAGGGTGAAATAAAAGACATTAAAACTCTGGGAGGTCAAGACTGCAGTTTTGTTCACACAGACTCATTGAGCCTCAGGCAACACACTGTTGTTACAGACACTTTCAACCCTGCTAAGTTTGTGTTTTGTTTAGTTAATTTAACAGATGTGCATAGCTTGCAATCATGATTTTATATCTATTGTACTTTTTAATAGTCTGGAAAGAAAATAAATGATGGTGGGTCACTCCATCCTCAGGCAAGTTAGATAAAAATTTGACTATGTTAAAAAACTGGTATTTTTTCTACCAGCAAACCCAAAATTACAAACGTTCCTGCTTGACATTCTGTAACTGCCCCTTTCAAAACTATGAAAAGTTCAGGAAAATATTGGGTTTTTTAAACCCTATTTCAGATTTTAAACCATTCTCTCATTTTTGCAAGAAAGGAAAATCAAAACTTCTTTTTTTTTACTGAGCAGTTCTCCACACAAGCAGGGGATGTTCAATCTTATTAGTGTTCAAGTACTGCTAAAGCACAGAGAAGGGTTTCCTGCAGAAATGAATCACTACATGTTTTTTCTTCAGACAAGGCCAAGCCTTGTCGGTATTTGTTAGTTGTCATCATTGGGATGCTGTATATTTTTAGATTTGTTCTAGTAAAAACCAGTACATATCTCCAAGGCATATTTTTGTCAGGATATTCTGATTTTTGGAACCTGAGTATTCCATTGGTCTTCTACCCTCTGGCCGCAAAATATCTAGCTGTCTGTTTTAGAACCAGCAGGACCACTATCCCATATCTTAAAACCTTTGACACTTGAAATATATTCGTGAAGCTTCAAAGCACCAAAGTAAATGCAATGTGAATATAAAAAAGCCATCTAATAAAATTACTTTTTTTTACCTATAACAGAGACGTCAAATATTCAAAAAGCAAGAAAGCAAAATAAATCAACACCATGATTTAAAATGATGGCTTATGTCATTTAACAGAAACATAGCAGCAATGCAGTATCTCTGTCCATGAAGCCATCAGTGGGCATTAAAGGAATGTGCTTCCTTGGAAATGCAATTCTTTTGATCTAAATGTCAGAGTGTGTGTCGATTAGTAACTCATTTCATCCTGAAATTTTTCACTAAAACACACGCTGCAAATTAGACACACAAGCACACCCAGGAGAGCCTCTTTACTAAATCAGTGACTACTAACTAACGACTTCAGCAAATTAAAATTGTGTAAATGGAGGAACAAAACCCAAATTGCACAGCAGTTCCATAGTTTGTCCTTCCTCTCTGACCTATCCTTTAAACATTTGTTTAACTGACGAGGAATTTGAGGCAGGAGCAGAGTTGCTGTCGAGGCCAGTCTGGCTGGACACGGCAGCACCCATCCATCCTGACAGAAAGCTGCTGGGCTCTGACCGCATCCTGCTCCCAGCAGCTCTGCCTCACCCTGCTCCATGTCACTCTGCTCTGTGTCTCTCACTTTGCATCTTTCCATGAGTTCAGATTTCCAGCCTTCACGTGGTTGTTACTTGTCAGTTTATAAGTTCTTGTTCTTGCATTACTGTCTAAAGTCTCTTCTCCTCTCTCTTTCATGCCATTTTTAGGGCTTAGAGAAAAGTCATTTGATGAACAATATAACAAGTACTGAAAATATGGGTGCAGTGAGATAAAGCCTCTCCTGGCCCTCCCAGGGACCATGCCAACTCTGTTATGGTGCAAACTCAGGTGAGACTTTTGGGAAACAAGTGTGGGAGGAAAGGCTGTGAGAAACCTTGTCTGAGGTCTCCCAATCTTGGCTGCATTTGAATATTGTCTGAAGACATAGACACTGGTTTTGTCACTGAACCACAGATGACTGCAAATGGATGAAGTTTTCATGGTGATAAATAGGAAAGAGTGTTATGTGAAAGGCAGTCCCTTCTGCAGCTTTTGTGATCACACCAAAAACAATTGGTAACTATTTGTCATCAGCATTGCAAATACAAAATAAATGTCAAGAGATTATCTGATTTGACCTTCCCTGTTAAAGCAGGTTCGCGTGTTCTCAGACTATCACCGGCAGAAGATTATCTAACTTCTTTTTAGAAATCTGCTATTGATGTTCCATGACACTCCTCAATAATCTGTTCCAGTGCTTTCATGCTTTTGTAACTAGAATTCATATTTGATAGAATTTTACCTAAAAATGTCTTAAGTGCACACTATGATCATTAATTTTAGCTTTATTGTCCAATGACACAGTAGATACATTGTACATCAGTAGTCTCTGTAAAGAGCTTTTTGTGTACTGGAACTACACCAAAATCATCCCCACTTTTTTGTTAAAAGACTTCAAAAATTCCTTTAACCTTTTTCATAAAGTGTGTTTAACAGTCTCAGTATTGTCACTCATATTTTGCGAGCCACTGCTGATTTGGCTTTAATCTTCTTAAAATAACATTTATAAAAGCAGACAGAATGCTCAACATGAAGCCTAAGAAGTCCCTAGAATGGAACCATTAGTTAATTTTTCTACATCTACCTTTTCTGTCTTGCAAACAGAATAGCCCAGAACAGAACTTGACTTCCTTTTTTAAAAGGACAGATATTTATATAATAAGCCCAAACCTTTCCCTTGGTTGATGGGGTGGCTTTTTTTTAAAAGTCCAAGTTTCAGAAGCTAACTTTCAGATTCTTTGCAAGCAATTTTCTGCTCTCACCTTCTCTGAGTTTTGATTTTTGTTTTTTACTGATTATGGATAGTTTTGGCAATTTATCCAGATTGTGTTTTCTTCCTAGCTTGCCATGTTTTCTTTCAATTTTCAACAATAACTTTGATATAATTGTGGAAATAAAGAATAATTTATGTTGGAAAGCACTTCTGCTCCCATCTTTTTCTCCAGTGAGAGCATTTTCAAAGTTATATTAGGTTTATCAGGGTCAAGTCAAGTTGTGAATAAATCCAACAATGGAGATTCCACAACCTTGCNTGGGCAGGCAGGTGTTCAGCCATCTCCAGGAGAGGAGGGCTCATCACACAGAAAGATGACTGGGGAAGACAAACTCCATCACTCCAAACCTCCTCCCACTCCTCCTTCTTCCCCCACTTTATATACTGAGCATGATGCCACATGGTCTGGAAGATCCCTTTGGTCAGTTGGGGTCACCTGTCCCAGCTCTGTCTCCTCCCACCCTCCCAGGCACCCCCAGCCTCCTCACCAGCGTGGCAGTGCAAACAGCAGAAGAGGCCCTGGTTTTGTGTGAGCCCTGCTCAGCAATAACAAAAACATCTCTATGTTATCAACCCTGTGTTCAGCACAAATCTAAAACATATCTCCATACCAGCCACTGTGAAGAAAACCAACTCTGCCCCAGCCAAAACTAGCACAGTCCTTCAATTGTACATCTCTCAAAACAGTCTGACTGTAACTAAATAGAATCTTATTCTATTAGCTAAGTCGTTAATGAAAATAGTCAATAGAACATGGTTCATCCCAGATCCATCTGACGTCTCTTGAAATATTCTTCTAGTCTGATGTTGCATTGCTAATAAACACTTGGTTAGGTTTTTGAATCATTTGCTCGTGAATGTAATATATTTGTGTATTGGTCTTAAGGATACAATATAGGATAATATCAAAGAATTTGCTGATATACCTCATCTGCTTTTTCTCTCAACCAGGAAATCAGTTTAAGTCTGACTGTAGCTAAACTTACAAATCCATATTGTCCTGGTATTCTTGGAAGTTTAAAAAGGTAAATTGGTTTGTTATATGCTAGAAAGTTCAGAAACATCAAGCCCTCTTATTTTATTTCCCATTCTGAAGGCCACATGGACATCCCTCATTCTTTACGTGTTCTCAAGGATATAGCTCAGTAGTTGCTGAATAGCTTAGGTTTTTTGAGGCCTTCTTGGACTGACAGTGAGTAAAATCAAACTAAGCTAAACAGTTCTTGCCTCTCATATTTCCTTTCTTAGGAATATATTAAGTTTCAGGCCCTTATTTCATTTATTTGCTGGTTTATAAAAATTAAAAGGTAGAAAGTTATTAATATGACTGCCTTATCTATGAAATGCCAAATCTGCTTTCCATCCCAGTTACATCATGGAACTCTCATTTCTCTTTTTACATTTTTATGGAAACTTTCATTTTTGCTGCTTCTGTTTTTTGTTATCTACAACTCATTTTTCATATTGTTCATTTTCATTTTAGTCCTACCTGATGGGTTTGGTTTGGGGGTTTTTTGTTTCTTTATTTTCCTTGTATTAGTTTTGATTGTGAACCTTTTGTTCTAGTTATTGCAAAATATCTTCTTTCTTTCTTTCATATACTTAAAAATTTTGGTGAAAGAATTAGCTTTCCTTTTTCTTTTATGCCTCAGAAAGTCTTAGAATATATAGATTGGTTTTCTGTCTTTAGTACCACATTTGAAAGATGCAAATTCACCTTTTGTTCCTCAGACCATCTTCCCCAAAGATCCTTTCTCCTAATCCCTGTATATGCTGAATTCTGTTCTTTCCTTTTTCTGCTTTCATTCTTTCCTATTAGTAGAGTCACAAACAGTATAACTTCATGGTCATATTCTTAGACATTCTCTGAGGTTTTGGTAGTAATTACATTTAATGTTGACAAGTTAACCTGTCACAAGCAGATAGAGGAATGTCATCAGTTTGAGAGCGTGCCCTTGTAAATTTGGCAGAGCGTGAGATTCCATGGGTGGATCAGTTAAAATGTCCCAGCAGCACTGCTAGAAATGTAACTCTTTCTTCTCATCCAGCTGACAAATGGATTGCCAAATTCGTTTCAAAACTATCAGTAATGCTTCTTTTACTGGATTTTGCACTGTATAATCCAAGGAATTGGGGCTGATATTCTGCATGGAACCTTCACACAGAAAATTACACAGTTAGCAGCACATCTCTAAACAGTTCAGAGAGAAGGAAAGATATGTCAGGAAGAATAGAAAAATGCTTCCCCCTCCAGATTCAGTTTCTCAGTTTTCTGATTGGGGAAGTGCTTCAGTGCAAGATCTGACATTAATCAAGCTAGTGTACCTATCTGTGGATTGCTTATATAATCACTGCCACGGTATATTGCATCAGCTGCTTGAAGGTATGAAACAGATGCAAATGCACAAAAATATATGCACATTCATTTGCCTTTCTTAAAGCATGCACTTGGGCTAGATCTAGTAAGGTGCACAACCCTTAATTCTTGCTGATATCAGGTGCAAATCTAAATAATGATTTAGGTTATATGAGCCTAATTTGCTACTACTTTTGACCTTATGGTTACTAATAATCATTTAAGGGACAATTAGTTATCACAAGTTAAAGTAGTGGCTACTTCTCTCTGAGTTCAATCATCCTGAGTATGAGTGAATTATTGTCAGTGGAATCAGTTGCTCAATGAGTGTATTCCACAGGCATTATTTAGATATTCCAGTTCATGGTTGCATGACTAAACAAACTGTGAAAAATAAAAATCACTTTGGACATCATTGCAAAAATAGGCATGGAAAATGGTACATTTCACCTGGATTTTGCCCTTATGCCAGGCACTTGATATACCCTAAATTCTCACTGGGTATTTTGTATTTCTGACCCAAAGGAACAGAGCTCAAGCCTTTTTTCCTGTTAAGCAGGTCTTGGAAAGTGGACCTCAGTAAGTCTGAAGTGAGTGCTCTTATAAAGGTTGTCAAATTCTTTAAAAAAACTATTTTAAAAGCATATTTGTGAGACCTCTCATATTCCTACTTCAGATGTGTCACATTCTCTGTTTCACTTCCCATTTCTCTTCCTACATCAGAAACAATATTCAAGTAACTGTAGCTGTACTATAAAACCAAGATTACAGTTGAAGTCTATATTTTCACAGCAAGCAGCTTCTCACCTTTAAAACTACAGACACCTTCAGAAACCTGCATTTACATACTCTTATCTATGCAAATCTGTTGTTAGGTTTATGCCTTAAAACAAAGATAATCCATCCTCCCTAATTATCAGTCTGAGAAACATCAAATGCAGAGGTCATATGCCCTACCCAAGACAGATTTTTCTGATTTAAAACAACTGGTAGAAATGTAGCTCGATGACTGATAATATATTTCCAAGGTAACACTTTATCAAAGCATGACAGCAGCTGTGAAATCTCAGAGTTTCTCCTCTCTCCTCTATGACACCTTGATAAGGCAATTAGAGCATAATTACCTTAACAAGTGGCATTACAGGAAATTATTGTCATTCTCCTGTTAAAATAACACATAATCATCAGCAAGTTTATTCTAGCATCCCCAATCAGCATCTGATTAGCTGGAGCTAACTCAGAAAAGAGAGTGTAATAGGTGGGCAATAATTGACAAGTTACAAGAAAAGGGTAAAAGATACCTGTATGTATAGCTATATCTATATCTATATGTATGTATATATATATTCACACACGTGTATATATATATATTTAGACTTCATTGAGCATTTAAGGTAGCTGTCTACCTAATCACTTCCAAAACAGGCTTCAAAGTTTTTATTATTATTATTTTGCGCGTAGGTAGAAAAGCCTAAATGAGTCTATTTAAAAATACTCAGATAAACAGCCAGCTTAATTTAGAAATGCATGTCTTATTCATATTTAAATGGCCATACTTGTCAACCTGTTAAAATTTCTCTGTATTTCCTCCAGCTTTCTGGTTTATCGTGTCAATCCCTTCAAGGCTGATAGCACCTCGCAATTTATATCATTATGGTCTATGACACCACTTTCAGTTTCATGTTACCTTCATAAAACTGAATTATAGAACTTTTTTTTTTCCATCAGTTGTTTTCTTGGGTACAGATTTACTGGACTGCACTCGGAAAGATCATTAAAAATTGAGTTTTTACCCATCATGTCCTAAGCTCCATTTACAAAGGTGATGCAAAATAACATTAATCATGACAATAGGTGTGTGTTCTAATTCTACTAATCATAAAATTCCATTAGTCTTCAATGTGCAGAAAACATTTTCTTCTACATTACGTACTTCCTTGTTTTAGTCAGAATACCTTCACCCAAACCCAAAAGCAAACCTCACACCATGATGATCAATGTAATGTTATAAATGCTTGTTCTCTAGAAACCAGCTAAAGGTCTCAGGCTCTGAACCTGTGTAATCCAGAATTAATTTTCATACCTTAGCTATAATCAAATAGAGCAAAATAGGAAGGCATAGCATATGTAACAGCAGCATGACCTTATTTAAATTGCTACATGGTGCTCAAGTTTCAGTGTGCATCTGTTATACTCACTCACACACGTGGTTAAACGAGGCAGAATCTGCCTTTGTAGGTACCCAAAGGCTTTGTCAAGAATCCCCTCAGTCTAAGACTCTGTACCTCATTCCTTGGCTTAGTGAGTTAGTGACATTGGAATGACTCCACCTGCAGTACTCCAAAATCAAGCCTGCAGGGTTGGATTTTGCACAAAAAAGCTGCCAGAGGAAGACATAGTGATTTTTTTTCACTCACTATCATAGTGGTAGAGTGCTCATTCAGGATAAAGTAATAGTAATTGTAGTTAAAACACCAGACAACCAGGAACAGTGTGGCCAACAGAACCAGAGCAGTGATTGTCCACCCATACTCAGTACTGGCGAGGCCTCACTTCAAAGCCTGTGTTCATTTTTGTGTCCCTTACTACAGCAAGGACACTGAGAAGCTGGAGCACATGCAGAGGAGGGCAGTGGAGCTGGTGAAGGGTCTGGAACATAAGGAGTGGCTGAGGGCACTGGGGTTGTTTAGTCTGGAGAAGAGAAGGCTCAGGGGAGACCTTTTCACTCTCCATAACTACCTGAAAGGAGGTTGTAAGAGATGAGTGCCTCTTCTCCCAGGCGACTGGAATAAGAATAGAACAACGGGAAATAGCCTCAACTTTTGCCAAGAGAGGTTCAGGCTGGATATTAGGAAAAATTTCTTCACTGAGAGAGTGGTTAAGCACTGGAACAGGCTTTCCAGGGAAGTGGTGGAGTCATCATCCCTGGAAGCAGTCAAAAAACAAGCAGATATGGCACTTCACGATGTGGTTTAGTGGGCATGCTGGTATTTGGTCAAAGGTTGGAGTTCATGATCTTGGATAACTTTTCCAACCTTTATGATTCTACGGCTCTTAAACCGTACACTTGAGACTTCTCCATTTTAACTTTAGGTATCTGAGTACCCAATGGGATGAAGCTCTGCAAATCTACCAGCATCTCTGGGTTATCGTTATGTGTTACAGGCACCATTTTAACAAATTGAATGTTTTCCTATCTGATAGATTGGTTTTCCTGTTACTGTGCTTGTATGTACAAATCTTTTTCTGCATCACTTACTGTTTTGCACAAGTCTAAACATTAGGAGAGGGCACTGTATTTCACCTTAAGGTCTCAATAAGGACAGGCACTGCAGTGTTTCAAGAGTTAGAGGTTAGGATTTGTCTCACATTTACCTGTCAGTGAAATGACACCTAATTGAAGTCACTTATTAAGATTTGATGAGAGGTCAAAGGAAGCAGATGGGCATTTCTCTGAGACATCTGCCTTGGGATGTGATGAACTATCAATTGGCTAAACTTAAGCAAGTACAGGTGTATCCTATCATAAGTCACTTTTTTTCCCCCCCATCACAGACTATAGGGAAAAAATTCCTTTTTCAAGACAGAAATTGAAATCCAGGAGGTGGTTGTTGTCTTACATCTCAGGAAATGTGAGGTTTATTCCTGGTGCCACAGAGCTGAAAGAAGTGAATGTGAGAAATTTCTTACACTTCACATGATACTGCCTGCATATTTCTGTGAGTAGGTATCAAAGTGTTTGCAAATGCACCAAGCAAAACTATACTTGAAGAAAAAAAAGTGAATGCTGCTTCTTGGGTTTTTTTTTGTGAATATTGAATATGATTCACTGTCAAAGGTATTACTTGCTAAAAGAGAGTCTAATTTTAAATTTGTAAATACATATTTAAAAACTCAATAGCAGGTAGAATTATTTTAAGTGCTCTTCAACAGTAGAACCTAAAAATCATTCTCCTTACAACTGTGTTTTAACTATCAGTTTGGGAAAGGAGAGTGCTCCCCAAACCAGTGAGTCGAGTTTTCTTGTAAATGTGAATGTAGGGGCAAGCAATGCTTCTGGAATCGCTCTTGTAAGAGATTTTTTTTTTTTTTTTTAAATGGGGATTGCTTCTTATTTTGCTCTTGTCAAAATAAACATCAAAATTTAAAAGGACAAACTATACTGTTTAGAATAAAGAATGTAACTGTCGATGCATATGTGGTAAACTGTGTGAACAAAAGTGCAGCTGGTGAGAGAAATGATGCAAAATTGATGGTGCCTTTGGAAGCTCCAAGTGAAAAATATACTAAATATGATCCAAGGTCATAGCTTTCAATGTAGAAAGAAAATGAAACCAATACAAAAAAGAACTTTGTTTGCTGTAAAGCACCCTGTATTTAAAATGAATGCACTTTCAAATAAAAGCTGTTACAACTAATTGCTAGTTAGAAGCCTATCCTATCCCAATTTTGAGTAAATTTCTGTTATATTTCTTAGTCAAATTAAAAAATAATTTTCACAGAGAACGAATGTTTCAATTTCTCCCAAAATTGCCAACCCATCCTTTTACTCCTAGAAAAAACTGATTAAATATTCCTAGACTGAAGACTATAATTTCATCTATTCTATAAAATCCTCAGTTAATGAGAAATTTTACAAAAGCCAACTTCCTTTTATTCCTACTTAGCAACCTTCCCCAACTTCGCAAAAGCCCATCTGTGTAAGATCCTTCTGATATGAAATATCTGACTTAAGTGAGGTCAATAATTTGTGTCCCTTGCTGGGAAATAGGATAATCTTTTGTTTTAACATGAACAAGATTGAGAAATAAGTTGCAGGGTAAAGGTATACAGGTAAGTGTGAGAAAGAAAAGTGAGGCTGCAGTAGCACAGAGCTATCTGTAAATGTTTGGAATGGGAATGGGAACAATCCCACACAGTTAAGTAGACCTAGAAGCTTGTACAAAAATAAGGTTTAGTATTTACCCCTACATCTTCTTTCACTGAAGGATCAATCAAATGAAAAAAGTGAAGGCATGATATTGCAAAAAAATATCTGTTTAACTTTATGTAAAAGAGATTTGAATATAAGGAACATACACCTTTTTCAAAACTCATTTGCTGACCCCTTTTAAAACCAACCATTCAGTGCTATGAATGAGTCATGGACATTTAAATCAATTAAATCTATTTGCTTTGGTGAGCAATCCACCATATACACCTACAGAAAAGCTATTTTCATTCACGGGCAGCATCAGCAATGTGATCATAACTCCAAACACATATCCAAATTTCTTTACCCATGTGATTCCATGATCCTTGTTTCAGAGGTAGATAACTCTATTATTCTTGGTATTATTTTCAAATAATAAAATAAATAAAACGAACTTCAAAAAGAACAAGCAGATATCATGCAGAAGCAACTTTGCAATATATTTTTATGATGAAACCCCTCTAACTGAAAAATCTTATTGGGATCCATAGACCTGAAGACAAATTAAATAGGATTAATTAAATTTTCAAGAATTTTTGCAATCAGAAACTTGCAGCTGCTTTGTATTAAAAATTTATCACTATATGAGTTTATTTTTCTTTTAGTATTTAGAATACTTTTTCTGGGGTGAAACTGTCACATATGCATTTTGAATAAAAGTTCTGCATTTGGATCAAGACAATAAAAATGGTGAGTGAGTGTAAGGATGTGGTTGAAATCAGTATTGATCTGAAGATTACCTAGGTTTTGCTACACAGCTAAATTTTTATCTTGTAGAGCATGATAGCAGAACACAAAATAAGATGAACAATAAAGACTACTAAAAGTTCATATATCTTTAACAAGGAATTGGTCTTTGCATAATAAATAAATGCCAATACTTAAAAATCCAGAAGTCTTTCTGCATAATAAACTGTGGTTTAATGTCAAGGAGAATTGTCACTTAATTGAGTAACATCAGTTATAATTTATACTGTAGGATAGAAAATGCAATAATGCATATGCTAATTTAAAGAAGGTTTTTAAGGTCTCTCTGTAAAATCACCTATTTTTCTTGTTGTTGCTAAGAGGAAAAACGTTGATTCCCCATGAAACATTTTAATGAGTAGCAAAGTGTCTTCAACATATGATTTAACAGCTTTGGATATATACTTTTAATGTTGTCTCCAAAACAGCTGGAACAAAAAGCCTTTTGAAAGGACTTATGAATCACAAAATACTATAATAGCCCACTGTGACCTGTGATGAGCTAATATTCTCCATATAATCATATACACCTCTGATAAAAACGTAGGAAATGATAAATACATCATTGTGTGGGTGTGTTGGCTGCAATAGGTCATAATGAAGATTGTGTTAGAACACATCCCCACATTAGTGTTCCTTTCATTTGCTGATGCCCATTGTATTCCTGGAGATCAGTGATGTCACTGGTGGAGAGCAGGGGCAAGTGACATTCCTCAGGGGCTGGTATTGGGACCAGCATTGGTTCACATCTTTGTCAGTGACATGGACAGTGGGATTGAGCGCACCCTCAGAAAGTTTGCCAGTGACACCAAGCTTTTTGGAGCAGCTTTTCCACACACTGGAGGGAGGGGATGCCATCCAGAGTGGCCAGGGCAGGCTGGAGAGGTGGGCACATGTGAACCTCATGAAGTTCAACACAGCCAAGTAACAGGTCCTGCACCTGGGTCAGGGCAACCCCAAGCGCAAATACAGGCTGGGCAGAGAACAGACTCAGAGCAGCCCTGGAAAAGACTTCAGGGTCTTGTTTGACATGAAGCTCAACATGCAATGATCCAGCAGTGTGCAGTCATGGCCCAGAAAACCAGCTGTGTCCTGGGCTGCATCAAAAGTAACGTGGGCAGAAGGCTGAGTGAGGTGATTCTGCCTCTGGATCCTGTTCTAGTGAGACCCCACCTGGAGAGCTGCATCCAGCTCTGGGACCCCCAACATAAGATAGAGATGGACCTGTGGAAGTGAGTCCAGAGGAGGACTCACCGGAGGAGGCCATGAAGATAATCAGAGGATGGGAGCAACTCTCCTATGGAGACAGGTTGGGAGAGTTGGGGCTTTTGAGCCTGGAGAAGAGAAGGCTCTGGGGAGAACTTATAGCACCTCCCAGAACTTAAAGCGAGCCTACAGGAAAGCTGGAGAGGGACTTTTGACAAGGGCATGTAGTGATAGGTAAAGGTATCATGGCTTTAAACTGAAAGAGGGCAGGTTTAGATTAGATATTAGAAAGAAATTCTTTACTGTGAGGGTGGTAAGGCATTGAAACATTGCCCAGAGAAGCTGTGGATGTCCCATCCCCGGAGGTGTTCAAGGCCAGGCTGGATGGGGCTTTGAGCAGCCTGGTCCAGTGGGAGGTGTCCCTGCCCATGGCAGGGAATTAAGACCTTAATATCTCTTCTATCCCAAAGCAGTCTATGATTCTATGATTTCAAAGACAATTATACAGTACTGAAAAGAAGAGCTGACAAAATGCTATAGAAATAACTATCTCACAGTATGTCAAGAATTAACAATATCACACTATGGTTTGGATTCTGTTTCATGTCACTATAGAGTAAAAGCATTCTAGGTTTTACTTGTGTAACTGAGAGGTTTTTATAAAATATATGTATAAGGTACATATTTTCTTCCTAATCGAATTTTCAATTGTTTTACATGGATGTCTATTAGTTACCATGTTAAAAATTATTAAATTAGTCATAATTTTGTATGAGAAACTAGGCCATTTCTATAACTCATAATTCATAAGGCTGTTCCTAAATGTGTATAAGTCTACATACTTTGTCGTATTGTTTCAAATATCATATTTTACAGCCTGTGATGTTTTTCCTTAGCTTTTTGTGTCCTGCAAATAATATGTGTGGTACAAACATTCAGCAAACAACAGCAGACTTGCCTATTTTGTTTGCACAGCAAAGGAAGATGAAATATCCTAAGTTATTGTTCAGCATAATGTTGATTTCCACTGGCACAAGGGGGTTTTTACATTCATTTCTCTGACAATTTTAAAGAAAACCATACAGCCTGCATTAGTAACATAATACTGCATGCAATTTCAAAAGAGCACATAAAAGAGCCTTTGTGAAAGGGTCTTGTTATTCTAGTGCAATTCTGTAATGGTAGAACAAAAATACTTTGTGTGCTTCAACACAATGCTATGGACTCTCAAACATGCTCTTTCAAATAAAGGCAAAATACCTGCTGCTGGAGGAGGTTAAATCACTCTGTGAGCCTCAAATGCTCCAAAACATCTTAATCACTAAAAAATTAATTGGCTAAATAAGCAAATAATTAAAAATGGAAGCCTCCCTCCTGTTCTCCTTTCCCATCTCTCTCTTCCCAAAACAAATGCAAAAAATTAACTAAGGAAAAATTCTAGCTGAAACTGAACAGGATATTTTATAGTGTTAAGTGGTGTTTATGGCAAGATAAACTGAAAAGTCAGAAAGAATAATGAAAGAAAGCATCTGCTGAAATAAAACCTGATGAACAAGAGGAAGGTAAGATCACTACACAAGTTGCTGGATTCTTCATCAGTGTATTTTATTACCCTCGATTTAATCTCTGGATATATGTGTATTATCCATACTGTGCAGTAACATAAGTAGTATTTCTTTTCTCACAAATTGTTAAAGGGCCTCAAACACTTTAAACATCAAGATGAATTATATATCAGGTGAATATCTAGTCAGTTCTTTCTTGTTCTTTTAAGTTATATTTTACATTTTCAAAATACATATATATCAAGCCATGAGTTCTTCCTGCTAGTGGTTTCCATTCACCACCCAGTAAACCTTAATATACATGCCAACATTCTGGTGCACAGTTCTGTTTGCAACAGACTTCACAAAACTACTCATATGTTAAAAACAGAATCCACAGTGAAGGAATTTCACTGAATAAAAAAGACCCCACAATACTGACAGGCTGTATTTACATCATCCCTACTCTGGTGGCCTTATTTTGAGGACTCTTCTTTTTACTGTAACTCTAGCTGAGCAAAGCTATTGATTTCAAAAACTATCTATGCAAAGAACAGCAGAAGTCCCCAGTTTCTGGGATCTTTCATTCAACCTGCATTGCAACTCTCTTCTTTATTGTGTTTCACTTTCAGCTTAATATGAACATTTACTGAACTCTCCCTTTCAGGCCTTTGCGGCATTAGATGAATCTGAGGATAGCCTAAAGCCTTTCCTTAGATTTATGCTGAATCTCTAACTGTATTGTATTTAAAAATAGCCACATTATTTTTTTTTTCATTTTATTCTACATCAGTATATCTCTTAAAGAAAATCATACTTGTGCTTAAATATATAAAGAAAAACACCATCTTCCTGTTAAACATCTTACCTATAAATATCTTTTTAAACTAATAGCAGTCTGGTCTATGATTGAAGGCTCATAACCCTTCTTTTTCACTCATGACCAAGTTGCCTTTTATGTGCTTTATCCAGTGCTATTGCACAGCAATGGAAAAGCTGTTTAATATTATTGTTGCAAGATCAGAGCTCAGACCTCTAGAATAAATTTTCTTCTTATATATGGAGGGAATGAAAGAGGAAAAGAACAGGCAGTTTTAGAGACCAAATTACATTTCAGCAAGCTTTTATTTCAAACCAAAACAACAAATGAAATTTCATGTCTCAGTTCACCAGTGTTTAAAATGGTTTGTTAATATGGATTCCCACATTTATGGGTAGATTTTGTAAAGCTAGATTTCGACCTTCAAAAACAAGTCTATATATGTGCTCTATAAAATACTGAAATCTTATCTAGAGGAGATTCTGATCAGTAAAAAATCTGGCACAGCAGTACAGTGAAGACCCTGAAGTGGGTAATATTTATGCAAGCAGGACCCAAGAGCTAGGAATAGGATAGATATCACTTATCCCTGTAAGGTAGTAAAAAAAGTCATGTTTCTATTATTTTTGGGATAGGTTGATTTCTCCCCATACATGGAAACCTAGAGAAACCAGTTTCACTGCATGCTTTCATGCAAGGAGAGTCCTGCCCTAATATCAGACTTTATGTCATTTATTTTTAACTTCAGAAGAAAATATGAGCACTCTGTATAAGGCAACATCTTCAGTGAGAGCACACTGTCAACTGAAATTATAAACAGGTGATGATAATTAACAATTATCTTCAGTAAAGCATTGTCTGGGGTATTCATATTACAGATCCCAATTCCCCTTGATTGCAAGCTGCTAGGAAATTACATGGATATTTTTTTCATTCTTTTTAGCAACACAATTTTATCTTTGATGAGATGGTGAAGGATCCTCAAATCTTAAATAAGCAGGATCGGATTTTTACAAGTACCATGAAAGACAGACTTTCACAAATGCTTAAATATATTATTAGTTGCAATCCCTTTCTCTTTTTAATTGAACCTCAAGACTTCTGAAAAATTGGCTATTTTGTTATAAGAATTCAATACTTATTAGTCTACAAAATAGAAGTTGCTGGTTTGGGGTTTTTTGTTGTTTTTTGTTGAGTTTGATCTGACTTTATAAACAGTTTCTGTTGATAATTTATGTAACTTCACTATATACAGCTTTGTATTTGACATGTTCCGAACATGTGCATAGGCAAATAAAAGATGGAATTTCTATTTGTAAGAGAATAAATGCTTTTAAATCTTTCAGGCATTGAAGGATAATTGACTTCTAGTTAAAACCAGATACATGTAGAAAATAATTACATTTCATATGGAAACAATGCTGAAGGAATAACAAATGTAAATGTTACAGATGTTGCCAAGATAGAGAAAGAGAAGAACAACAGGAAGAAATAAATTGATAACCTGAAAAACCTGTTACCTTCTTCCTTCTCTTGGACCTGCAGGTGAAATTAGTGGCATGAGCTGTCATGGTAATAGTGCTATCCTTGACCAAGAGGAATACGCATAGAGATTGTTATCTTCATCTCTCTTTCAGACTCTCTAAGGAACTGTGATAGCCCAATTAAAATCTTGATCACTCCTTCAGGAGAGTGGAATTTAGTACACAGACTTAGTCCTATGATCTTGAGGAAACTCCCAAGCTGGAAACCCTTAATAAACAACTTAAGAATGGCCAGTTTCCATTAGAAACTCTATATTCAGTTTTTCTGTCTTTTAAATAAGTATCCTTGTGTATTGGCTTATAAATTCGTTGGGGAAATTATCCTTTACTGTATGACTACAAAGCACTTGATGGAATAGATTTATACTATCAGTCAGGGTATCAAATATTATAACTGTACACACTCTTTTGCAAACTATAAAACATACAGGAAATTGCTCTTTTAAGAATCTTAACAGCCATAAATTTTGTTCAGCTCAAATGCAGCTCAAATTGACCATATGCACCATATGCAAACTGATGAAATTGCACCCATATGCAAAGTGAAATCCTGCTGAATAGTTTGGAATGAGTTGAAAAGACAAACTTGAAAAATGACAACTACTGTTATCAAAAATAAAACAGCTTTTATTCCTGAGCGTGAAGTCGTGTGGTAGGGGATATTCCTTTGGTCAGCTGGGGTCAGCTGGCCTTGCAGCATCCCTTCCCAGTTTCTGGTGCATCCCCAGCCTACTCACGGGATGGCAGCAAGAACAGCAGGATAGACCTTGAGGCTGTGTAAGCACTGCTCAACTATAAAAATCTGTGTGTTATTAACACAGTTTTGGTCACAAATCCACAACATAGACCCAGAGAGCTTCTATAAAGAAAATTAGCTCTGTCTCAGACAGATCTAGTATGAGTATTTAACCTTATTCAAAACCCAAAAACATTAGTTCCTTTCTTGAAGTCCACCGTGCAGCTGTGGTTTCCTTAAAAAACAAACAAACAAACAAACAAACAAACAAAAAAACCCCCCAAAATTTAACTTAATAATTTATGTCTAATTTAATGCATTTTTTCAAGTTTCCATTTATACATTTTTCTTGAAATGATGTTAGAATGACAATGGGATGAGTCTACCTTAATTTCAAATTTTTATACCCAGTGACTGATTTTGTCAACAAAGTAGATCGTTCGAATATTGCAGACAGTTTGTACATAAGCTATCTGAAAACCTGGACAACTTTGCTTACATGAAGAAGATTTTATTTTCAAGTCTTCTTACAGCATCTTCAGCTTCCATTAAGATATACTGTAAAAAAATGAGATACAGAAGTAATTGCATGAAAAGTCAATGGCCTGTAGAGAAAGCACAACACATTAATTCACAATTCAAGGAGAAGAAAAATCTTCTTGGCATTGCAGGAACTGAAGTGCTTTGTATGCTTGCATCTTTTTCTCTAAATTACGTGAAGTTCTATCTTAAGGTAATTGTTGTTTACTGTTTCATTTTGAACACCACAGAAGGACAGATAATAAAACATTGTTTAGAACATGGAGAGTTATCATCCAGAACTAGAGACAGCATAGAAGCAGAGATGGTACTAGACATACATCCAGCACGGGAATGTTGACATTCTTGGCAGACCATACTGTCAACAGTTGCATAAAATTCACTTTCCCACCAGTGTTTCAACTTGTTTGATGCAGCATCTCCTGGGCAGCTTGTACATATTAACTACTTGCAGTGGGTTCCTTTCATACTTACTGCTACTAATTTAGGGACATTCAGCCTACCAAGGACCACTCCATTTAGGTGCTGACGTGTAGGTGTCTGCATGTGTGCTGGATATGCAGCTCATGGCAGAACACCCAGCGTGCTGGTGGTTAGACCAGGTATAACTGTCTGCCTCGGTCAGAAAGGCTCATTAGACACCACAGCCACCACTGACTGAACTGGCTGGGTGTCCAGTGGCGGTAATGAGAGCTTGAACCTGTTGCTCACTTATAGAGAGACCTAAATTCTTGTGCCTTAAATGTGAAGAGTCTAACATATGAAATCTAGGACACAACTCATCCTAAAGAAAACTTCAAAACAGGTCTAGCAAAACAGGTCTAGCAAAACCGTGCTCTGTTTCTGTTTTGTCTGTAAAGTGGGTCTAAGTGATGGTTAGCTCAGACAACCGTAGCTATGAGACAAATTCTTCCCTGGTTGATTAGCCTTGACTTTAAATTGAGATTTTTAAGCCAATTCTTGCTTTTTCTTAAATTTTCATACACATCTTGCTATATTTTTAAGTAGGGGATGGTCAAAAGTTCTGATTCATAAACTGTTGAGGTTGGAATCGGCCAGATAAATTCTGCTTTTGGTCTCCAGGGTAACAGCAATTTCCCAAAATGGCTATGTGATATTCTTAACAAGTATATCAAACCACTGGTCATGTTTCATATTACGTACAGTAAGCCTCTAAGCAGAACACACAAGAAAAGCAATCTGAAATAATTTTGGCCTCCTGCAAGGCAATTTGTAGTTTTATAATACGAAATTTTCTTCTTAACTTTGTACTCTGTTATATTTAGCCTGAAGTATCTGGCTATGAGAAGAAGATACACGATATGTTAAATTTTAATAGTTGAGAAAATTTTCACTGTATATAAACTTGCAAAAAACCACTTCCCTCACAATTCTATCCCACATTATTTTTTCAGTATTCCTAATGGTTTGGATAATATTTTGACTAATATACTGTGATTTTCACTCTTCTCTGCTGTTGTCCACTAAAATACTCTCGGTATGTGTAAGATGCTTCTAAAATATATTTTACATCTTTTATGTTCTGCAAAAGATTATTTCTTCTGCAGGAGTCCTCTGATAAGATCCTTGGATTAGGTTAAGAGAGAAAACCAAAGTATTCCTGATATCAAGCCCCTTAAGACTAGAACCAAACTTTGCAAATTATTTTAGTTGTTAGTCAGTAGCCACACTGTAATGATTAAGCAGTGGCATTGTGAACATTGTAAGCTTGGCTAATCTTTTATTTTATGGAAATCCCAAGATGAATGGGCTCTCTGGACAATAGCCACCAGGAGTGAAATTAGAAGAACTGAGCAGTAACTGGAGTGAAGGTAATTGCAGCAGTGGGACATCATGACCACCAACTCATTCACCACCTACTGAAAATGGACCCCAGACTCAAAGGGAGGGAAAAAATGTGCATGTGGACTAATTAGCATAAGACTTGAGACACATAACTAGCAAATAGAGCATTGAGTGCTAATTAATTTAAAAAATATGTAATTTATAACCAATGAATCCTGATGCCTTTGTTTTTTAATAGTGTAAATTTTCGATAATCGGGGACCCAGCCTTTCATGGGTTATCTCTCGGCTCCCTACTTTGCACAAACTAGAATAAAAGTCAAAATAACTCACCTCAGTGTGTGAGCTGGCACTGCCCATGGGATCACAAGCTCGCATTCGGTGGGCACCACAGCAAGGTACTGCCCATAATGCACCCACAAGATTGGTCTTTGCAGGCCATGGTGGTGGAAATCACAGTAAATCTAGTCTAGATGGAAGACAGCCTATTGGAAAATGAAGCAGTCCAGCGGTAGCTCTAAATGAAACTAGTGGTTTTAGTCAACAGCAGTTCTGTCTCAGGTGGCCACCATTTAGTCCAGTCAATTCTGAAAGCAAATACATTGTTTGTGTTCTTCTGTGGAAATTGTGTAATGGTAGGGGTGGGTGGATACACACACGTACTCACACCCATGGACACGCTGACTACATCTAACGAGGGAAATGTGGACCAGCCTTCATACAGTCAAAATGAAAAATGATGTAGCACAAAGAAGTCATAGATCAGCTGCAGTTTAACATCAATATCGTTAAGGCTATTGCGTTTTCAATTGATTATGCTTTTTAAAACATGAATTTGACCACCTTACTCGCTTTTCTACAGCTGAGAGGTATCATTATTGTTCTATTAGTCTGATTATACACATAGAGCATTTATAATAAGTTGTTTTGCCCTTTTTTTTTACTCCTTAATTGTAATGTAGGAGAATTTCAAGGATAATATGGAAAATCAAATGTGAATACATCTATAAAGAGTGTAAACCTTATCCAGTCATAGGGAGAGAAAGACAGTCACCCCCTTCAGTTCCTTGTTGATCTCAAAGTTGGTTATGGTAGTTACACTTCTATACCTGAGATTATACAGGAAGAAAAACCTTTTCCAGACAGGGATGTCAAACTCACTACTTACAAAAGGACATGTAATAGATGATTACTGAGGATTAGGACTCACATCAGATGGCTGTTTCATTGTCACAACTTGTGGATGGCCAATTGTCATAATGCATGGATAAGAACGGAAATAGGCTCCACAAATAGAGAATAGGTTCGGTATCACGTTTCTAATCAAGCAAGTTAAACAGGCAAGACACAGGAAAGTATATTCTGATAGTTTAACAAAACTATTTCAAGAATTTAAGCCAACTGATCTGTTTATTAGGAAAAAAATTTACATATTTTCCCTATATATCTCTTGGAGAAAAAATGATGGTAAAAATTCGTGGATTCCATTCTCGGACAGGTTCAAATCTGCTGAAACAGTGGAATTATGCTACTTTTAACTCTTTACATTAATTATAAGCTAAATAGAAAACTACATTTTTTACTAACCTATGCTGCAGTAAATTATAGAATTAACACCTTTTACAAAATTACTTTAATGCTTCTTTACATAGAGGGAAGGCATCGTGTTTATTTAATATCTGACTCTGAGAAAAAACGTTTGCTTGAGAAAGTCAATTCTTATTGTTCTATCATGTTATTTTAAGTTATTGAAACACTGCCACATATTTTCAATACAGTTCATTAATTTTCAAAGTCTGCAGGTTAGAAGGGAGCAAATTTCTATAACCATGCAAGTAGCATTATTAGAAATTTTTTTACTTTTGCTGATTTCAGCGTGCTTAAAACCACACATCACAGCCCTAAGCAAAATATGTACAATCATGCAGAAAAAGGGCAAATAATTATTATTTTTTCCAACTATGAACTTTCTGTTTCTGGAGCTGGAGCTCAAATGATTAATGGTAACACACTTTTTTTGTCCTGTAGCTTTAACATAAAGTCAGAGTCAACAAAACATGTTTAACACAGGACTGTTGTAAGGAATTTCACAGATTTAAATATGAAGCCATTAATGCACAGAACACTGAAGTCACTATTTCACAGGTAAAGATACAATACTTATCAGGATTTTCTTTTAAATAAAGTATAAATACTACAGCTCAAAGTACATTGACTGAGTTAGCCATTCTATCACAATTTCATGAAGTGCATCTACCACTTCCATAACTGCTCTAATGAGCTTTTAAAGCCTGGCACATACTCCTGATTCGATATGTTTTAAGTTTGGCACTGCGGTTTATAGGGAAAAGAAATAAATAAAATGAAACTCTGAAACTAAATTCCCAAGGGCTGAGACACAGAAGTTGCCTTAATCACTGCAACATGTGGGGGCCAGTCACACTGATCTTTCTACATTTGTGTGAATAGAAAGACCCAGGGATTGACTGGAGATCTCCCCATGAGTGCATTTGGAGGGGAACTGGCTTCCCTACGGTGATAGAGACCCTCAGGGAACCTGACAGGGCTCACGAGGCTCATCCTGGCAGTTGCTGCTCATGTGAAAACCTCTACTGACAAGGAGTGCACTGGCCTTGGGCATCAAAAGAGCAAGGGAAGGATGACCATAACAACCAGGAAAAGGATAGAACGTAAAAAGGGTATGCTTTACAGTGTTACCTACATTAATATTCTTTCTTTTTCTGTTACAATTAGATTGAGAATAATAGTAAATGGACTCTTAAGATATAAGTTATAATAAATAAATTCTGTAATTTAGTTAAAGGTGTGCTTCCACTTTGACCACAAACAAAATTTTGAGCCTAACACATTTTCGCATGAAATATTCTTCTTAAATTTAACTGCACATTGAAACCTTCAAAGTCATTTCTATAATCCCCAGAATGCAGTACCCATCGACTATTTTTTCACCACTTACCTTAGTTTCTAGATCATATCATAAAAGTAAGTATTTCTCATAGGATGCTTTGCCTGCATTCACCATGGAAACATTTTCAGAGGTAATATTGCTGCAGGAATGCTGATGGTCATTTAAAGAAATATATACACAATATATACATAATACACAAAATACATATATACACAAAAATAACTGTAAGTATGCTATTCCACTGCAAGTTGGTGCACTAAATGTTGATTAACTTTGTCAGAATTTGTATTTCTGCCCATTAACATCCTTAATAAGACAAAGAAAAAGGCAAAATATTTATATTTTTCTCATTAATAACACTTGGAGATCAAATCAGGAATTCCACTGATTCTGATATTCCACTAGATACTGTGATGCCAAATGGAAAAGAAATACCATCATGCACTGAGTTTGAGACATTGAGCTCACAGCAGGACTAGGGGAATGACACCACATCCTCTTTAATGTGTGGCAATTGGAATAGGCTATTGGTAACTGAAATTCCTTTAGTTGCTTGTCATTATACCCAGCTTGAAGGGAGAAGCTCGGATATGAGTCTGCAGAGAAAAATATTTTCCTGCTTGAACACGGTTCTTTGTAGGAAGCTCTTAATATTTACACTTTTTATACAGGATTGTTTTATTTTGCTTTGCTTGCAGCTAAAAGTGGTGCTCGGTAGGGATTATTTCTTATTCAGCTTGTTAAAAAATACATCACACTTTCAGGAAGGGTATACAAATTCTCAGTTAAGAGAAAAATTTCCCCAAGCTGTTTTTATTTTTTTCTCAGTCTCACATAACAGATCCATAGTCTTCATTGCAAGACAAAGGAAATATAATTTACGTTTATATTATTGGTTTTTTGTGGATGACATTTTCTATGTATTCTGCAGTTTATATCAGTCATGTTCCTTTCTTTAATGAGTGTGTAAAGCACGTGGGATTTGAGTCTTAGAAAGTGTTTAATTTTTCTTTTAGTTATACTTTTTCAATAAAAACAGAAATGAACCTTGTTGATGAAGGGATCTTTTACGTACAATTCACAACAGAGCACCAAGTGAAGCTTCTCATTGTCACCATGAAAACTTATTTATTAGCTGTTTTTCAGTGCCCATGACTAGAATGGCTGTATTTTAAAAGACTGTATTCCCTTTTTGAGGGAATTATGATTTTGATATGCAACCTATGGCTAGCAATATATAGCCTCAGACTTTTGTGCCCATAGAAAGTAGAGCTCATCTTGTTACCCTGATTTGTTCATGCAGAATCAATTATCTGTAAAGGGCAAAAAGAAGTGAAGACACTGGATACTGAGCGTGTGTAGGTTTATGAGGTTATTTGACCACTTAGTTAAGGATGGTAAGGCTACCATACCTTCAGATAAAATCCAAATTTTATTGTCTGTCACAATTTTCCAGCTCAGAGGTATCTGTTCCTAGAGGTACACAATAGTTCAGTTCAAGATATGGGAGATGGTTTGACTTTAACTTATACTAGAGAGTTCTAGTACAACACAAAAGGAATAAGGTAAATTAGACATGGTGGAGATACATAGTCATTCTCCAGCAGTAGCTTTCTCATTAGATTCATTGATTTTATGAATCAAAATGAAATTTCCTCAGGGCCAGAATCTAGAATCTAGAAATCAGCAAGTGCTCATTGGTCCTTGTCACATCCTCAAAAACCACCAGCAGGAATGATGAGTTTGAGAGCAGAAAGCAGAATGCAATCGAACATCTTGAAGAAGAAGTCAGAAATTTTTACCAGAGATCTGATGTCAAAATGTGCTGCCATAGGAAAAGTTCTGCTTTAATTACAAAACAAATCAAATATATTTTGCAGCATTAGTAGCTCTTGATATTTACACAGTGCATTTAATTTACAGCTGTCCAGTTATATTTACAATATGACTTAAGTTTAATGTCAGTGAGCCATTTTATAGAATGATACAACAAGGTACAAAATACTGCTACACATTAGAAAGCAGATGAAGTCTAGTTCCTGACTTTATACCCAGTTGTCATTTTGCTAAGTAATGAAAGACAGCAGCAGCATCTAGCTGTTCAAGCATCTATAGCTCCAGGTGTAGCCATTTTGAAAAGCTATTTATTCATCATATTTTTCCTATTCTTCATCACTTTTTTCCTAGATGGCAAAACAATAGTAATAACACTGTGTTACAATTATCCTTGACTTACATTAAATCTTTGCAACAGAAGTGACTTTTAGAGGCCTACTTCTGAATTACTGCAGTCTGACTGAGGATCTTTTCCCTAAAATAACTGCTCTACTAATTTTTTTTCAGACTTGGTTCTTTATTAATCTTAAAATGAGGGGGAAAAAAACCCAAAGACACAACCCAAACCCAGACCCACACAGGTGAAAAACTACCCCCCAAAACCTTCTATTAGAACATATATTTTTCATAACTCAAATACACTCCGCGAGAATATGGGTGTGTTTGTCCTCTAAACAGTTGTGCTTGCTCTAATCTTCCCAGAGTAGTGAAGTAAAGAAATCTGCTGAAGCACATGTTTCTTGAGGAGGAAACTTGCTAGGTAATACCAGATGGTTTTCTGTGACTCAGTAGATCAGTCTTTGGATGCAGGGAACAGGAGCACCCCAGAGCATTGTAGTCCTTTTTCCTCAAGGGTTGTGCCACACGTGTTCAGAACTACAGGTAAGCCACAGCATGTGCTTCACTGATTAAGCATGAAGAGAGTAATGAAAGCAGCATTGATCCCTGCAGCACCTACTCTAAAATCCCTTGGGATCTCCAGAGGGCCACTGATTGTTTTCCCACTCAGAGGATTACCTTTGAACCAACTGCTCAATCACCGCTTTCTTAAACAGCCACTTAAGAGCTGGCTTTTAAGGCAAGGCATGAAACGGAAATTTTCTTCCAAGTTTAACACACAGTTTAGGATCTAGTTCTAGTGTGATAGAAGCAAGCAGAGGTAATTGTAGCTGCAGTAGTCTATAGCATAGCTCAGTTTTTCTTTTCAAATACTTTTGCATTTACATGTGGCGTAACTAGTCTATCTCTGGTGTCCAAGAGGACAGCTTTCGGTGCCCCTCATCTTTGGAGCAGCGTGCAAGAAAATCGTGCATACGAGGGTCGGAGAAAAATTATGTGAGGGAAACACTGCTCTGTAGGGGTTGTCCACCAGGTATCTCATCAGCAAGTGTTTTTCAAGAGACTGGGCTGGACATGAAGGAGTATCAGGCTCCCACTGTGCTACTTGGCTACTACTGAAGGGCTTTACTCAGAGAAATTAAAGTTGGAAGTAATTTGAAGTTGACTAGAAAAGTAACATTAGGTTTGGGAACTCAAAAAGGTCAGATTAAAGGTGCACCAGTAGATTTGGATGAGCAGTTTATCCAAAATTTTTTCTTATCAGTAGTAAAAGTACTCAACATAACTAAAATACAAATAGCAAACTTCAGACAAGGCAAAGCCAGGAACTGCTTTTTTTATAGTAGGTGTTTTCATCGTGATATTTGAGTTTGGAGCTACAGTTTTAATGCATTCCTTACTGCAAAATAGAATTAAATACAATGTAAATTGATTTTCTTTTTTTTTAATTACAGAATCAGTGAACATGCAACAAGCAATTCACCAAGTGAAGCTAGACATTTCCTTTTGTAATTAAACCTTTTGACACTGTGGAAGGGAAAATTTTATGCTGCTTGATTTGTTTTCAATCTGTCAGGGAAATCATGGTGTATTTTCCTTTCAGGATAGCTACCAGGAAGTCCTAGAACTGTTAGTAAGGATGTTGTAAATGTGACCAGCACACTACTGTGGAAGTTTTCCATACAGTTTTTATTAGGAAATCTCAAGCGCAGGGATGGCAGCGAGAGATTTGGATTCACATCATGTTAGTGACACACATTTCTGGAGCAAGCCCCTCAGTCCTCAAGAGGTGATTATAACCCCGTTCATTGCCCACCCAGATCCCTAGCCAATGTCTGATGGAATAAAGGGGGTTATTTGCTTATCATCTCATCAGAGCAATAGGGGAAAAGGAGGTGTTGGGTAGGAGGAGCAAGACAGCAGGAGGTGAGAGGGGGCAGACAGCCATGCACTGCAGGAATACTCTAGGAGACAATCCTTTCCTGCTGGGGCAATGCCAATGTGCAAGCTTTACAAATGGCTGTGTCATCTTGACACAGCCCAGCTTTTCGGTTTTTCTGCACCTACGCTTTCTTTCATCAGTTCTTCACATATGCACAGAAAAATTTATTATTGACCCTTTGGGAAGCTTCAGACATGGTGTTATGATCAGGTTGTCTGGGCAGATCACACAAAGTCTTCTGCCCACGTGCAAGATATACTGAATATATATTTTAATTTAGATATTTTAAGCATTTGTCTCCCATGGGTCTTAACTAGAGGTCAAGATATGAAGTGAGATTGCAAGAGATCTTTATAGTTTAGTACATAACTGAGGAAAATAGAATGTGTCAGCCAAGTCAGGGCTATAACACCAATAGAAAATTAGCAGTGTTGGACAAAGAGGCAGGGAGATTTAGAGAAAAACTTTGTTTCTCCATTTCATTCTGAGACAGAAAGGACATTTTGTTTTAATATGACAGCAAACTTTACCGGTACCCCACTTGCATCTCTTGTCTAAAAAGCTAAATCAGATTTTTCTTTATCGCCTGCACTCTCTAAATTTCTGTCAAAGCTGGTGAAATTTTGGATTATGCATAGTATGCAATTAAAACTCTCTTATAAGAGGGTGTGTAATTTACCTATCGTATACTTATTACATACAAAATATGGAGGATATAGTCAGTGGTGTACAGCTGGTGTACAGAACTGAGTTGAGGTTTGGGAAAAACTTTTCTACCGAAATCATGATGAGATCTTGGATGAAGTATCTCTTTCATTAGGCCCTGAAAGTTGCCTGTGTCAGCGACTGTCATATCTCATGAGAAGAATTGTAACTTCCTGTAATTCACAAAAAAAGGGAAGGGTTCCTCCACAGCATAGGAAGTACATAAACTGAGAGACTGTAGAATATATATAATTATTTTTTTCTACTGCTAAAGTGACTTAGAGCACAAAGGAGTCTCTATTTGTCTTTGGCAAGTGCTTAGCTCAGTTTTTACACTTTTAGAAGCACAGCAAATGGACTGGACTTCTGGCAAATCCCCGAGGTTTTAGGATTGATCACATTAACTTGAGACTCTATCAGTGACAAATTCCTTGGAGGTCAAAAAAAGAAGAAAGACTGTAACAAAGTAAACGCCTGGAAATTGTTTTGCCTCTGCCTTCTCCCCCTCATTCTCTATCTCTACATCTGTGCACTTGTGAGAAAACATGGATAAAATATTTGCAAAAAGAAACAAAAGGAAAGTTGTTTTGAAATGTGTAGCAAGGTTTGAAGCCTTTGATACAGTAAATCCATGGTTTATTAAACTAATAAAAGTATTAAAATACAATAAACAAGTTCCTAATCCTGGAAATGCTTATGCACTTATTGAACTCCAAAGGACTATTACTCATGAGTAATCACGAGTTAAGCATATAATTAAGTATTTCCACTCGAACTTTGAGTCATTCTGCTCACTGCTATTTCAAATATCTCCCCATATTTGATGTTAACATGAAGTGGTGTGAACTTTTTTAAAAAGCTGAAAATAATTTGAATAAATGAATAATATTTCCTTAGAAAAATAAACAAGCATTAGATAAGTATGAAGAACTTAAAGGGCAAGTTTCTTATTTTATAGGAAATTAGGACAATTAAAATGCAATTTGTCTTTTTTATAAAATTTTAAGGCATTTAATACCTACATATTAAATCTCTTTGCTAATGACTTACCAGTTTTAAATACTTTGCAGTAATGACTTATATAATTTCAAGTGGTTATTTTCCATACTTCATTACTTTCCCCCAAATGATCATTGATTTGATAATTAGTTGATATTTTAAAGGCTAAAGACGTGATGTCCTTGAAAATGTTTTAAGTGTCTTGTTCAGGGCAAAAATAAATTATCATCTTTGAAATGCCATTCAACAGTAATTTTAGTGAGCTTTTTTTAGTCTATTACAGATTGAGAGAGTCTTTCATTTTATATTAATTAGTAGTTTGTGGCAAGGTACTCAGAAATCAACATATTGCACCAAAATTTCATGCAGTAAGATATCTCCCTGCACTCAGCGGGTAGCTGTAATGTATCTTTGAACAAAGCCCACATTTCACTTGATGTAAAAGGACTTCCAATTTTCACTGTGTCATTTCTCTTCTACATAACAAATTAACACACTCCATAACTTTTATCCCCTTCCCAGCAGGCAGGATACATTAGTACAAGATTTCTCAACCTCTTAGTGAGATTTTAAAAGTTATTTTATAAATGTTTTCACCAGACTCTAGGAATTCATCTGACCTCTTTGGAGAAGAACTCCTCGAAGGACAATATCTACCATACTACAGGAGTTGGAGCACACTGCCTTTGAAATAACCCTTCTGTCTTCAATGGACCTAAAGAACATGTTTAACCAACTTTTTAACTTGTGTATGTAAATCTATAGACTTGAGGACTAAACTGGGGTTAAGATCTTGTTCAGCAAGAATAAAAGCAGCAAAAGGTTAATACTTTTAACAAAAGACTAAAAAGGCTAATTTTTTAGCAAAAGACTAAAAACTTAAGCAAAGTAGTAGTGAATAACTATTTTTGATTAAATATATGACCGTATATTCTGATTGTGGCTGAAAGGTATTGATTAAACTACAGTGTTAAACACCTAAACTGATTAGCAATCAACTCACAGGGGCGGGTCATGCAGCTTGTCTTTGTCACCAAGGAGTAGATGGTGCCCTCCACAGCACAGGGAGGTGACACTGCTGCTGCGTCACCCAGACTGGATGCTCTTGAGAGCTGGTTATAAGAAGAAGATAAATTATTGATACATCATTAAACCATAGAATGGTTTAGGTCAGGAGAGACCTTAAACATCACTACTTCCAGCCCTCCTGCCATAGCCAGGGACAACTTTCAGCTAGATCAGGTTGTTCAGAGTCCCATCCAGCCTGGCCTTGAACACTTCCAGGGATGGGGCAACCACAGCTTCTCTGGGAAATATGTGCCAGTGTCTCACCACCCTCTCAGTATAGAATTTCTTCCTAAGATCTATTCTAAACCTACCTTCTATCAATTTAAGGCCATTCCTCCTTGCCCTATCACTACCTGTCTCTTTAAAAAGTCCCTCTCCATAGTTCTCCCTCTTTCCTGTAGTCCCCGTTTAAGTACTGGAAGGCCACTCTGGAATCTTCTCTTCTCCAGGTTAAAACACCCTGATTTTCTGAGCCTATCTTCATAGGTGAGGTGCTCCAGCCCTGTGATCATCATTAAGTTGATGGAATTCTTTGCCACTGAAGCCTTGTGTAAGAAAATTCAGTCGTCATCTGATATCAGGCTCTTAATGATGACAACAAGTTTTCCATTTCTTTGTAATGAGTAAATTCGTATTTGTCTGTTTTGAGAAGTAAATTAATCTTGTGAATAGCTCTAGCAAAATCTCTAGCAAAACAAAACTTTTGAGTACAACTTTTTTTTAATTTCTGTGATCTCTTTTAAATAAATAAATGCAAGAAATTTTCTAGAAATTTTGTATTTTCTAATAATTTAAAATAAAATGAGGATCCTAAGGGTTTAAGGTTTTCATGTATCATTATGTTTTGTTAAAGTAGAAACATTATCAATATTTGAAATTAAAACAAGCAGATAAAATTAGAGGCAACACTTGTTGACTTTAACAAAGGAAAGCATAAAAAGATGGGAATATTTGCAAGTTAATTAAACATGTTCTAAGTATCATTTATATGCCTAAGTCCCAATAAAACCAATAAAAGCTATAGCCACACTCAAAATGAAGTGTTTGCTTAAGGAATTTGTTGATTGGGCTAATAGAAGGTACTTAAGCACATTTTCTGTCACTGTGGATTAACACAGGTGTACTCAAACTCACTAATCTAGAGCCTACATTTTCAGTGACCCATCAGTTAAAGAAAACTGACTTTTAATGGCAGGCTTGATCCATTGTTTTTTACTTACTGTAAGTGTAGACTTAACTTTTAAGATGTAAATATCTTAATTCTAGTTTTATATGTTTGAGATTTTTTCTCAAATTATATATACTTTTTTTAATTGCCTCAGAAAGGGCTAAGAATAAACATAACTTATTTGCCTTATTTTAAGGTCAGGAAAAATTGCATCAGTTAGTGCAGATCTCACTGTCTGTTACTCAAAAGTAAAGTCCTTTTCCCCACTGCAGCATTCCAAAATTATTTTGTAACTGGTGGAAAAATTCGGCCTCTGTTGCTTTGATTGTAAATGAATATTTTTTTAAACTACATATTTAATGTTTTAATTACAATAACAGAGGGCTTTGTTATATCTATTGCAAATCACTGAACATGACATAAAAAGGGAATTCGAGTACAGTCACTTGGTTATTAAAGGGCACTCCACCATATTACAGAGTCTCCTTACAAAATCCCTCTGACAGAGTTTGCCTCTCACTATTTCATCTTTGAGTGATCACCAGTGTAAGAGAAATCTAATTTATATCAGCTTGATGTACTAGTGAGAGATTACAAAAAGTGAGTTTCCTGAGCAGCTAACCACCCTCACCACTGAAATGGATGCTCTGGCTCCAGATTTCTATTTCCATCTGTTGAACCTCTGCTATAATAAAGAACCATTTACACCTGAAGAAAAATTCTCTCCATGATAGGGTAGGGATAGGGAACCTTCTAATGGTTTGGTTTTCCCTCTTCTCATTCCTATCTTTTCCATGTGTTTATGAGGACTAGATACAGCCTTACTACTGCCAGCATGGGTGAATTAAGAATGGAAGCAGATATTTGCCCCATTTTACAGTTGGAGAAACTGAAGGACAAATAATTGTCAAGGTTTTTTTTTTAATAATTGCCTGAAATAATAATAAGGGAAGTGACTGAACTTAGAAATTAGGCTGAATTTTATGAGCATGTTTTTAATCTCTGCTTTCATTTCAGATCTTCCCCTACTTGAGAAAGAACCCAAGCACTGACCTAAGCCTCTGCTTCACCATCATCCACAGCTCCTTTTCACACCATCCCAAGGCCCTGACCTTGCTCTGTTACACAGCTCCCCCATCTGCCGTTTCACATCACTCAACCTATTTTAAACCACATGCCCACATTTGTAGCTTTGAATCATCTTTCCACAGGTACAGAATGGAAGAGTGCATGAACTCATTAATTTTTAGATTATTAGAAAGTCTTTATATTAATCTTCTCATCTTCTCCTCCCACATTCTCACACATATTCATCCTGGGGAGACATAGTCCCAGCAAGAAGCTATAAATATTCCATTTACTTATGACACATGTTAAAATTAATTTCTGAAAGCAATCAGAAAATAAAAAAATCAGATTATTTAGCTTCTTTTAGCATTGATAGGAAGACATTATCCATTAAAAGAAGCTTTTCTACAGCGGGCATATGAATCTGTAAAAAATATTATTTTAATAGCATACTATTTAATGTCCAATTACAATAGGATTCTGATAGAATATGAACAATAGTAAATGATCTCATTAGTTCTCTAAGTTTTTGCACAAAGAATAACAAATCGTTTCAGAATGTTGGTAAAAATATACAGTTTTATCAGAAAATTAATCTTTATTCAATATTTGTGTGACTCTACTTATGTGATAGAAGCTTAAAAATCTGAGTGGAACAGAAAGAGGGAAACTCTCTTCATATTTATTAGAAATTCTGGTTTACGAACAATAGAAAATTAAAGGGTCACTTTATCCAGAACACACAAAGTATGTAAGAAACAGCACATTGTTCCATTCCAACTATTTCTTTCTTTCTTGGTTTGGAGAAATCAAGCTGTAGAAATGTGGTGGGCTACAACACAGTTTATGCTTTATCAGCTGGATGTGTCAGTTTAAGTAATAATTAGTAAGGTGGCTTAATTTTATTATTTTGCCATACTTGCGGTACAAAATGTCAATACTTCTTTATTTCAAGCATTGAGCTGCCATGATGTAACAACTGCTTATCAAGCCAAGTGAAGACATAAAAAGCAGAAGGCTGTACATGTAGTTCCTAAATCCTCTTTAAGACTTTTATTTATTAAAGATTGTGGTCTCTGTGTGTATGTGACTTTGAGGAACATTCAGCTAACATTTCTGACTCCTTCATATTACTGATCTCACTAGTTCATTGTTTGGGCTCTCACTTAAAGGATGGGAAGAGGTACATGAAATCTCCTGCTCCTAACAGACAGCTGAATGCTGGTTATGTCATTAAGATTTTATCTGTGCAAATAAAAATGCAGATTATGAGCCTTAGCATATTTTCCTACCACTGCAAGGCTAAAATGGTGCATCATTTTATGCCTAGTATTAAGTTAAATGCAAGGCAGAAAATTAATAAAAATGTTGACCTTCCTAAACTAATATTCCAGTTTCCAGGTTAAGGACAGAATAAGGGAAATGCAGAGAAGATACTTCAGAATGTTCACTTTGACATTTCTTTCATCTTTATGAATAAAAAGTTTGCATTTTGTGCTGAAAATAGAAACTTTCAAAAATTTTTTGTGATGGAATTTTTTGACTAAAATATTAGCTGGGAAAGATGAAAACTTTTCTCATGAGCAGATCAATTTTAACAGCTTTTAAATAACTAAATGGTAACCATATTTTTATGCCAAATTATAAGAGACCTTTATTTCAAATGATCACTTGCTACTCTTAAATGACTATGCAGAGTCTTGTCCTTGAATGAGAACTTCCATAAATTCTGAGTTAGGCATAGTAGGCCTCTGAAAGATGTTCATTTAAAAACAAAAGAGAAGATATAATGAACTGTCGAAACACTCTGAGAAAGTAAAAATAATATTCTAAAGCACTTCATAACCTCTTTATTTGAATTGAATTTTCAAGTCTTTTGCTTTGTTATGAATCAAAGAAAATCTAAATTTTAGGTATGCATTTATATTAGTCCACGTGCAGACATGTAAGTCGTTGATAGCCATGAATGACAGGTACAATTCTCATGTTCCACTTGTTTTTAAGGAAATTTCAGTCTTAAAAAAAGGTTATTAAAACTGATGAAAACCAATTTAGATATAAGCAATCTCAAACACACCTCTCATTGGACTGATACTGTTTTTAATCAGTGAAGAAAAGTTGCACCAAGAAGAACAAAGATGAAAGTGAAAATGTTCTTGAGTAGTTTGACCTTCTACCTCTTACCACATGTAATGTTATGAATGAGTCACCTCTCATCATGTATGATCAATAAGGACTCACTTTCATAAGCAGAGCCTCTTAGACGCATCTGAGCTGGTTTGAGAAAAATACTTCCAGACTTCTCCAAATGATTCACTAAATGGTGGTGAAAACCTCCTGCCCTTTGTTTTTGTGTGTCACAAAGAGTGTCACTGATATTTACAGGAGCTATAAGAAGTTACATTGGAGAGTCCAGCCCTTAGTTTCACATTATCAATATAGTATCAACAGTCAGATCTTTTAAAATTTCATAAAAAAGAGCATGAACATTATGAACTAAAAACGTTCAGAACAGATTTAGGCAATTTATAAGCAAAAAAGCTTTTTGTTTCTAACTAGGGCCTCTTCTGTTTGAACACCGTTAATTTCTCCAAGAAGGAGGGCCGTAAATATTCCAGACCACATATTTCTAGCATGCATAATCTGTACTGCTTTTCACCCACACCCAAAGGCTTGGCTGCCTTTGGATAGAGCTTTCCCAGGACCTCTTTAATCCCTGGAGCCATAAGGATCTGCTGCCATTACTACAAAAGACAGAGCTGAGCTAAAACATAGGGGACATTTGACATCTGAAATGATGGCATGAGATGCAGCTTTGAAAGTATTAGCAGAGGATGCACACAGACAATGATTATAACACCAGTTGGAGTAAAGAGACCTTACAGGTTAAAAGGATTAAAAGTCTATTTTACTAAAAAGTGGATTTTTCCTTGTATTTTGCAGAGAATAAATTTACACATTAGACAAATACACGAAAAAGTAAAAGAGCCAACTATAAACACGATCACATTTTTCTGCAATATTCAAGATGCCATTGCTTGCATAGCATGCTGTAATTAATCCTTTCAGGATCCCCTGTCATGGTTGTACAACATAACTACGGGTTGTCCATCACCTAATGACTTCTGCAGGTGAGCAATTATTACAATAATTAATACCTAGAAAAATTACCAGGACAACCCTGTACTGTTATTTATAAAGAACACTTGCTAGTTATTGTGTGAATTTTGCATTGTCACCCAAACCCATACTTGTATTACTTCTTTTCCATATCAAAATTATCTTCATAGTATCACATCCTGCTAAAAAACAGCATAATTTATTCCAAGATTCTTCAAATAAACAAATATTTCAGTGTAAATGATATCAGAAAGATCACTTGAGGTGTGCCAAAATAGAAAATGCAATACTTTACACAAAACTGCAATAACCAGATTAGCTTGGAGCAACAACTGATGATGGGAGAATATAAATAAATTGTATATCTGAGATACAAGAGAAAAATATTTGCTATTACATTTGTTTAGAAATGTTGCATACAGCTGTAATAGGTACAGAAGAGTAAATGGGTTTATCTCCTATATTTTGATTCCCACCAACTCATTCAATTACAGCTGGAATTTTGCAATATTTCCTTTGATTCTCTTATAGGTTTCGTATTTCATAATGGACAGAAAGAAGAGACAACAGAAAACGAAGCTATTATTCTTGTCTAACATTCAAGGGCTACAGTTTTAATCGAAAATGAACTAATACTTTGAGGCACCCATCTTTTCTTTATCCTCCCAGACTGTGGCTTGTGTTGAGGTACCAGCTCCACCACAGATATTCACAATTCTCTGAGTAACTTAGTTTTGCCTTCCCTAAAAGACAGTCATGCTACTGACAAGAACTTCAGTCCTTGAAAACTTAAAGCCTCAGCCAGCATTTGATTTCCAACAATATGACAGGAATCTAGGACCACGCTGGCTTTGCTTCCAACCTAAGGATATTTTATGAAACAAAACACCTTTCATACACCTAATTTTCTAGTGTGATAGTATTCCTCTCCTGTTTGCCATTTTAAAGTTTGCCCACACCTTGGAAAACAGAACCGGAGTGTAAGGCAGCCCTCAGCAACAGCAGCTGTTGTCTGACTTGTCCCTGACCACAGGGCAATGACAAAAAATTTGGGGCTACCCAGCATGAAGGTTCTGCATACTCACATATGCAGAAGGATGACACCCCTGCGTGTATCTTACCTTTGTGGGCAACGTCTTAAGAATAGTAATGGAAATAGAAAAATCATAAGTGGATCAATGACTTTAGCTGGCACATCTACATATTAATGCAGTGGCGGGCAAAATGCAGATGGTCTAAAACAGATCTTCATAAATATTTACTATGCTCAGGGAACACGGTTACAGGTATATACCAGTTGAACCCTTGTGCTTCAGCAGCAGCTGGTAATGCTGCCAAACACAGTGTGATTTACATAACTTCTTTTTTTATGAATTATACTGGCAGCATTTATTATGTTCCCTATGAGACATATCAGTACGCTGTATTTCTCAAGCTGTATGAATCTCCAGGGATTCAGAAGAGACTCAAACTCTTCCCTACTCGTGAACAGGTTTGGGGTTTTTTTCGCTACACAGAGATTTTTCTAACTGTATCTTTCAGCTGACCCTCAAGTGATAGCACAAAGGAGCAGCAGATATACGTACAACCATATAAATTAAAATGAGATTTCACTTGGAGCTATTTAAGAAATCACACATAAGGCACAGGAAATGTGAATATGAAAGTACAGCAGCCAGTCCTGTCTATCATGCCCTTCACAGTCAGGCTGTGTGTTGGATAGTTTCTCTGTCAGAACAAGTCTCCTTTATGACTGGAAGACTAAAACAGCTTTCCTCCTATCAAACTGCCCCTGTTACCCAGTGATTTTAATGAGATTTAATTAAAGGACCCAGGAAGTTTCACTGCTCTTACTGTACTTTTGGAGTTTTTTGTGTTCATGGAGGTGGCAGGGTTTTAACAGTTTAGGCTGTCTGGGAAACATCCCCTTTGAAATGAAACTTCCATTTCCCACTTTCCCAAATTACAGTTTTCTAGGGGTTGTTTACTGCAACACAGATGAGGAAAAAGACAGATATACACCCAAAAAAGCTGACGCTTGCAACAAAGTGTGTTTATAGGCTAAATCAAACCAAGCATATCTTTGAACAGCAGAACTCTGTTTGAGAACAGATCTGTGTATTTCTCCCTGACCAATAGGATATATTTATACAGCAGTTTATTAATAATGAGCACCAACATTTTACGCTTATTCCTATCCAGTGTAACTCACTGATGTACTGTTATTTAGCACTATAGCAGAATTCCTTTCTCTCTGAGTTTTAATCATATGAGAAATTAGATTGAATTTGCATTTATACAGCAAATTTTATGATGTAAGTTTCCTAATATACTTCAACTTGATACTGAAGTAAATTGTATTATCCCTAATGGGTCATCAGTTCTTTGGTTTAGTATTTGATCTTGCTTTATTATCTTCCCTAGCTATATTCCATATCTAATTTTTTCCTGAAATGAGCATTATTGATTTACTCATTAAATACTGTCTGTTTGGTGTGAATTTTTCATCCAAGCAGTATGATGAATCCTTTTTAAAATAATGATTATATGCTGCATAAGACTTGAAATACTGTCTTCCTGAGATGGTTTTCAATGGATTGCAACTGAATACATTGTATACAAAAAATGTCTTGTACCCTTTCTGCAAAATGACATCCATTGATTATATCTCTTCAAAAGTGGAACAATCAATAAATTATTATATTTCTTAAAATTAAGCTCATTTCAGGGTGAAGGATTATTTTCTTGGTTTCATTTGTAGGTGGTTTGTTTCTGTGCTACTTCAGCTTAAAAAGAAACCTCATATCACAGAAGAGTGGTTAAAAAATTTAGAAACGTTTAAAAATGCGAGTTTAATCACGCCAAAAAAACCACAAAAAATCCCAAAGAAAGCAGATTGGGTGAAATGAGACTTCAGTAGTCCAACTTACTGACACACTGTATTTTACAGCTACTCAGATTTTCAAACCCAGTGAGTGGGTCTGGAGACATGAAGTTTTTGTCATGAAGGATCTTTCTGATATTTTTCCTAAATGCTCAGTCCAAAGAAGTTGGGTCAAAAGCAGTTGATCCTGCTACAGAAATGTGCACAATTAGTCAATGGTGTCCAAAATTGAAGAAAATATTGCATTCAAATTCAGCAACAGACAAAAAAATAATTTTCATAAACCACAGTAATGTTTTTACATAGTGTGTTGTTTGATTCAGGTCTGTATATTTTACCTTATTGAAGTAAAATAAATACACATAAATACACATAAATATTTTCAGAACATTCCAACCTTAAACATTTTGTGATTTTATGCACTGGTATTCATCTAAGGAATCCAAGGTTTTACAAATGAAATTATGTGGACATGAAGGAGAAAAACCATCCCACGTGAAGATGGTTAGGCTGTGGAGCAGCCTGTGCTTCCTCCAGTCCTGACAGTCTTCCCTGAGCAAAAAAATAAAACCCTGAGCAACCTCCTTTGAATGCTGGGTGAGGAAGAGACCACCTGAGTTCCCTTCCAATCTAAATTATTTTATTACATGGTGATATTCAATGCATAATTATCAAATTAACAGGGCTGCATTACACTACAAGTTTCATGGCACTTCCTGCTGTAAAGCATCAAAATATGAGTGACACACAGTTTTTCCAAGTATATAACTCTTTTCAGCCCATTTTTTAGTATGGAGGTAATAATTCTTCTCAAAGCCAGTTACAGGAGCAAAACTGTAATGCAAAAAAATGCAAAACTGTTTGGTTAAACACTGTCTGAACTTCTAGAAGTTCACTATATTAAGAAATAAAAATGCTGGAGTGTCAGTAGGAAATGTTACCTTCTCAGTAGTATTTAACAATTCTTCATGTGGCCAAACCAAATGAGTAATCAGCTTGTAATTATCTTGCCACAATGCTATGGAGGTGTGCATTATTCACTTTTGGATACTGCGGCCATGAAATAAAGGAAGAAAATCAGCAGTTCTTGCAATCTAATCCTGCAATATTAAGTGCCAAGTATATGTGCCTAACTTGCTTTCCATTTGTTTCTCAGTGAGTATCTTATCAGCTGCCAGTGAATATCCGATTACTGGAGACAGCCTCCAGATGTTCTATCTTCAGTTGTTTGTGTCACTAATGGCAAACACAGGAAGGAACTCTTCCCTAACACTGACTGCATTTTAAAACACGATTGTACATTTCTATTCTCATTTGTTTCCTTCATGGACCAGTGGAGCCTGCTTGTTTAGCACAGCAGAAAGCAAGTTGCATAGAGCATTCGAGTTAAAAATCATTAGCTTGGCTCTAAAAATTTTAAAAAGATTAGCTAGAACATACACATGTGCCAAGCAGTACTTTAGTCTTTACCATATCATAACATCCTTCTTTGTTTTCCTTTCTTTTCCCTGATTGATGAGATTCAGAAACAAACTTTCTCTAAAATTCACCTCACCAAATGTGCCTAAATAAGTCTTTTATGAAAGAAAATAAGTATCATGAAGTGTTTTGAAGTTACAAAAAATCAACATGCACAAGCTGGGAACACCAGCCTGCATTTCACCATTTCATGACTAGGACACTTATAAGCAAAAATGAGCCATGCCACTTTCCACCCTCATTTTCTCTTTCTCCCAAAAAGCTTGTAGACAAGCAACACACAAGAAGACTTAAGGGGGCTGAGTGATGGCTCCTTCAGTTTCTGGGGAAAAGAGCTTGGAAATCCTCTGTTGCTGCACAGTGATGTGCACTGGCAGCGGAAAGAGGGAACTTTCTGTAGACTTCACTAAACACTGCAGCCAGTGAGGAGCAGAGTCTCCTTCATTCCTGGCAAAAAAATCCCAAAACTGATGATACTTTTCACTGCAGCTACCAAGCACTGAGAAGATGAAGACACATAAAGATGTGACATGACTTCAAGAAGAAACACACATATATATGTGGTCACTGCAAGTAGAGAGTATACATGTGTTATCACTGCAATAAAATAATAGACCAAAGCATCCTATGCTGTAGAACAAAATGGTTGAGACTGGAAAGAGATAAAAAACATCCCGGATCAAATCTCATTTTCAAGTGACGAAATTACACAGTGTTACTCCTTAAGCTGAACTCCAATTCAGGCCATCACAGAGAGATATTGCTCCATGCCTTTAGTGCCTTGATCATGAGAAAAGATTCAGAAGTCCAAATTAAATTTATTCATAGACAGTTCAGGTGCATTTGTTCTTATGTCTTTTAACTCAAAGAGCTCTTTTTGCTATATAGTGCTCACTTCTTTGATGAACCAACTAATACCAAGCTCTAACTCATATGTATTTTTCATTTTGCTAAATTTAAAAAGGTATTTCAGTGTCATCTCTATTCTGATCATCCTCATAGTTCTTCCTCAAACTCTTAGGTTATTACTCACCCTTCCTGAGTGCCAGCAGTGATGATTGGACCCAACATCAATTTGAGGTCTCTTTGGTGCCTTGAACAGTAACTTTAATACACCTATATCTCTATACAATGATCTACTGATCAACTCATTTTCTCTTTCTATATTGTTTCTAAAAAACAACCTACCATCTTACAGAAATAATTTCTATTGTCCCTAAATTCTTGACTTTGTACTCTTTGTTACTGAATTTAATTTTCTCCTTGCCTTGCTTCCCACTTATTTTTTCACCCCCAGGTGCCTTATCAAGAACCTTTTGATGTCATTCAGTTTATACATCTGAGTGTGATAAGTCCTTCTCTAAAAGGAAGTCCCAATGAAGAAAGACTTTTAATGGAACAGAAATCAGATGACCATCCACTAAACTCACATTAAATAGATAACAGAGTCTAATAAAAGAGGAGATGTGTTCACAGGCCACAGTAGCAACAGATAAAAGAGAAATCATGTATAAAATTTATGGGATTCTAAAATAATCTACAATCCCAAGCCAGGGCAAAAGATTCAAAACTCTAAAAATATTGTGAATTAAGAAATCCAAAAGAAATACAAATCAAATCAAATCAAATAAATGCAAAATATTTTTTAAACCTTCAATATTTTTATTTTCAGTTTCATATTATTTGTACTGAAGTTATTCTACATTTATCCTATATGACCAGACTTAGAGAAAATTGTGATGAAAACACAGCCCCAAGCCTAGTAATGATATCATTCTTGGAATTTTCAGAGCTTTTACACAACTATTTTCACATTTTCACTGAAGTCTTACCCAAAAATATTTTGGCTTGTCAACAAAGACAAATATAGTTTCTTCCAAAAAAATATAGCGCAGAGCTAGAAGCTCTGGAAGAAGATTTGTTTTCATTGCCCAACACATCAGGCTATGGCAGTCCTTCCCATCTCCATCAGTCCAATGATAGAGTTTTATTACTTCCCATGGATGAGTCCTAATGAACACAGAATAAGCTGCTCACACATCTCTTCTCAGCCACAGTATGGAATTTAGTCCTTCTTTTTAACCCAAAGAATTAAAATTGCATAGTGGCCAACTGAGACCCTAAATTAAATCTATATTTAAAAGTATTTCCATTGCATTATTAGCAGTGGCAGCCACAGCAATTTGTTCGGGATCATACCTGCAAGATTCCTGCAGTTTCTGAAAATTGTTAGAGTAAATTAAAACAAAGATTTTTGTGATACATTTTTTCCTCATTGTGGAGACTCTCAAGCTGAGCAAATACATTATTAGTCTGGTGTAAGTTTAAGTGGGTACTTAATAAAGCAGCCAAAGCTCCACAAAGATCATGGCAGGCTTATAATTCTAATTTAGTTTGAATTGGAAACCTCCTGCTATTTCCTGAGATATTTTTCTATTATCTCTGTGATATAGCACATCTAACACTGGACCAAAATCATTAAGGCTGTAGGTACAAATGCCATTAAACGCGTGTGTCAAAACACATGTATATATATTTTCTGTATCTGCATGCTGCAAGTGAGACTTCTTTGTACCCAGATGATTAGTAACATGCTCATTTAGTTAATTACGTACTTAATTCAGGGTTAGACTCACACGGGAAGGATGGCGAGTTGCTGTGCTCAGTGCTCTCGGGTGTTGCTGCCTACGGGGATCCCAAGGCAGGCTGGGCATCACGGCTCTGCCTCCAGCGTGTTTGTGCCAGCCCCTGAGGTGACTCTCAGTGACTCAACCAAAGAGTGGCCTGAGCTCAAAAGCAGGAAATGTCAAAAAGGTCACATCACAGAGGTAAAGAGAGGTGCTGCCTGCAGCCAGGTTTCACAATTTCGGAGCTTCAAAAGCCAAAGGAGGAGGAGTTATTTCTATACATGCTGTTTCGTCAATATGTGTGTCTCACAGAAGAGGTAAGAAGACATAGTCTCAAGTCTAGCAAAGCAAAACAGATATTTGAGCCCACATCTTGGAGTTCAGCATGAATGGATTGGAGGACAGTGTCCACTAACCCTAAGCCGAGGGCTGAACTACCTGTGCTCCATGGTCCAGGGAAGTACAGGAGACTGGAGGAAGCTGACAATAGTGTTGCCAAGGTGTGAGAAAGCATGTGAGCTGGATCCCCACAAGAGAAGAAAAGACACAGACAAAAATGCCTATATGGAGAGAGAAACAATTGCTGGCTCAAGGTTTCAAAAGGAGAAATGGAGGTGACAAGGTAAAAACACTGAGTGAAAAGAGCGCTGAAGGGTGGCATTTCAGTGGCACTGGAGATCAGCCTTTCAAGTGCAAGAAAACTGCAGAATAGTTCAAAGTGCTAAACATATGTTTAACAGCGTCTCTTGGGATTTACCATCAATAATTACATAGTCACTGAGCAGGGTAACTACAGTGTTTGGTGAATGTTTGCAGTTGCTAGAGTCATAAAAGATTTACACCAATGTTAGCTTGAGATAAGTGAAGAAGTAATTTAAGACTCTGAGTTTCGTCTCTTTGCAACGCGTGCAAAATATTTATTCCATGTAATGTGTGTTATTTTTATGACTTGGCAATTGTTCTCTCTTCCTTAAAAAATCTGGAAAAATTGCACTAATCCTGCATATTACCCAGTTCAAAACATATGAAGGTTAAACTTGATATTTGCAGGAAAGAAACTTAAGAAACCCAAACCCTATCTACTCGGTGCATTGTTCTCTCAATTTCTTGCATCTAAATTAGGGGTTAGGTTGCCTAATTTTTTTTTTTCACTCAAAATCGTGCTATAGCAAAAGGAACAAACTTGGTACGCAAAGCCAATAAATTATTATTAGTCTAATCTAGCTAACTAAATAGCTTAATCCATTAACAGTGATAAGAATGCTTATAGTTCAAAACTCATGCAGTTAAAGTGAGATGTGCACAAACCTTCCAATATCTCCTCGTTTCTCCTGCCTTACTTGCATTCCTGCTATAAGCAAACTGTATTGACTGGGCTACAAGACTAGAGTCTGTACTGGCCCTGCAAGGCCTCTGAAAAACAGCAGATTTATTCTATTGCCATTTTTTCCCAGACCATCCTGTTAATGCTTTCATAATCTTGTGTCTTATGGTGGCACCAACAGCTGCACTGGACTAGGGTGAATAATAAATTAGACAAGGGTAAATAAGACTTGTCCAAAACTTGAGGAAAAACTGCACTATCACTGAGTTAGAACATACCTTTACTTTTCTGAATATCCACACAGTTTCAATGACTAAAATATTTTTATTAATGTGTTTATTATACAGAACTACACATATTCAGCCTTAAAAACCTGTCTTTACTGGCTTACCAGTCTGCAAATACTTCATCACCTTATCCACAGAGACACACAGGAGCATATGTATAAGATATACGAGAAATTAGCAGCAGTAGAAGAACTTCTCTGTTTAAAAAAAAACCAAAAAAATACCAGTGGATAAGCTTCACCACAGAGGTCATAAAAATAATTATTTGAAATTTTATTGATTTATGAGACAGATCTCCATCTAGTTATCACTGTTTCAACTCCAGTGAAGCCAATGAATTTACATTTACATCTACTGAAGTTTTACCCCACACAGCTAATTGACTCAGCTAAGAGTATGGTGTCAATTGAAAAATCTTAAATAGCAATTACAGGTAATGCATCTAAGATTTTATTTCTTATAGAAGAGAATCTTGGAAAAATAACAAATTTTAAGCTGCAGAGTGCAATTCATAACGCTGCAATTTTGAAAACCTGTGTTACTGCATAGCATTGTGCTAGAATGCTGTACCAAATATACCATTTAAGTGGTTTTTCATGCTTGATGATGACCCTTACCATGTGTTTTAAAGAGGTGGAGAGAGAGCTAGATAGGGAATTAATATACAAAATTATACCACAGAGAATACAATGAGACTGTTGTTTCCTTTCTTCTCCCATTTTTCCTCCCCTGTCCTAAAATGTATGGATTTGCAAGATTTAAGCCATTTATCCCTGTCCTGAACATAAGAAATGGGAAGGATGCAACTCAACAGAGTTAGTGCTGTCTGAGAAGACAGCAAGGCTCAACAGCTCCAGGAACAAGCCAAGATAGCTTTTCCTCTGTGTAATGTCATCAGAGCAGGATGACAGAATACAATGTTCTTCTCTAGGGAGTCCTCTACACAGCCCTCATACAGCATCTGTAGGCCTAGGTGCCTCACACTCTGCTTATTAACCAGCTTCCGTAGTTGCTGTTTTCTTGTATGTTTTCTTGGTGGGGAAAGTGTTTAGGTACAAAGCTGAATAAGAGAATTATGCAGAAAATTCTCTTTGAAAAATAATCATAAGGAGATATTTGCAGCTGCTTTCAACCTCTTGTACCTCTAAAAGTTGTACTATTGTTCTGAGTACCTCCTGAGCCTTCTACCTCTCATTTTCATTCAAATATTTATGTCTTTGAAAACAGCACGAATTGCAGAATCACGGAAAATCTCATATTGAAGGGAGCCCATAAGGGTCATCCAGTGCAACTCCCTGCTCTCGCATGAGTGTCCAACACTAAGCTGTATCACTAAGGGCATCATCCAGTCATTCCTTGAACTCTGACAGGCTGCTGCCCTTGATCACTTCCCTGAGAACCCTGTTCCAGTGACCAGCCACAGCATCAGTGAAAAACCTCTTCCTAATCTGATGCAGCTTCATTTCATTTCCTCAAGTCTTACCGCTGGTCACCAGAGAGATCAGCACTGCCACTCTGCTCCCCCGTGAGGGAGCTGTAGAGAGTGATGTAGTTAATATCAGCCTGTGTGACAGCCAGTGTGCTGGACCATGTACAAAATTGTGCTCCCAATAGCAGAAGCATTCCGCCATCCTCTTTCTTTGTTTTTCAAATCGTTTCTTGAAACCTAAGAGATTCCTGGTGTGTAGTCATAGAATCATAGAGTCATAGAATATGCCGAATTGGAAGTGACCCATCAGGATCATTGAGTCCAACTCCTGGCCCTGTGTGGGACACCCCAAAAATTTGACCATGTGCCTGAGAGTGTTTTCCGAATGCTTTTTGAACTCAGACAAGCTTGGCACTGTGACCACTTCCCTGGGGAACCTGTTCCAGTGTCCAACCACCCTCTGGGTGAAGAACTTTTTCCTGATATCCATCCTAAACCTCCCTTGATTCCTTCATGCCATTTTCTTGAGTCCTGTCACTGATCACAGGAACAAAGAGATCAGTACCTGCCCCTCCACTCCCTCTCTGAGGATGTTGAAAACCACAATGATTTCCCCCTTCAGTTTCTTCTTGTTTAGGCTGAACAGACCCAGTGACCTCAGGAACTCCTCCTGTGGCTTCCCCTCAAGGCCCTTCACCATCTTTGTTGCCCTCCTTTGGACACTAGCTAAGAGTTTAATGTCTTTTTTTTGTAATGCAGTGCCCAAATCGCCCCCAGCACTCGAGGAGAGGCTGCCCCAGTACAGAGCAGAGCAGAGCAGGACAATCCCCTCCCTTGCCCGGCTGGTGATGCTGGGCCTGATGCCCCCCAGGACAGGGTTGGCCCTCCTGGCTGCCAGGGCACTGCTGGCTCGTGTTCAACTTTCCATCAACCAGGACCCCCAGGTCCTTTGCTGTGATCCTGCTTTCCAGCCTCCCGTGCCCTAGTTTATGCACACTGCCAGGGCTGCTCCGTGCCAGGTGCAGAGTCCAGCACTTGCCCATGGTTAGTGATCGTCCATCTCTCATTTGCCAAGGTCTCTCTGCCGGGCCTCTCTGCCCTCAAGGCGGTCGACAGCTCTTCCCACTGCAGTGTCATCAGGATGACACTGTGTCGTGACACTACCCTGAGATTGGCTCAGCTGGTCATAGCATGGTGCCAATAGCACCAAGGTTGTGATCCCTGTACAGGGCATTCACTTAAGAGTTGGACTTGATGATCCTTGTGGCTCCCTTCCAACTCAGATTAGCCTGTGATTCCGTGATTCCATATGTCAGCATGACAATATATGTCTCATCTCTCAAAGTGCTGCCCTTTTTCCCTGACATTAAACTCAGGGCCACATTGTTTCTTTTCCTTAAATGTGTGAATCTTCCTCAAACAGAAAATCAAATATCATTTTACCTGTCTTAGAGGTGAGGCTGTACTTTTGGAAACAATAGCAGTTGTGTGAGGTTCCTTCACTCCTCACTTGCTTGTTCTGGATTGCTCTTCCTGGAAAAAAGAACACATCAGTGCTCTGCTCTGGTTCATTGCATAGTTGCACAAACATGTTTTTCAATATCTCAGTGGGGCTTGGTATCAAGAAGCGGGAAAAGGGGATGCTGTGAAATGGCACTATCACCAAGCCCATGAATGTGTAAGCTTTAGACATTTTGACTGCTCTTCATTTTTTAGAGCACATCTTACAATACTGTGATCATTTTCATGCTGCTTCTTGAAAACCTCTCAAAGTTATCAATATACTGTTTGTTTTGTTTATATTGGAACAGTATTATAATATCATAACATTATATTGCAGTAAGGTTTTCCCCTATTAAGCTATTTGAACAGCATATTAGTTCTTTGCAGCTACAGTGTTGATCTGGGAGCTTTTTCTGTTTAATCATGCATTTCTGTAGAATCAAAGACACACAAAGCTGAAAGCAGCCTCAGGAGAGCACCATCTCCAATCCCTAGCAATTAGGCAGAATGAATTATTTAAAATTCCATTCTAAATTACTCTTCTCAATACCAAATCTCCCTGTTCCTTGGGTACATCAGCACGAGTTTTGTTCTCATTTGCTTACATTTTGTTATATATTTGTTAGATACTTGTTTATGCAAACTGTTTTCATGTTTCCTCCTAAATCATTGATAAAATTTCAACAAGGTGAAAAACAAGTCTCTGAGACTTCACTGCTTATTAACAATTCCCTATTTACATTTATATTATTATATGACATTTTTATACTAAACCTCAAAAATCATCACTTAGCAAATTTTTAGTCCATTAAATATGCAACATTGATTTTTTTAATCAATTTATTTTCTTTCTCTTGGAGCTAAATGTCATATACAGCATGAAGGGAGTAACAATACGGAATAGATTCACATTGTGCTGCTTCTAATTTAATAATAAAATATGATACTATCTGTTATACCTGTTATCAGTGTCTTTTTTTTTCTTTTTAATTAGAAGTGAAGGATTTGCTTATCTCTTCAGCTGGCCTGTGACAGTCGAAATACCCCAAGCTGGCAAAGGGCAAACAAGTGATCTGATTTGGAAAAAGCATTCTAAATGTCAAATTTGTCATTTGCTTTCTCATGTTCCAGCCCTGCCTTCTGCAGAGAGTAAGTAACAAATGGCTGAGTAGATGCTGTAGAGTTGCTACTTATTATAATTCTAAGGTAGAATTAAGCTGTGAGAAAATGTGGTGGAGCACATCACACCCTCTTGGAAAGCAGAGGAGTGAGGTTACTCCGTAGTTCAGTTTGCTGCACAGACAGAAAGGAAACTTCAAAAGAAGAATCCGTACATCAAAGACTTTTTACTTTTTACAAAAACCATACACAATCCCCCCCTAAACCTTTCATCTGCAGTCTCACAAATGTGCAGTTCTAATCAAAGACACAGTAATGTATGTCCCTGTAAATAAAAAATTGAAAGACAAAAGGTTCTGGTGTGGATGGAAAGATGCAGAAAAATTCTGGTATAGCTAGCCATGAGCTAAAGACCCGTTCATGAATATCTCATCTTCACAGCAGATTCATCAGCAGCTGAATTGGCTCCACAGTTCCAGCTCTGAAAAATACCTCAGAAGCAACCCTGTGTTAATGACAAGGTCTCCCTGTCAGATATAGGCTTAAAAATTGTATCCATGAAAAAAAACCTCAACCCTTTGCTTTGCCAGATTAAATGTGGTTTTATTTCCTACTTTTAAAGTGATGCAAATACACCTAAAGGGGAGGCAGACTCTTCCTGGTCACAGGTAAAAATGCAAAGAAAGCAGGGCAGTGGGATCCTTCAGGGTACCTAAAACTGGAGACTCTAGAGCAGAGCCCTCCTGTGACAGGCTATACAGGGTCAAGCTGGCTCTACTAACAGTGTCAGCACTGTCAAAAACTAGGATTCACAAAAGATTTAATCCCAATGACCTTTATCTGCATGATCCCTTGGAAACAGTGAGTACATGGCTGCAGGAAACTTGTATTTTCACAGATCGTCTTAACTTGTGTTAAATTTCCGCATAAACACAATATCATATTAATTTTTAATTTAGGCAGTGAATATAGAACATATCTTGTTTCAAGAAAAAAAAAGGACTCTTAGGTTAATAGTGTTAATTATCATAGATTTATAGAACCAGTCACAGAATCAGTCATAGAATCACAGAATGGTTTTGGTTGGAAGGGACCTTAAAGACTGTCTGGTTCCAACTCTCCTGCCATAGGCAGGGACAACTTCCACTAGACCGGGTTGCTCAAACCCCACCCAGCCTTGCCTGGAACACTTCAAGTGTCTCACCACCCTCACAGTAAAGAATTTCCTCTTTATATCTAATTTAACCCTACTGTCTTTCAGTTAAAGGCCACCCCCCGTTGTCCTGTCACTACATACCCCTGCAAAAAGTTCTTTCCCAGCCTTCTTGTAGACTGGAAGGTACTGCAGGTACTGGAAGGCTGCAATAAGGTCACACCACAGCCTTCTCTTCTCCAGGCTAAAAAATCCAAATTCTCTCACCCTTCCCTCGTAGGAGAGGGGCTCCATCTCTCTAATCATCTTCATGGTCTCCTCTGGACTCACTCAAACAGTACAAGGTCCTTCCTGTGCTGAGGACCCCAGAGCTGGACACACTATTCCAGGCGGGGTCTCACCAGAGCGAGTAGAGGGGAGAGCCAGAACCCCCTCCCTCACCTACTGGCCACACTGCTTGTGACGCAGCCCAGGGCATGGTTGGTTTTGTGGGCTGCAAGTGCACATTGCCAGCTTATGTCAAGCCTCTTATCCACCAGCGCCCCCAATCCTCTGTAATAATGCTCTGTGATAATCCTTTATGATAGCTTTGAACTGTTCTCAGAATTTAGCAAAAACGCGCTAAAATTATCACATTGTTACAGTAGATATTTTTATGGTCTGTTTATCACAAGTACTCGTGTTTGTGTGTGTGTGGCCGTGTGTGCGTGTGCGTCTGGAACACACCAGTTGTATTTTCATTTACTCATGCACCCAGTATGTCTGGCTGTCTTGCCAGAAATATGAACTGTGTGTGCCTGGAGGAATTAACTACAATCCTTTTCATAAAGAATCCCGTCTCTCTGGCAACACACAAGCTTTAGTTCCATTATCTAAATCTTTTATCTTCCCTTCTTTGATTGAAGGATAGTTTTTCATCTTTATATTTTTCAGTGAATGAAGTGCAGATGAAGTTCTCTTATGTGACAGAAATATTCCACCTTTCCTGTGAAATTGCCCTGAAGGCCTCATCAAAGACAACGCCCTCTGAATTATTAGGTGCATATGTTAAAAATAGTCATTTGCTTTCCATTAAAATAACACAGACCCTACTGCTAAAAGTTCCATCTCGTCCTTTAATTTATGTGCACTGAAAACAGCTCTTTTGTAAATATAATCATTATCCTCCTTTCTTAAAAAAATCGTAAGAAAAAATATTACCTCTTCCTAATTCTTTGATATTTCCTTCTTATGCATAAAGAAGTACTGTGCCATTCTGCAAGTCGCTCTTTTAGGATAAAAATTCTTATGAAAAACTTCCTAAAACCTAAAGAACTGTAGTTATGTTGGGTATTTTTTTGGCCATTCTCTCTCTTTCTACATCAACACAAATCTTCCCCACTCCCGATCTTTTTGTTACGCCTGTTGCTTCAGATGTGGTGGATCAGAAGTACCCTTAGTACTAAACTTACACCTTGTTTGCCGCTACAGAGGAGGCAGTCTGTCACTCAAGCAATTTTGCCACACGGCTTGGTTGCTGTGTGCACTGCTCTGAATGCATTTCCTTTACTTAGTTCCCTTAGATCTTTCCACTTGCTCCTTCTTGCCCTCTTGCAGTCCCGCAGCTCCAGGAGCACAGTCCCAGCTGTCCCTGCAGTATCACTGTCCTTTTCCTCATGCAGGCTCAGGCCGATGTACCTCAGTTCATTTGTCAAAACCCAAACAGGCTGTCCTGGCTGCAGCAAATCAAGCTTTTGTTGTGGGTCTTTCACGTTGTAATTGCTTGTCTTTCTGGGAATAATGTCACGTCTTGAATGCCAGATATTTGCAATCGAAATTCTGGCTTTGCGACGCGTGCTTTGTGCCGTGCCTGGCTGCCAGTTCTTGCCCATGCTACACATCACTGCCTTAACAAGCTGCTGAGTTCCTGCTGAGCCATTAAATCTTTGTGCCTCATCTCTCCCTTTCTCCCTTCCAGGCTTGTCATAGCTGAATCACACAGCACGTGCATGGACAGTATTCCAAAACAGGGTTTCATGAAGAAAGGAGAAGAAAGACATAGACTATATTTTCCCTATCTAAAACCCATTAAATTATTTTCTACTCGTGGAGTGTAGGGTTTATAACCTAAACTCAATACGAGAGAGCAAAGCAACCTACCCCTAACACTGTCTTCGAAATCGTCAAAAGCAGCAGCAGGATGTAATAATAAGCTTGCTATAATAACAGAACTCACTTTTCTCACAGTTACCTTTCTTTTCGTGTATAATACTTTATTTCTCAGACCACAATAATTACTAGTCATTAAAATTTTTCTAAAGCCATTCTCAAGTAAAGCCACAATATTTACCATGGGCAGAAAGGGTCTGATATTCTGTGGGTTTTTTTCTGGTTTAGGCTGTTCTTTAAGAAAGCATTTTTGAAGATTTTTGGATAAAACAAATCTTTGTGGATTGTTTTATTTTTCCCCTTCTCAGGGATGAAAAATAGCTTGCATGTGATTTTTCAGAAAATTTCTTAGTGCCAGACACCAGTCAAAGCAGTGAAATGCAAATTCTGAAAAAACTTAGTAAAATTCTGGGCATGCTGGTTAGCACTGTATAATTCATCTTATAATTCATCTTTCTTTTATCCCGTAATCTGAGGCTGAGCTGCAGTGTATGCTCCATCTTTGCCTATCTCAGCCAGCACTAGCATGCACTTGCTTATCATCTTCCCTGATAAAGTCCATCCGTCATTCTAATGTCATTATTTGTCTTATGATAAATTCTGTCAAGATTGGTAGAGTGTGATTTGTTTTTCGAACTCTAAAATAGAGACAGAAAGATCTCTTCAAAGCCTGCTGATAGGTAAATGGAAATTCCAGAAATCTCACCTTGTGCATTGAAGGCAAAGAGGGTCAAACTCACCACAACATGATAGCTGGGTACAGAGTAGAGAAGTTGCCAGGGACACTGAACATGAATTTTTCAGCTTTGTCACTCCCTGCCTATTGATGTCTTTTGCAGGCTAAATGAGAGAATCTAAATAGTCAAAATTCAAGAATCACATCCTCAAAACAGAACTCCTTAGCAAGATGTAGTCAGTTTTCCAGTTAAGGTCAAATGGTTTCAAGTAAGAGGTAAACCCATCATTTGGTGTGATACACAGTGTAGTGTAAGTCACATTTGTCATCTGAAACTTCCTCCATGATCACAGAAAAAAGTCCCACTCTATTAGTCCCGGGTGGGATTGTGCCTTGCCCCATGCATACTCCCATGGGGGTACACAAAGTCATTTTGTCTTTCCCCTCTTTCTCTCACCCTAATCTTCACTGTGTCTTCTGCTTTGGAAAAGGTGGGAGTCTCCCTCTGCGAGTTCTGCTTGGTCAAAGACACCAGGGTATCCGCCAAAGCCCTGAACCTTTCTACACAACGCCTCGCTGCAGAAGATGCACACAACCGGCAATTGTCATATCACATTTTGGCACACCAAGAACAAGATGGTCAGATGACCCTTGCCCCTTTCTCTGTCCAGATGAGCAAATGAGAACCAGTTCATTTGCTGTGACTGTCAGTCAATTACAACTCTTGCTGTGAGCAAATAACAAACACTCTGCTCAAGAGATATTGTGGCTAAATGTTCTGGCTTACAATTATCAGCTTTAGTTATTAATTCTACGGTAGGTGAAGCTGAGAGATAAATTTGGTTATAGAAGATTTAACAGAGGTTATATTTATTAACCCTTATTTAATCATCTCAGCCAAGCAAACAGCTTTGATCTACAGCGTAGAGCTGTATTTCAATATTTACACCTTGCATGAAAATATGGCATTTAATCTAATCAAGTTGGCCAATGCTGAACATGCCACACTAAATGTTTGTTCTTCAAATCTGGAGTTCACTCATTCTGTCATTCTAATTCCCGGACCCAATTTGAAAATAGTTTGCATTACATGCTATCTTGCAGCTTTATGTGTTTGCCTACCAAACACAGGTTAAATGACCTTGTCGTGTGAATGTGACATTGTTAAAATCAAAGAATAAATGCAACAGTATTATCTACTAAAAGAAAAAGTAATACATTGCTAACAGCAAAAAGACAAAATATCTCTCTATTCGTAACCGTTCTTTTGCGCCCAAAAATAATCTTGCTTTTTGTTCCTCAGCAGAACATTAGCAGGTTGTGTGATCATTGTAATTTTTTCTCGTCCTGCTCTAGTAAAATCTTTTAAACACTAGGTTGAAAAATAAGCAAACAAATGGGGAGGCAGCAAAAATAAACAGTGTAAAGCTAAAATCTCTAAAAAAATGACAGTCTAAAATAAAGCAGTGAAGCCTGACTCTAATCTCACACAAGCCAGTTCCAATAAAGCAGGAGCAATTCTAATGATCTTTCAGAGGTACAATGGGAGAATGAGATCACACTTGAAGCCTTATTTCCTCATTGCTTCTTGTGTTTCTTGCACTGAAACTGGGACACCAAGAAAAAAAAGTGTTTGAAAACCAACCAAAAAATATCCCCCCTCTCGCCCCACCCCCCCACCAAAATAATAACAAAATGGTGTCACAAAGACAGAAATAATAAGAAATTTGCACATTTTTTGCTTGTAATAAAATGTTAATACAGGCTGCCCTCACAAATGGACAATATCTGTCATTTTGGAAAAACTGAACACGTATAAAGAGGAAGAATTGTGTTGGTCACCACTAGAGGAATATCTCTGTGTTTCAAATGTTTCTTCAAGGGACTGGTGATAACGGCAGGAGACAAAAGTTATGGAAAGAGTGTGTCAGGACATGGCCACCCCATCAGGCCATAGTGACCCTGTGCTGGGGGACAAACTCTCTCCTGGGCCCAACACAGGTACCTCCTGACCTCTGTGAAACTCTGCAGCACAGACTCATCCTTTGAATCAGATCTTAAACTTTCAGCCCTACTTTTCTCTATGTGCAACAAAACACAGAAAATATTTCTGTAGTTCTTCTTCTGCATCCAACCCTACCAGTATTAATATAAAATTTTTCTTCCAGTACACAATATGTTACTGTTTCTCTCCTTACTTTTTTTTTTTGCAAATATATGCATGTAACTACATACGGATAGGATATCATAAATGGTTTAGAGAGAAGAATATCTATGTCATTGACAGAATAATACAAAGATATTATAATGATAAACCAGATTATACATTACAGAAAAAAAATCAGTGATTTTTCCATGCTCACAAAACCAGAGCAAGCAACAGACATCCACATTTCAATTTGCCTGCCCTAACTTAGATACCTCAAAGTTTCAGTTCTGGAATCACAGCTACTCAGCCTATGTTCCTCTTAGGGACAATGGAGATAAAAGATCAATTAAAGCAGCTTTCACCTCATCCAAAAAGTAAGTCATGTTCTGGAGGTCTAATTCTCTCCATCCAATATAAAGGCAACATAGTGCTTCCAGTTCATCCATAGATAAATTTATATACTTTAAGTGATACAGACCCACCCAGACCTCGTGATTCCTGTGCTATATATTATATAGTGGTGTGTATTGCATAGAGGGAGACCTAGAGAGTTTGGTTCATGTTTCTCTGTATTTTTCCACTGCTACCAATGGTATTTCATTGTCTCCTTCCTTCCTCTTACAAAATACCTGACTGTTAAACACGATGAACTATTTTATTGTTGAGCATTTAAGGAGAGATAAATGATGGTTTGAATGTTAATGCACCAAGGTAGATCAGAATCTTAGCACTGTTAAATGGTTTCTGAGCCACTAGAGCATAGCGTCAGTGCTATAAAGAAGCACTCCCTGATGGATTGTTAGCAATACTCTAACTCTTTTCAGGACAATAATATTGACTTCACATTAGATAAACATGAATCTTCTAAACAAGAGGTGAATACACAGGAATCAGCCTCTTTGTGTCTAGCAGCTAAAGGGTGGCAGGACACACTCTATAGAGTTTAATTTTAACTGTAATTAGCTTTTGCAGTGAAGTGCAGTAAGGTAACAAATGAGGTACAGTGCTGCAACACAAGACTAAAGAGAGAATGGAGGAGGTCATACTCTTTACCTTGACAATTTTTGGTTTTCACAAAACCCATTATTAGTAAAACACAGACATTAAACGGCGCTTATGCTTTCAAAGAGGTAGTTGTGTGGGAGAAAAACAAGTGAAAAACAACGAGGTATTTAATCTGTAGTTGGAAGTTGCTCAAATGTGAACGCTGACACTTTCCTCTTTAGCTGTAGACCACATATTCTGAAAAAGTAATGCAATGGCTCAGTAAATTGCTTAGCATTTACCAATGGTTTATGACCCCAGCAGAAGTCAGATACTTCAGTGAATTTTTACATTTACAGGTGCAATTTTCTGTCTGCTAATGAGAAACAGAACAACTGAATATTACTATGGAGTTTATTCAGAACTCAGAATCATAATTTTGGATCTATTAAAATTCTACAAGTAAAGTCCAAAAATTTAATACTTCTGATAACCAAAAAGTAGTCTTTAAATTGCAGAAATGTAGGGACTAGAAATCCAGAATTTGAGGTAATTATTTACTCTCAGTCCTACCATCACTTAACTCAGTATAGAAATTTGAGGGTTTTTACCAGTCTTCATTAGCCCAAGAAATACGACAGAAAACACAGCTGGAATAGACCTCATGAGGCAGGTTAATCCCCACCTGTGATCCAACCCCAAATCAGCTGTCTCCAAGCTCTTGATGGATATTTGTCTAAATCAGTCTGCAAAGTCTTTTATTTCAAAGATTAAATCTCCTTATCATAAAAAAAAAAGAAAAAAAAGATATATTTTCATTAATTCCATTCTTAATGTCTAAAAACTCCCTAAAAATCTTTTTCACAGAAAAACTGTGATGTAGTTAAAAGATGCACTGGCTGAATATCTTTTCTATACTCCACTTGAGTTTCATTTCAACCTTACTTGCTGGCACTTTGAAAAATTCTTACAGGTAAACCTGGATGTTATATCCTTCATCTATTCATACCTTGCCTTGCAAATCTCACCCTCAAATACAGCACAGCAAAATAAGTATAACATGAATAAATAAATTAAACTATGAAAATTCCATCATTACCTTTCTTTGGAAATTTGAAACTGTCTTTACTGTGAGTTTAGTTACTCTGAAGAAAGACATGGAGTTGAAAAGGCAAAAGAAAACTGTTTTCAAATGTCTGTCCACGAAGCTGTGATTTGCTTCAAAACTTAAGTGTAGGAAAAGGATGAGTGTTGGCCAAGAAAAAGAAACTTTCCAAAAGTTTATTTCAAAATTTGTCAAAAAATTATTTCATTACATCTTTAGGGGCTGAGTGCTTCTTTGTGTGGCTGCCAACCCAGACTCCCACTTCTGCATCACAATTGTTCTTGTAGCCTTGCTGTGAACTGCATGGCTTCCATGGCAAAAGATCAAAGGCACTTTCCAAACCCCTGAAGCAAAATATTATTTAAAAAGACAAAGACAAAACAATTACATGTACCTATGTAGCAGCAGTCATTCAAAGATCTTGAAAATGCTTTAAAGACACTAATTATCTGAAGTTTTTAATGGCTAGGGATTACAGATTAGTACAGCATATAAAAATAAAGTACATGTACTAGAATCATGTACCTTTTACTAAATATTGATGCATACATTGAATTGTGCTTTAAAATAAATGTCCCCTGATATTTCTTCATTGCGATTTCTTCATGCTCAATGATATTACTTCATTGCTACTTCGCTCAGAGATATTTTCTAGAATATTATGTTGTATAAGGCCATACTCTCAACTGAGATAAATCAGTATCATCTTGGGTTTCAAATGAGCTGCACTGAATTTAAACCAGTAGAACATCTAGCCAATTTTCTTCATCCTTTTACAAAAAGCCTCTCCATGTAGCAGAGAACTTGTGTTTGAACACAAAGAAAAATAAGATTTTCAGTGTATGCACAGCAAGGAAAATTACTAGCTTTTGGATATTGCAGATTTAAGGGATATATGAGAAGCTTATGAGCTCTCAGACTCTGCTATATTGCTTTGGAAGCTGGACTAGGATAGGCATGATGAAGAGGTTTAGCAGAGTACATATTAGAAATTCGAGTAAGCCGCAACCATGCAATAAAAATTAAAGCAGACAATACAATATAATGATTTTATGAAGCATTGGAAGCATCCAAAAGAACTCATCTCAAGTTTTGCTTCCAACTGAATTATTAACTTGGTCTCCAAGTACAGACAAGTTTTCTGCCTCTCTTTATTAAGGTTTTTTTTCCTCCTTTCTTCCAGCCCATCAGTTTTGGCTTAAGATATGGTGCATAAAAATATATGTGGAAAATCTTTTATAATTCATTTAATGTTTGGAACAACCTGAACAGTGACTTGAAAACTTCAGAAAGTTTTTATTTTAATCCACTCCAGACTGAGAACAAGCACAACTTTTCTCAGTGGAGAGGGATGGGACAAGGATTTAGTCTCCAACACGATAGAGAAAAGAGAAGCAAATCTTGAGAATCGGCTAGCTGAAAAACAGCTGATTTAGAGCTGATGCCAAGTAAAGAGGTCACCTTGCTCTAAATGCAGCACTTCAGCTTGTGCTGCCTTTTCCTCAGATTCAAAAAAAAAAAATTCCAGGCACAAGCCTGGAATTTTCTGCAAAATGCAAGTATTTATATGAAATTATTAGAGTCCATGCAATTACTACTGTCCTGCTAATTCAAGCCATCTCAGAAATGGTGAAAGATTGACCTTAGTTTCCCAAGAACTACAATATGTGCAGGAATGGAAAAGGCCAAAGCAAACACTGAAACTAAGACAAAAACCTGGGGGTCTGCTTAGGTATCACCTTTTCTTAGGACCAGTGGCAATGGTTTGGCTTAAGAAGGGCATTCCACACACCCCAGTCTCCTCTGAGGTCATACCAGCAGCAGTGGCAGATTCCATTTTTGAGAATGCTGGCTAAAACAGACTCTGCAGGTGGGTTGGACTGTGGCTCTTTGCTGCCACAGCTAACATGTAGACATATAAACGTAGATATCTAAATACAGGCAATTTCTGCCAGACGTTTATGGCCCTGCGTATGGGGTTTATATGGCCAGGTTTTGGTAGTAGAAGGGCTACAGGGGTGGCATCTTTGAGAAGCTTCTGGCAGAGCCAGTCCCAGCCTGCTCCAAGACAGCTGGCCAAGGCTGGGCCAGTCGTCTCCATAAAAACAGATTTAGGAAGGAAAAGAAGTTGCAGAAGTAATCGTGTCCAGAGAAGAGCAGGGCGAGAATATGTGAGAGGAACAACTCTGCAGACACCAAAGTCAGTGGAGACTGAGGGGCAGGAGCTGCTCCAGGTGCCAAAGCTGAGGTTCCCCTGCAGCCCCAGGTGCAGCCATGGTGAGGCAGCTGTGCCCCTGCGGCTCATGGCGGCAATGGGGATGCAGAGATCCACCTGCAGCCCGTGGAGCAGACCTGCATCACAGCAGGTGGATGCCTGAGAGGAGGCTGTGAACCACTGCAAGGCCTGTGCTGGAGGAGGGTCCTGGCAGGGACCTGCAGACCCATGGAGAGCACAGCCCACACCAGAAGGTTTCCTGGCTGGACTTGTGACCCCCATGGGGGACCCACCTTGGAGCAGGGGAAGGACTCCTCTCCCTGAGCAGCAGCAGAAACAACGTGTGATGAACTGACCATAGTCCCCGCTCTTCGTCTCCCTGAGGCACTGGGGGAGGATGTAGAGCTGGAAATGAGGGGCAGGGGGGAATAGGTGTTTTTAAAGTGTTATTTTACTTTCCATTATCCTGTTCTGATTTTGCTAGTTATAAATTCAATTAATATCTCTAATTCTAGCCATTTTTGCCCATGACAGTATTTCGTGAGTGATCTCTCCTGGTCCTTATCTCAACTCATTAAATCTTCATTATATCTTCTCTCACCTGTCCAGCTGCAGAGAGGAGTGATAGGCTTTGGTGGGTGCCTGGAACCCAGCTAGGGTAAACTCACTCCACCCCATTATTAATGGAAATCTAGGTAAAGTAGAACTTATGTCTGATTTAGGGTAAGTTTTCTGTACATATTTCCTGTTCCAAAGATAGTATAACTCTTTTTCCCCTATCATGATGATGTATTGTAGTAAAAATATTAAAGAGTAGTAGACACTCAGAACTTTATGCTAAGACAATTACTTAACGTGTCCAAATCTCTCAGTCATTTTCTTTTCTTTCAGAAAATCTTCCTGGATTTACAGTATGGCTGTAGGATTGAGACACTGAGAAAAACATCACATAAAATTCAGGAGGCATCCACTTGTGTGGGTGAACAGCTACAGCATTTTGCAATGGAAATCACTAACTGGCCAACATTCCCTCCGAGGATAGTCAAACAGATAATTGGTAATGATCACATAAACGTAAGGTTTTCCACACAAGTGTGTTGTGGAATGTTGTGGCTATAGAGTGGCAGTGGAAAATGTCACTGTCAACTGATATCAATTTGCTGTTTGCTGAGGGAAAATTAAAGTAGACTTCAATGAATGGCTAAACTGGCGAGGTTACGCCTGGCACAAAAATAAGGGAAGACGCATATGGCTCAGGCACTGAATAGCTCCATGACCACAAACTGACCCAACAGCACTTATGGAAATTTAGCTAATTACTTATAAGAGGGAAAAAATGAGAATCCTGAGAGAAAAAGAATTCAAAATGGATTATGCCGCTTCTGCATTCACCAGCTGGAATATGTCATCTTATAAACTGCAAAATGAGTGATCATTCTAGAAACCTTCCATTCAAATGTGATATCTACAATATGTATGTGGAAGTTCAAAAAATCTAAGCTAATAAAAAAGTATATTAATTCTTTCAAGAGCAAAGGCCTTCTAAAGCATGAAAGGTGCCAAGTGGGTTCATTTTATAACAAATGTTAAAATGTAAGAGATTCAGAAATGTCTTTATTTCTAAAATAGCCCAGAAAGAAAGATAGAAATGAAGTTAAAATGGAAAAGACTATTTCTTAATCATGTGCCATAGTTCATACAAAAGGATAACTTTTTTGACAAACCAAAAAAGGAAACTATCATTGAACAGAACTTGAAACAAGGAAAATAGTTATCATTGAATATCAAGAAAAACATGAAAATAACTAAGAGACAGGAAATTTGTTCTTTCCTGAATGAAGCTCTGATGGCAGATTGCAAAACTCAACTTCTGGAATTTAACTGTGCTGCTGTACAAGTTCTGCACCAAATGTTAGTGTGAAATATTCAGTGAACAGAAATCCTCACTACCAGGTATTTTAATTTCAATTAGGAAAAAAAAAAAATTACAGTATCCTGTGATTCGTCTTCTTTTCCATTCAGGATGTGATGCTTTCCAGAAGTTGTCGAGGTCTCAAAAAGTGCCCAATAAAAATGTTCCTCAAAGGGAAGCAAATGACATTTTATTTTAATATTTTTTAACAGCACTTTAAAAAGTGCCACTTCTATACATTCTCTGTGCTACTAAACAGATTCTTCTTTTTTTCCTGCCCAGAAGGTGCAGCTCAACCCCCCCAGCTGGCACTGGCCAAGCTCCCGCTCCCTCCGGCGCGTCGCGATGCAGCGCAGCCGCGGCAGCGCCACGCCTGGGCCCGGAGCACCCGCCAGACACTCACACCACGTCAACGTGGACTGAAGGCATGGGAAAAACGTCTGCCAGAGCCAGCTTGCTGTNTCATGGCGGCAATGGGGATGCAGAGATCCACCTGCAGCCCGTGGAGCAGACCTGCATCACAGCAGGTGGATGCCTGAGAGGAGGCTGTGAACCACTGCAAGGCCTGTGCTGGAGTAGGGTCCTGGCAGGGACCTGCAGACCCATGGAGAGCACAGCCCACACCAGAAGGTTTCCTGGCTGGACTTGTGACCCCCATGGGGGACCCACCTTGGAGCAGGGGAAGGACTCCTCTCCCTGAGCAGCAGCAGAAACAACGTGTGATGAACTGACCATAGTCCCCGCTCTTCGTCTCCCTGAGGCACTGGGGGAGGATGTAGAGCTGGAAATGAGGGGCAGGGGGGAATAGGTGTTTTTAAAGTGTTATTTTACTTTCCATTATCCTGTTCTGATTTTGCTAGTTATAAATTCAATTAATATCTCTAATTCTAGCCATTTTTGCCCATGACAGTATTTCGTGAGTGATCTCTCCTGGTCCTTATCTCAACTCATTAAATCTTCATTATATCTTCTCTCACCTGTCCAGCTGCAGAGAGGAGTGATAGGCTTTGGTGGGTGCCTGGAACCCAGCTAGGGTAAACTCACTCCACCCCATTATTAATGGAAATCTAGGTAAAGTAGAACTTATGTCTGATTGAGGGTAAGTTTTCTGTACATATTTCCTGTTCCAAAGATAGTATAACTCTTTTTCCCCTATCATGATGATGTATTGTAGTAAAAATATTAAAGAGTAGTAGACACTCAGAACTTTATGCTAAGACAATTACTTAACGTGTCCAAATCTCTCAGTCATTTTCTTTTCTTTCAGAAAATCTTCCTGGATTTGCAGTATGGCTGTAGGATTGAGACACTGAGAAAAACATCACATAAAATTCAGGAGGCATCCACTTGTGTGGGTGAACAGCTACAGCATTTTGCAATGGAAATCACTAACTGGCCAACATTCCCTCCGAGGATAGTCAAACAGATAATTGGTAATGATCACATAAACGTAAGGTTTTCCACACAAGTGTGTTGTGGAATGTTGTGGCTATAGAGTGGCAGTGGAAAATGTCACTGTCAACTGATATCAATTTGCTGTTTGCTGAGGGAAAATTAAAGTAGACTTCAATGAATGGCTAAACTGGCGAGGTTACGCCTGGCACAAAAATAAGGGAAGACGCATATGGCTCAGGCACTGAATAGCTCCACGACCACAAACTGACCCAACAGCACTTATGGAAATTTAGCTAATTACTTATAAGAGAGAAAAAATGAGAATCCTGAGAGAAAAAGAATTCAAAATGGATTATGCCGCTTCTGCATTCACCAGCTGGAATATGTCATCTTATAAACTGCAAAATGAGTGATCATTCTAGAAACCTTCCATTCAAATGTGATATCTACAATATGTATGTGGAAGTTCAAAAAATCTAAGCTAATAAAAAAGTATATTAATTCTTTCAAGAGCAAAGGCCTTCTAAAGCATAAAAGGTGCCAAGTGGGTTCATTTTATAACAAATGTTAAAATGTAAGAGATTCAGAAATGTCTTTATTTCTAAAATAGCCCAGAAAGAAAGATAGAAATGAAGTTAAAATGGAAAAGACTATTTCTTAATCATGTGCCATAGTTCATACAAAAGGATAACTTTTTTGACAAACCAAAAAAGGAAACTATCATTGAACAGAACTTGAAACAAGGAAAATAGTTATCATTGAATATCAAGAAAAACATGAAAATAACTAAGAGACAGGAAATTTGTTCTTTCCTGAATGAAGCTCTGATGGCAGATTGCAAAACTCAACTTCTGGAATTTAACTGTGCTGCTGTACAAGTTCTGAACCAAATGTTAGTGTGAAATATTCAGTGAACAGAAATCCTCACTACCAGGTATTTTAATTTCAATTAGGAAAAAAAAAAAATTACAGTATCCTGTGATTCGTCTTCTTTTCCATTCAGGATGTGATGCTTTCCAGAAGTTGTCGAGGTCTCAAAAAGTGCCCAATAAAAATGTTCCTCAAAGGGAAGCAAATGACATTTTATTTTAATATTTTTTAACAGCACTTTAAAAAGTGCCACTTCTATACATTCTCTGTGCTACTAAACAGATTCTTCTTTTTTTCCTGCCCAGAAGGTGCAGCTCAACCCCCCCAGCTGGCACTGGCCAAGCTCCCGCTCCCTCCGGCGCGTCGCGATGCAGCGCAGCCGCGGCAGCGCCATCCCTGGGCCCGGAGCACCCGCCAGACACTCACACCACGTCAACGTGGACTGAAGGCATGGGAAAAACGTCTGCCAGAGCCAGCTTGCTGTCTGCTTCAGCCCTTACGTGCCAAAATCCTTCTCCTCACCAGTGTGCAGGTTGCTCAAGACACCAACAGCATCACCCTTTCTACAGCCCAGGAAGATTTTAGTTGTTGAGGGAGGCATTGCTTTTTCCTTTAGGGGCTTGACCAATGTAGTTTTTCTCTTGCCTTTAAAACTAATTTTCTCCTTAAAACATGAGACAAACTACTAAAAGGAAGGACTGATGCAGAAACAGGAGCAAAAATCTTTGTAGAGAATTACATTTCTGTCATGTGGCACATTATTTTGAAATACTCTAGAGGAGCTTCACAGTTCTAGTCCCCAGTATTTTTAATTCCCAATTGTGAAAACATTTTGCTATTGCACCCCAGCTTGTCATAATGAAGTTACATTAAATGTACTTCAGTAGTTACAAGATAGGGTATTTACTGTCATTCTTCACTTCTTTTATGGCCATTTTGAAGTTATAACTGTTCTACTTGAAATACTTGATGATTAGCAAGCTCATCAAAATATCAGACCCTGGATCTTATTTACTGACATATTTCTACTGTTTTAGCTTTTGTGGCGACATTTTCAATGTAATATGGAAAACACAGCCCATTTCCCTAAGTAAAGAAAAGAAATTTAAAAAACAGTAGAAAGAAAAATTAATTACATCTCCAACTGAATTGCAGAGACTGACCAATGTTGCCAACATTGAGCAGAGATTCAAGGTAGAGGTGGGAACCCAATTCAGACGTCCTACATACCCTTGGTATAGACATATACCACTTTTTTTTAAAGAGTTGAACCTTACAGTACTTCTTACTTTTTTTTTTCTAACCAGACACAATCTGTTTGAAGTTCTCAGAGAAGTGCAGCTAAACTTACAGTTTTTAAGAACATCTTCTCTAATGATGTTTTTGCATGCTCTCCTTTGACTCTAGTAAAATCAACAGAAATACTTTTAACAAGCCAAGTGCAACTCTGCCTAACCTCATAAATAATTCTGGAGCAGTTGTGTTTGAGTTCCAAGCTAAGGTTAGAGTTGACTATCACTGCATTATATTGCATAAGGATATCACATGGTGTAAATTTTTTCCTTAATAGTCTGTGTGTTCTGGAAGCTAAGTTATAGGTGATTTACTCTCTAGTGAGCGTTGTTAGTGCAGCATATTACACACTTGGCTAGCCCCAGTTCTTATTCATGGCTTTTTATTTTTATTTTCAAGGATTAGAGTAAGCCACGCATAGAGGGTAGGTAAGAATTTTTATTCTCTTTCATACTCCTGTGCTTGGAGATATGCAAGGGAGAAACACATTTAAAAAAAAAGGTTAAATTGCAGAAGCTTCACTTTTTTTTACATAGATACCCAGTACTAAAGAGGAATATACAAGGAGGTTGAACCCTTCAGCTCCTTTGAGTTTACATCTGTGTCATGCTTTATGGATTGGAGAAAATTTTGCAAGATGAGGAGTGGAGCTGTGAAATTCAATTACTATGCTTTGGGAAATTTGGAAATCTGTGCTGACTATCTAATAATACAAAATATACTGACTGTCTCATTTTCCATTTTTGCAAAATACATCTGATTTTTCCTATTCCTGAAAAAATTCCTTTCTATTATTAAAAATAATAAAATCCTTCCGACTTTTTCATCCTCCAAGAAAAGAAGAACACTTTCTTCGAAACAGATAAGATATCTAAGAGACTGTTTTTTAGAAAATTTGAAAATCTTAAACTTACTTTTTGACTTGCACAGAAAAAAAGTCCATCATTTCATGATAACTTTTTGGCTGATGCGAGGTAAAACTGGATGTGATTAGAATTGAAAGCTATCCAGTTTTATTTATCCCTGCTTCTCTGATTTAAAATGAAGCCTGGCTGTGTGCAGATGATAACTGTGAGCAAAGGTTGACATCAATTGGAGCTGTAGGATGAGCTGTCTCTGTGTGGGGGAAAATATCACCTTTTTTTAAAAGATGCTGAGTGACACTGACAAAATAGACAAGGCAGTCTAGATCAATGACATAAAAATAGTTGTCGTGTAACGATTAGTGAATTACCGCTCATAATAATCTCCTTCTGTAGACTCCTCTGAGGATAATGTTTGATTATTTGAACACATCATAGTGTTAATTATGGCTAGGCTGAATTTTACAGTCTAATTTGTGTTTTTACAGTATGTGACATTTGAAAGCTACAGGTAATTTTCAGTAGCGTATTAGGTGTTTGAAATTCAGTTTGTAGCTTTTGCTTCAAACAGCAGCCTTTTAATTTAGTAGCTCTTTAGCAGAGTGGCCTTGATATGGAATAATCATTAAGGTAGTCACCATATCTATAGGGAGTCTCTCAGGAAAGTGTCTATCAATTTACCCCTTAAAAGAAAAAAAGGTATTTACAGTCATAAATCTAGTTCAGTTCCTTTTTTAGCTGCAAAACAGAGGAGACTTATCTTACAGGAACCTGAGCTATTCTTAAAATCCTCTAAACTATGGCTGAATAAACCAGTTCAAGTAAAATACTAAAACAGTAATATACTGAAGACACATAGCCTTATACATCAAAAGAGCCCAAAGAATTTAACAAAAATTAATGTCATATACGCATCTGCCTGTCTTTCTCTTTCAACCCACTCATCCAGGATATTGTCCAGTGAATCATGATATTTGGATAGCACACAATTAAGCCTTACCTTTCACTCTGAAGATGAAAAAATATTATCCCCTATCCTATACAAAAGACAAGAGAAGTATAGACAGAAATGTTAGTAAGGATATGCAGATGCATTCAAAATGTGCACCGCAAAACCCGAAAATCGAGTATCCTGCCCTATGTGGTGGGGCAGGGGTTTCATCTCACCTCATTTCAGGTGTCTGCAGCAAGTCACCCGCTTCTTCCTTTACAAACAGTGAGGAGGAAGAGGTATTGTTTCCTTTTGTCTGTTCTTTTAGGATCAGCTGGCCTGTGCTTTAAGGCATTTATTGCTCTCTCCTGGCTGCAATGGTAGCCCAGAGGATCTGATCAAGTGAAGGTGTAAGGTGAATTCTTACTGCTGGCTTATTCATACCAGATAGGCTTCAAAGAGAATGAATCTTGGTCCACTTTCAAAGTTTTCTGCTGAGGAACATTAGTTTATGACATTCACTCTCCAGCCTGTACTAGAACTGTCAGCGCCAAGAGCAAAAAGCCTGCTCTCTGGAAATCTGCATACTCAAGCAATTCACTGTTTTACTTTGAATAATCTTTTTGACATTTCTTGGTTCCAAAACTCTCTAGCAGAACTATTCAAAGTCTCTTGAGGCAGATCTGAACTGGAAGACTTGGTGGCATAACATTCAATGATCCTTTTCTCGTCCTGCAGGTACTCCAAGCTCATATGTTTCATGAGATCACAAAATAGATTCAATAGTAATGGGATATGTTATTAATTACAGCTGGTAGTAGCTCGTAGTCACTTTGCAGCTATGTACTTACCTCTCAATAGTCCCAGTGCTTCCAGCTTTCAAAGCAAAGCTGATTTAGAACAATATTATATCAAATGATAAAAAATCAAGTAATAAATATCTACTTTGGTTTTTTATGAATTAAATAGCTCATCTATTCCCAATTTAACTATTTAGGACAGGCTCTAGATTAGCTAGTGAAGAGTTGGAATGTGAAAGACAGTCTGAACTACAAGACTGTGAGGTAAAAAATAATTGTTTATTCTCTGGACATTTTCTTTAGATTAACACTGTTGATACAAGTGATGTAACTGATAAGCTTCATCAATTTTGATTGTATGTAAATATGAACTATTAAATACACTGAAAAAATTATCAGAGCAACTACGCAAAATGAAAGCCGAATTAATCATAATTCTTCCCTTCCTTTTAGTTATCACCATGTCTTCTTTGTAGGCCATGTTTCTCTCTCATAAAACAGATTATCTCCTTTTTAATTGGATTGGGTCCAATGGGCTCAGATTGATTTGCTTCAGTTCCACTTTAAGGAATCACAATCATTCCCATCACCACTGAAATAATGCCCTTTAGTTCTCTTAATTAGAGGTGGGATTGGTAACACTCCTTATACTCACACTGCCCTCACAATGGATCATGTCTGGCCACCAGCACATACAATTCACTTTGCCCCACTGATACAAACCATTTTCAGTGATCTAGAGAATGATACCAAATTTAATTCATTTGCTCAAACGTTCTCCCTTCTGGAAATTGTCCATATTTAAAAAAATCAGTTCAAGGCAAAGTAGATTACCAGGCCAAATTAGCAGGCACTGTGAATGGATTTGGCAGTCATAGGTGTATGATCGAAGGGTACATTTCCACAGCTCTGGCCCCATTCAGTACAGAGGAACTTGCTCAAGGAGCCAGCTCACATGGACCCATCTAATGAGGACCTCTCATGTACTGTTAATGTTACAGAAGTTGGAAGGCAAGCAAGGGCTGAGCTGAGGATTAAGGAAAAAGAAAGGAGGGCTCTTAGCTTTCATGGGTTAATTAAATTCGTGAAACAAAGTATGACCAGAATATTCTCATGAGTGGTCACTTGGTGTCTGGCCTGAGATTTCTGGCAACCGATTTGAATAGCATTTTATCATTTACAGTTTAATTAGTAGGAAAATTGTAGGACCTGGTAAAACGTTTAAAGCATACATGTTGTGTCAAAACTGAGCATGTAATTTTGACCTTCTTATCTGGGTACTTCAATTCTTCAATTCTAAAAAATTTGAATATTTCTCTCTATTTTAAATGTGCTGTTGTGAAAATAAATTAATAGGTATTTGTGAATCTCGCAGATATTTCAAAATTTTCAATGGGAAAAGTGTGGCTACTATGCTAACTGTGGGTCAACAGCACATGACAAAGAAAGTCTGGCATTATGATAGGGTTACCCCATCAACCAAAGAGGAAAAAATAAAGTAGTGAAGAGCATGGAGAGTACATCCAGTGGGATGTGCCAAGCAAGCATTCTCTGAAAAAAAATCAAGTGAGCATCTAATTACAGCTTGATTGTCTCACGATGTACTAAATGGGCTGAAGTAGGATTGGACAGCTGCTTTAAAATTTACTAATATTTCATAGCTTACCTTACCTGCACACTATTTTTTTAAATTTAATCTACCTCTTTGTTTCTCTTTTTTTTTTTTTAATATACATAACACTAAAATGTAAGTAAATGTAAGTTTCAGATGGAAATGAAAGACATTTAGATTAGTTCTGTACATTGTAACATTATGGCTTGAATCATACTGATGAAAAACAATGGTGAAGGACATCAGCACTGTCTGCCTAAAGATAAAGGTTGCAGACCACCGTTCATACTGAAAATTCTGCTTCTCCATACATGCCTTCAAGTTAGCAATAGGTTTCTCAGACTATACAGCCATGTCTGAGTTACAGTTTGATACTTTGGAATCCCTTTCGTTTGGCTTCCTTTAAGTATTCTGTCGAACAATTTTGTTGAAGCTAAAAAACTATGAGACTATTAAGGAGCATTTAGAGAAGCATGTTTGAGATGGAGAGCTACTTAGCAATACAGTTCAGACTCTAAAATTATACATCTTATATAACCAGGGAACAAAAACCTTCAGTGTAACATCTATTATCATTCAAATGTCTTTAACTTTGAATGCCAAGTGTGCCAATACTCTGCTTGATCAGAAATATTTATAACTGAAAAAACCCAAGAAAGTCCTCACAAATGTTAGCTCTCAAGAGTAATATTTATAGAAAAAAAAGGAGAGTAATATAGAGACAAATGTACAATTTTTTTATAATTACTAAGGTTTCTATACAATTTAAATCATTACATTTTTCTACTGGTTTTTACTGAGGAAAAAACCCTGGAAGGTAGTTCAAAGGACAAAGTCCAGTGCAGTTCTTTAACAAGTTATCTAAGTCCCCTCACTGATAAGTAAATTAATTCCAATTTCTTTCAAAAAGAAAATCTACAAGATGCTACCTAAAGCACCAGTATCCACATGCCAAGCAGATGGAAGATGCTCAATGTGTCAGGGTCATGCATAGGTGCAGGGAAAGTTTCCTGGGAAACTTTCCTTCCAGAAAGTTGCAGTGTAGGAAACAGCCACATTTTCTGGCTCTTCTCTGACTGTCCCAGCCTGCCCTTTGCATGCTGGGACCTTGCCTTCCAGCTGTAATTCAGAGCTGGAGTGACGGTGCATGACACTGATCTCTTCTTTGTGGTGACAGGATCTGAGGGAATGGCCTGAAGTTCTGTCAGGGAAGGTTTAGGTTGGATACTAGAGAAAGGTTCTTCACCCAGAGGGTGAAGAGGGTGTTTGGGCACTGGAACAGGCTCCCCAGGGAAGTGGTCACAGCTTCAGCCTGGCAGAGATCAAGAAGTGTTTGGACAATGCTTTCAGGCACACGGAGTGGCTCCTGGAATGTCCTGTGCAGGGCCAGGAGTTGGCCTCAATGATCCTGGTGGGTCCCTTCCCTCCTTTCCAACTTGTGATTCTGTGATTATGTGACAAGAGCAAGATGACCCAGCAAGAGAGAAGCAAATGTGTCTCCAAGTCTCTAATCATGAAACTCATGAAGATCAGGATATTAATATGTAGGAATTGTCTTACCCCATCCAGTATAACCTACCTCCTTGCCATCACATGTACATGTTTTTGCTCTCTTCAGGGAGGGCTAAAACAGCACTGGGAAGGAGAAAGATGAAAATTGACCTGAATGCCATCCACTGATGGACACAAACAATAGCTTAGAGTTTTTTTGCTTACTAGTGAAGGGATTTGGATAACCCGTTAATAAATTGCAGTGTTGGTGTTTCTGTGGTGGTAGGAAAAGGGCAATGCTTTGAAGGTTCTGAGAATCTTCTGGACAACTAAGAAGAGAACAGTTAGGAGTCTCCCTATTTTCAAAAATCTGCTTTCAAAGAGAACTATTTATTTTGTTAATAGCTCTTAATTAGATTTACAATTCCAACGCTAAAGTGAAAAGGTTAATATGATAACATTTACTGCTGTGGATATTGATAGCAAACCGCACATTCTAATTTCAGATTATTCCCCCAGGTAACTTGATTATTACTATTATTAAATTGCAGGCTTTATTGGGATTTTTAACTGTTCTCTCCATAAAGTTAGCTAAAAAAAAAAAAAGATTTTAAAAAACACTGCTGAGTTTTCTTCATGCCTGTTGCTTCATGTGCTATTGCAGTTTGGTAAGAATGACACGAACATTTTTGAGTCCCACAAATTTCTTTGTATTTCCTGTGTTTCCATGACAATAGACTAAATCAGGCCATTCTTTATCACAGTATATGGGAAGCTACAGCCAAATTTGAAAAGCCGTACTTGATATAATCTTTCTGTACAAACTGTTACCTTGAAGTCAATTATGGGAAATTATTAAACTTAGTTGAATAAGAGCATTAAAATTGAAGAGATCCAGGGGGACAGATCAATGATAGGAAAAGCAGGAACTGGTAACATATTTATGTACTGATTCAAAAGCAAATATTTATGCCTTAATCTTTAAAAGATTTTGTGTAAGTCTGCCTTTGTAATAACTAGCCTGAATCTGCCTAACCCTCTACGCAACTAAATTTATTTCAATTTATGTGGACAAAGCCACGTGCATATTGATTCTTATCCCAGGTAGCAAACCTTTCAACAATATCAAGAAAAAGACCTGGAGGCCAGGAAATATAATTTTTGAATGTGGTGTTTTTCTGTCTTTCACCATGCTTTCATATCTACAACAACACAGGCAAAGACACATCCCGTTACAGGGAAACTATGATTCAATTCTTTACCTCCAAAAAAGGAGATTAAGGAGATTATAATCCTCTACCAGCAGTATTAAACTATTGAAGGACCTAATTTTACTTTTTACAGGTGAAATCAATGCTGCAGTACCCACCCTGAGTGAGGAAGAAGAACTGCTGAGTGTTTGAGTTTGAAGAAAGAGGTGCAGAGATAATGCTCCAACAGGTGTTTTTCCCATACAATGCTTGGGTTCTTTCCAACTGATGTCTAGAGACCAGCTGTACCTTTTACAGGTCAATGCTACACTGCAGTGTTATACCCACTTGCCACAGCTCAGAGGACTAGTTAATACTTGATTGGTCTGAAAAAACAACAGCTTTCAAAGGAGAAACTGTGAAAGCCTAAAAAACCCTACAGTTTGACATGAAGCCTGAGATATTTGAGCTCGATAACGAAATTAATGTTTCTTTTCCAGTCATGAGCCACAGAACCTGAATAACTGCATATAAAAATGGGCAAAAACATCTCCTAAATACTTATTGTCCAGTTCTACTCAGACTGATCTGTGAGAGAATGTTGACTTGTCCACTGACCTGCAGACCTAGCCTGACTATTTAGGGTTGTGAATCATAATGAGAGGTAACCTATACTACAGGAAAACAGTGCCACAGACTCTGCTAAAATCCTTCTCTTCATTTCCCACTGATTACCTTCATTTCACTCACCTCTACATCAATGCTCCAGCTATTAGGACTTGACACTTGCTTCAGAGATGTTAGTTCTACTCCTTGGCAGGATACCACAAACGTTTGTTACAAGCATTACAAAACCTAAATTCTTTTGGGATTCAAGCAGACGGAATGGAATATACTCACTGTCAGAGACACCTACTGGAGATTTTCCTGTGCTGCCAGGATTCATTGAGGACACTGAAACATTAGGCTGAGGAAATTACCTAATATGAATACATATTTGATTAAATAGGTTAAAAAGGGTTCCAGCCTTTCATTTCATTTGCATTAAGAGATTGCAACTCCCAGTGAACTTCTGTCCTGATGTTAGGTTATGGCATGGAGCAGGTTAAGCTGTTGGATATACATGATATAATCAAGTACATCTAGTTCAGTTCTAGCAGAGGATAAGTATTTTTGCTCTCTGAAGGGAGGTCATATGCAATCTCAAAATATCTGCAGTTTCCAATGAAGAAAGACTGTGAAAGACAGTTTTAGGGAACGCAGAATATTGATTTCCAGTAGTCACAGAAACTCTCATTGTCTCTTCCACAGAGTATATTTTATAGCTCGAAAATTCCTGGGCCTTAACCCTCAGGAACCAGGTTCAGATGAGAAGACTTGTGAGGAAAGGATGGGAATGAGAAAGACTTTGAAGAATATACTTTCTGCTTCATACTGCTTTATATCGTAGAGCTACAGGTCAATGCTGGTGTGACGCATAGCTATACAAATTGAAGGCTAGGCCCCAAAAATATCAACTCTGCCAATACAAGTGTTGCTTTGAATAAAATAGAAATTTAGGTCCTCATCCTGAAGGACAGACCTGTAATGGATTTTCAGTGTCCAGAAATTCAACTATAAGGTTTAGCTATCCAGAAGAAAAATAAATATAAAGGACTGAAACTGTATTTAAAATTCACATTGGATGAACTTCAGATAGTTTAATTTTATCAGTTTGCATATAATATTCATTTAAAATCTACAAATAAGACCTTCAATTTTTTAAACTTTCCTTTAGTTTAATTTATTTACCAGTCCTAATGCATCACAAGCAATTTTGAAGTTGATACTTCATCAGCAGTCACGGAGCTTCCCACATTCATTGCTAACGTTCATTGTAATTACTACAAAAACTATTAAACATCCTTGAATGGGAGAGTGCCACTAAGCTTTCCCCCTACAGAAAGACTTGTCTGTGACATCTGGAGCCTGGTTTAGAGCCTTTTGTTAGGATATCATTCACTGTATGATAGTCTTGTCAGTCTAAAAATCAAGAAATTCACATCCTCTTTCCCTTCCGGATACTTTCCAAGCAGATTCCATAAAAGATATTTCTCTCTGAAATGTTTTTGTACAGGTTTTCATCCTAATTTCTCCTCCAGCTATCCCAGCCTCTCAAAGAGGATTCTCTGCTACCTGTATCTCTTTTACTTAGAAGAGCTTCGGCTGTTGTTGTTATCCTGAATCACTTCCCAGCTGGTTTTACAATCTGCTTTGCTCCCATCAACACCTGTCTCTAAAGGAGATGCATCTCATAACATATCTTTCTCAAGACCTGATCCTAAGTGGACCTAGGCTGTTCTGTGAAAGATATCCTCTAAAGATTTACTACAACTTAACTCAGGTAGAGGCAGGGAAATAGGAGGATAGTAATATGGAACCCTTATGCAACACAAAGACTAAAACAGATTAAAAGCAAATATACAAAAAAAGCAAAACACCACAAGACGTTAATTACTCACAAAGAGCTGGACTTTTCTATAAATAACTCACTAAAACACATTTTGAGGGAATGGAGTAAAACACTTTTTATTTAAAATAGGACAGGGAACTAAGGACCATGACAGGACTACATCTGGCATTCCCATCCATGAGCAGACGTCACTTTCCAGTTGCTGGAATGCATTGCTATATATTGGGATGTGATCAAGGAAGAGATTAGAGATGTACTTAGAAGAACAAATCCTTCTCATGCTAACATAGGGCAGTAAAAGTGGTTGTTTCTCTCTGCTGACTGTCAAGGCAGACCAGAGCAACTAGCTCAGGTGCTGGTATCCCTACTGCAAATATAGAAAGTAAGGTGAGCTGAGTGTCTGGGAGTATTTTCACTGTGTTCAGGACATTTCTTTAGGCTCCTGCAAGCTATTTCGCATTCAAAAATTCTGTCTTATTTCAAACAGAATTAGATGGGAACAAAAAAGTTAAAGTTGGAGAAATATTGTATTATTGTCTCATTTCTAAATACATATTTTTGTATCATTACTAAGGAGAACTTTCTGAAACTCTTCCTTTGTTTCTACTTTATATTTTACAATCTCCCCCTAATCTTGTGATATTGAAGATTAAGAGATTAAATTGTCCATATTAAGGTAATCAGAATACTGTTGAATCGAGCCCATTACATTTTTCCTCCTTTCATAAGGCGCTTGCAATCAGACCTGTGCTTTTCAGAGATCAAGGAAGGACCAAAGACTAGAGAGATAGGAAACAGGTGCTAAGTCATTTCCAGGCACATTACTGATAAATAATACATTTAAGGGAAAGGTATATTTATTTTTCTATCATGATGGTGTTCTCATTGTTTTGATACTGCATGCACTTATGCAATTTACAGAGTAATTTTATGGTTGTTAGTAGAGATGAGATAAACCTGATGGGAAAAAAAGGGAACACCAAAGCTCTTCCCAAAACTCAGTATAAATGCTGAATATTATCTAACCATTTATAGTGTTCTGAAATTATACATTTCAACTGCATGAAAGTATTATCCTTTAGATCTTAACCCACTGATTCCCCTGTTAGATTATTCAGATTTTCTACTGACTGAACTGTATAAGAGTAGCTATGGCTCTTGTTTTCAGGTCTTGGCCATGCTGTAGCTCTGTAAAATGTGGATGGTGAATATCTGTACGAAGAATGACCCATTTATTGGGAAAGAAAAAGAAAGGACTAGCAATGAGACCTAGAACCTGCCTTTGGGGGTGATAAACATCTACGATATTTCTCTCCCTTTACTATCTTGAAGGAAGAGCAGATATAGAATTGTTAAAACTATCATCCCCAGTCTGACGGCCTCATCCTGTGGCTAGCATATGGTTTGAAGTCTAGGACTGGCATGAATAATCATTGCTTTGGCCCTTAGTATTGTGACACAATGTCAGGAAAAGGAGTGACATCAAAAAAAGCCCTCCTGTCGTCCCTTGAGAGTGTCTTCACGAGAAAAGATGAAATTGAAAAGTAGCATAGCAGACTGACTGAATAAGGAGTGAAAAGCATCAAGAAATCCACCCACAGAATTCCTCTGCACCTGGGATGAGGCAGCCCTGGCAGTGTGTACAGACTGGGGAATGAGAGGCTGGAAAGCAGCCCCGCAGAAAGGGACCTGGAACTCCTGGTAGATGGAAAGTTGAACATGAGCCAGCAGTGCCCTGGCAGCCACGAGGGCCAACCCTGTCCTGGGGGACATCAGGCCCAGCATTGCCAGCCAGGCAAGGGAGGGGATTGTCCTGCTCTGCTCTGCACTGGGGCAGCCTCACCTCGAGTCCTGGGGCCAGTTTTGGGCACCTCATTATAGAAAAAGACATTAAGCAATTAGAGAGTGTCCAAAGGAGGCCACAAGGATGGTGAAGGGCCTTGAGTAGAAGCAGTATGAGGAGTGGCTGAGGTCACTTGGTCTGTTCAGCCTGGAGAAGAGGGGACTGAGGGAACACCTCACTGCAGTTACAACTTCCTGTGAGGGGAAGTGGAACAGCAGGTACCAATATCTTCACTCTCATGACCAGTGAGAGGATTCGAGGAAATAGCACAAAGCTGAGTCAGGGTAAGATTGGATATCAGGAAAAGGTTCTTCACCCAGAGGGTGGTTGGGCACTGGAACAGCCTTCCCAGGGAAGTGGTCACAGCTCCAGCCTGACAGAGCTCAAGAAGCCTTTGGACAATGCTCTCAGACACAAGGTGTGATTCTTGGGGTGTCCTGTGCAGGGCCAGGAGTTGGACTCAGTGATCCTGATGGGTCGCTTCCAATTCAGCATATTCTATGATTCTATGATTCACCGTGCATCAGGATCTCAGAAGGGAACTTCCTACTAAAAGACTTAAATAAAAATATAAATCCCTAGCAATAAGTAAAACATGTAAGTAAGGTGTTCATCACTGGTGTGTTGCCACAACTGGAACAGTTGGGTAAATATTGCTGTCATCTTTCCCCCTCAGCTTGGTGTGATGGTCCAGAAATATTGCACCTGCATTACTGAACAATTGCAAGAGCTGGTTTCACCAGGTCTCACTAACTTTAACAGCAATTCTGTGCCCAATTCCATCAGCAAGCAGCTTTGAAAAGTTCCCATATCTGTGGGTAGCATGTTTTTCCTGAAAGCTGAGTGTGTCCCAGCACACACAGATCAGCCAGCTCTGTTACTGGCTACCGTTCCTAGCAGCCCTGTCTGCTGCAATTGGAAAGCAACCACCTAGAATTATGAACTGCATGGAAGATGATTTTAACATGCATTTTCCAGTGGATTTTTATGAAGTGATCTGAAGAGGAAACCATTAATTCAGCCAGAGATTAGCAATAGCAACTGCACTTCTGAGGGCAACATCAAGGATCCCTTCCTTCCCAGCAGCCTGGCACAGACAGCCATGTGGAACTCGACAGCCTCTTCTGCATCTTTAAAAAGCCTTCCGCTTTTCTTTTGTGCGTGTGTCCTCAGTGTTTGGTATTATAAATGATCAGCCTGTGACCACCCCTCCTCTTGGCACAGCTCTCGTGTAGCACTGCAGAGCTCTGGCACTGCTGGCATCCACAGAGTGCCTTCTTCCCTGACCTGTACCCACCGAGATTACAGAAGCACGTTATTTCCCCGTGCAGCTCTTTCACCTCTCACTGCAACCATTTCCTACACAGACACAGAATTTATATAAAAGGCTTTCCTCAGCTTTCATCAAATCTAGGTTGCAGGCCTATTTCGTAACATTAATTCTCTCCCTCACCAACCGCCACATCAATTCAGTACTTTATAAACTATTTCAGGGATCCGATTTATCAGGCCTGACAGAGCTTCACACTGAAATAAACAGCACTGCCTCTGCTGAGCTCGCTCAGTGGCTCCTATTTATCATTATTTAATTCAAGGGCCTAAAATTCTCTGACATTATTAATAGTAAGATGAATCACTGGAAAACTACAGAATCTGTGACCAACGAGGCTGAAATAATCCATTTTGGTGAAAATGTCTACGTGGAATTGCATTCCCTGATGGGTAGCTGCTCTGTCATTAGCGACTCCATATGCATGGGTGGTAAAGAACTGAAGCATGAAGTCCCCAAAGAGTGGGATACTTCAACTGCCATTCTCTTCCCAACACTTAACACCAAAGCAGAAAATAAGGGAATGCAGCACAGCTCTAATGCCTCTGTCAGTTGAATTTAAATGTACTAATTTAATCCTTTTTGTACTTGATTAACTTTAACTTGTCTGAGGTTGAACTTTTGTGTTAACTGGACCTGCAAATCCATTAGTTCATTATGAGGACTGTATTACTTAGGCACCTTGATGAGAGATAATCAGCTGCCTGGAATGTATATGAGCACTTGCTGCCTTAATTTGGCACCTCATTAGTGATATTTTTCAATTTTGTGTAAATGAAAGGGATTGCACTGGGAGTTTGTCCGGGATCTGCAATTTCCTTTATGAATAGCCAGCCTTATTCAGTAGCTGTATGACACAGTAAGAAGTTAAGAATTGCAGAATTTGTTTGGTTCTCTGTCAGGAACATTCTGGGAACCTAAAGCAGCTGGAGAGGAAGATCCCGAACTCTTCCCTAAAGACGATGAGTGCCGTCAGACCACTTCCCTGACAGAGGTGATCAAAGAATCTTGACAAATAGAGGTGTTTTTTAAAATTCCTTTAAAAATTAACACTATCCAAAATAAAAAAGTATCTCTTCAAAAAACATTTAATTTTTTTTTTAATTTCCCTTTCCAGAGAGGAAATTTACTAATTGCTGTTTCGTTATTCACTATCATTCCCTTAAACTTTGGCAGTTGACTTCCTTATTAGTATCTGGACAGAGACTATAACTTCTGAAAAGAGCAACCAAGGACGAAGGGCCGAGCAGACACAAAACTACCCTCTGAAGAATTTCTGCAATCACCCTTGTCCAGGAGATTACTTCCTCAACAATTAACTGTTCATCTGAGAACTCCCAGAGCTGAAATGCACACCTTCCCTCTTGCCCAGAGTCTGTCTTCAGGCAAAAGTCTGTCTAAATGACATAACCAGTTTGGCTTTCTCTGTTTCACACAGTTTCCCAGTGTTATGTTAACAGCACGACATCCTCAAACACCTCCAGCATCATCCTGCAGTATCCCGGGGTGTACAACTCCTTCAGCACCGTGTTATGGAAACGCCATTCTCGAATGTTGCAACACAGCTTCCCATTATTTCAGGTGCTTTGAACTGAAAACATGCAAAACCAACGTTAGCATTTTATGACCAATACACGAGGCAAGGGGTGAGCAAATTCAAGGGATGCACGGCACTGGTAGGTTCAGTCTGCTCTAGGGACAATTATCCTTTCAGCAATATCGTCACTCCGTGCTATTTGGTCTTGTCTCTTGGAAGCAATGATTGCCTCCTGGGCCTTTTCATTTTGTGATATAGTGATACTCTAAGAGGCCTTGATTTGAACTCTTTCTCCAACATGTTAAAAAAGAAATCGAGTCCTGGACTTCCATATCACACCCTACCACAGTGGAGATTACAGATCACTACAGTTTTATTTCGTATTTTCCAGATGACTAATCTGTGAAATGTGCTCCAAGTGCTTCTACCAGGTCAGGGTCTTTTGGTAAAATACGAATATTTAGTTTAATTATACATCTGCAGATGCAGAAAATTGAGCAACACCAAGACCTGTGATTTTTTGCTTTCTTTCCAGGAGATACCTAGGGAGTATTACTTGGGGGGGTGGGAATTAAAGGCTTGGAAATTTCATGAATATACCAAGTTAGGCTTTGAGGATATTTTATGTTCTCATATAAAAATATAGTTACTTAAAACTATCAACAACTTTTAGTATTACGTCACCTTTGTGAAGCAGAATTAACTGAGCTGCTGGGGACTCCTGTGATCTCAAATATCATCTAAAGGAGATTTTCATGGAATCACAGAATAGTTTGGGTTGGAAGAGCTCCTTAGAGATCACCTAGTTCAACACCTCCTGCAGTCAACCAGATCAAGTTGCTCAGAGCTCTGTATTTTCAGGGATGGGGCGTTTACCACCTCTCTGGGCAATCTGTTTCACAATTTTCATTGGAAAAAAATTCTTCCTTATATCTAGTTTAAGTCTAACCTCTTTCAGTTTTAATCCCTTGACCTGTGAAATTTGTTTCCAAAGGTTTTATTCCTAGACTCTACCATTCATAATAATTTATTTAGTTTCTGCTGAATTTGAGGTTGAATCCCACTGATTCAATCCACCATCCATTCCTTCACACCTTGCTCTAGTCTGGGTTTCCTGAGCAGTGGTGTCAGACATACAAAGGTACAAAAAGCTGTAAAAGCAGACCAAGAAGCCGATCCAGGCACAGCACAACTCCAGGTGTAAATCAATAGGTCACAAAATCCCAGTTTGTGCTTTTCAAAACATCTTATTAATAGGATTGGAAGTAAGACCCAATGTATTTATTAGCTGTGTTTTCATGTACTGTTGCTATCATAATTTCAAAGAAATACAAATTCCTGATATTAACAAGTTATATATGGGGAGCACACCCTTTGTGCAGTATAGAATACTGCTGAAGAACTCCATTTTGGTTTCTTATGTGTAGGAGAATTATTATGGTAATAATGAGTAAAAAGCGGACTTTTGGTTTCAATTATGAACCACTGAATTCCCAAAAGTAGTTCAGCCTCTATGAAGATCCACATTCTACCTAATTTTAACCAACCAGTTCATTAATACTTCTGAGACTTACATGCAAACTACGGAGCCTTCTACAATTTCTCTTACCACCAATTAGGCTAATCCCTCTCCCACTCTGTGGAGCTTTTGGAACGTGTACATTAGTGGTAACTGCATGTGCATTTTAAGGTGAGGCTATTACTGTTAGTGCAGAGGCTCTGTGAACGTCTCAGTGAACATAACTGTAACTATGTCTATTTATAAAGTTCTCTCACTATTTAATTAGGGATGGGATTTTTCTTCTCTTTTATTTTCTCTCTTAAGGAAATCAAGGTTAACTCCCTAAAACACAGGGAGGGAAGGTATTGCAAGGAGCTCCAGAAAGGATACCCACAGTAAGAATTTACAGGCAGCCGTAACCATAGTGCATGAAATTGTGCAGTTTTTGTCACGGCTCTGTCCTGCCATTATTCATAAAATTAGATAGGGAGGGTTTTATTACCAAATAATTGCTTACAATGTTCTATGTCCAGGCAATGCCATTCAGTTTGACACATAGCAGATCAGTCACTGGAGAGGTGGAAGTAAAAAGTTACAACATGGAAAGTATCTTGAGGCTGGTTTGGTCTGTCAAAAACCTCCTCTTCTGTGTGTGAATTGCTGTTAAGTTGTGCGAGTGAAGGAAAAGACATTTACTCCTTTTGGTCTCTTTTTGCTGCATGTGCAAAACATATTTGGGTCTTTTTTCTGGTGTTTAGATAATATCACGATTGACCCATCTTTTCCCTTGTACCAAAACTAGTACAGCTATAATCTTATTATTAACCAAAGCTGGTTCCCAACCAGTTCCCACTGCCAGTGCCTAGTTCTGCCTGCTCTCCTGACCTGATTGTGGGCTGGGTATGTAGCTTGTTTTCCTCAGGATTGCTGAATACCCCAGCACAAAACCCACTGTCCTCTGTCACAGACTGCCCTCAGCTCAGACAGCCCGGTGACTGCCTCTGTGGCATTATATCACTATGAAATAAGTGATCTTTTTGGTTAGTGGTTCCCCAACTACATCTGCTCTGACAAATCAGTGATTTGAAAGAAGTTTGAAACCACCAAGTCCAGGTAAGTGACTTTTGAATTCAGTCCATAGATTTCAATAGGGCATTTGTGAACTGGATTTCACTGTTTCATTTCTTTTTCTTCTTTCTGCATACGATGATTAAAAATTACTCTTCTTTCCTGCTTGGGTGGCAGTAGAGGGAAACCTTCTAATTTTTTCACTAGATCCAAGTGTATTGCTGTGGGGTATTATCGTGACGCCTTTACTCACACAAAATTTGATTCCTCACTTCAAGTGAAATTATTATAATCAATCATAATAATGCTGATCCTAAATAATAAGACAAAAGGCAGCCTACTGGCAAGACAGTGTTTCAGAAAGGTTTCATCAGTCCATACTGGTATGTCATATTCATGCCACATTTATGTTCAAGTATCAGCAGCATCCAGAAGCATCCAGTACCATCTCATCAGCAGAATCCCTCAGTGCAGCAAAAAAGGACATAAATTATGGATAACATATGCACGGAGTTGTTTTTCTTAAGATTACGTGAATATTCCCTGTCCCTTCTGTCTGCATAGCAGGTGTTGTCTGTCATTCCTGCTTCACTCCAGGTCCTGGTTGTTGGAGAGAACCTCAGCTTGCTCTGCTTTTGGCTGCTGACGTGGTCACACACCACCATCCTCACACCAGGACAATTTTCCAACATGATTCCAGCCAGGTGCAGAGCTCTTCTCAGAATTGTCCTAGTTCTACACAGCACACAGTCAAACACATCTGTTCACATTAGCCCAGGGACCAGTTTCTCATGCAGAGTTGTTCTACACAAAGGTGAACATTGTCCCCATCCCACTGGGAAGGCAGTCAACGAATGGCTGTGTGGGATTGCTTTGTGGGGTTGACCCACAAAATTGTTTTTTCTGAGAAAATCTTAGAAGAATTACCTTGTACTACGTTTAAAATAATAGTTTAAGTAAATCTGATGAATGAACATATATATTAGAGCAAAATATTAGAATAAAATGTTAGAAAGAGAGCTGAATATAAAATTATTTTTAACTTTTCAACATTGCTTCCATTTCTTTAAATAATTCAGCCAGCAGCAGACACTTGCAAAATTCCCCTGTAGGAGTAAGACTGGTTGTCCCTGTCAGATTTAAAGGATCTGGGAAAGAAGCTGCAGGCAAAGAGGGAAAAGAATTTCAGTGAAAGTCACAAACTATCAAGAGCTTCTTTTGTTGTAATTTGGAGTGAGAAAGGAGAATTGTGTAGAAAATAATGCGGATTTCATGTAGGTTTTGAGATTTTGTAAGAAGTTCAAGACAAGCCAAAGTGTTAAGATAAAGTTAAAATCTGTGATAAAATAACATTAACTGAAAATCTAATAATAACTTTGTGGTTAACTAAAATGTTTTGATTTCAAACTCCACTGTTTACCAAACCTTCTCCTTCTAGCCAAAATAAGTATGAAATTTGTGCTGGAAAGTGACTTCGGGCAAACAATGAAATTCACAGAGTGGTTTGCATTTGGACTCGAAGGTCTTAAGAGTCTCTTCCAAACTAAATGAGTCTATGATTGTATTCTGTAAAATAGTTCATGTCACCAGGGATCTCTGGAGGTCACGTAGCCTGACCTCCTGCTCTACCCAGGGCCAGCTTGGGCAGGTTGCTCACGTCCTGCTGGGTTTTGAGTCACTTTGAGCAAAGAGACTCTCCTACATGTAAACCCACGCAAACACACACACGCAAATGTTTGCTTTACATACTTTATTCCATTAATTCTAAAAATACTTATAAAGATTAAAAAGAGTGGCAAAAATTCCAATCTGCCTGGAAAGTAAGAACTGAGACATTAACAACTGTGTTATCTGTTACTATTTATTGGCTAGATATTAATTAAAAGGCTATGGAAGATCAGAAAACAGATACCCAACATAAAATATTTTCATTAAAAGCTGCAAAAGACCGAGCTATTTAGAGGAATCCTACATGGGCAGGTGAATGGGTAACATAATGGCAGATAAAATCTCTGTTGAGAAATGCACAGCAATGCTCACTGGATAAAATAATTTGAAGACATTATAACTGAATTACAGCTGAACTTAGAATTACAGATGAACTTAAAAACTTAGAGGGGAGAAATAAAGATAATGGGAACAGGATACAAAATAGTAAGAAATCTATTATTTTCCTAGTAGAGAACAGAATGATGAACTCTAACTTGGAATTCCACGCTCAGCTGAAGTCATCTTATCATGAAAATAGCCCACAACCATTAAAATTACCCAGACCTGAAAAAGGAAAATGAGTGACATGAAGAGATTTCTGTATAAGGCTAGACAGAAACTACTCCAATTTTAGTTTAGAAAGAGAAAACAAAGACACAACAATGAAAGAAAAATTAACTTTTCCTAACGTGCTATTATTTACCTAATTAACTTGTGAAACACATTCCTAAGTATATGGAATTAAGAAATTGGATAGAGTTGTAAAAGGATTTAAGGCAAGTCTTCCAGTACAACTGTGATCTAGGTTTTGAAAATGCTGAACTCTAACGCAGATGCTTCTGGACTTCTAGTAGACATTATCTTGGATTAAAAAGCAAGCAAACAAACAAACAAACAAACACTTTTCTAAGAACTTTTTGTATTTAGGGGAAAAAGGAAGAAGAACAGAAAACAAACCAGAAAAATATAAAAATACGAAAAATTTTGCTAGGAAGAAAGCTTGTTGAATCAGCAGAGCAGGTGTCAGGCCTCAAGCTACATGTAAGTACATTCTCTGTGTGAGACTTGATGTTGACATTCACCCATTCTTTGCTGACACTTAAGGGGCTCCCCCATGGCATACAATTCACAGCATCCACTCTCTTCAGGTTCCCTCATTACACTAAAGATAACAGTGTTGAAACCAGCTTGAATAAATATATTTACAAACAGCTGAATTCTTAGGAATTACAACTAATGACAAAAAAAATGAGAGAAGACAGATAGGGACAGTAAGGCTTTTCCTCAGACAAGCCCTATCCCTGTACAGAGCACAGACAGGAATGTCTTTGCTGTAGCTCTGGCTTTTTTAGTCTCTGGACAACTGGCTCAAACTTGGGACAAATGCCATGTAAAGAAATAGCAGACATCGTATAAGAGATGCATCTCCTCTCACCATCCAGGCACAGAGACTGCCTGGATCTCCCCAAAGGATGTTCCCATTGTGCATCAGGAAGAACAAGCTCCTCTGAAATCAGTCATCTCGCTTCACTGGAGCTATACCATTAGGAAAAAATATGCAGTGAGTGTGAAATGTCAAAACTGCTCTGGGCAAAAAGAGCAACTGTAGAGGCATTCTCTCATCTCGTCCTACTGATTTTCGTGACGGGATAGATGACTCTCCACATGCCTTAATTTAGCACCCAGATGCCTCAATGCTTTGCATGACCAAATGTTCTTCAAAACCACTACTATTTCCCCTTTTCCATGTGCTTGTTGTTTTGTTTTATTTTTTCAAGCCCCTACTAGTTTTATCTCTGATTCTTTCCCGTTACTTTGATTTCCTCCACCCACTCACCCTACCTTCAATCTCTGTCACATCCTTTGTTTCTTACCTATGCTGTCTTTCCATACACCTCCAGCTCTCCAAATTCCTTGACCTAATCTGTTGTCCATACTTTCTTTCAATACCTCCCACAAAGCACTACCTCTAAATATCTGCCTGCAAAACAATGCCAGCAGAGCAGACGCCAGTAAACTGAAAAAGGAAGATGAACAAAAGTTACGGAAAAACGTCAAAGTTTGAATGAGCAATATTATGCAGCCATTTTGCCTCTGCTCCACCCTGCCTGATCCCAAAATAGCCTTATTCATTGTTCCTGAGCACTCCCTTTTTTGTCAGAAAAAGAAAAAAATCACAGCTTCAAGTTCTTCAAATACACTCCAGCTGCTTTGCTTTCCAGTGTAGCACTAGCATATTAATAAATCAGTGAATACTTCTTAGTGCTAATGATTTTTTACAAAATAATGTTTTAATGAACACAACTTTTATTTTCTCATGGTTCCCAGTAAGGAGTCCTAGGATGCTTAGCAATACAGGAACAATTTTCAGGTTATGTTTTCTGATCAGTCTGAAACCATAAACTGCTCTGCTCTGAGCTGGTTCTGCATATAGTAGGATTAAGGCAAAGCAGTTCATACTGCTCTACCTTTAATCTATATCAACAGGAGGGCCAATTTAGTTTGTCTAGGGCTGGTACTTCAAAAGCCTGATAGATGTAACCTGTGAGAGGAAAGCAAAATAAGAGCAAAGAGGGTATTAAAAAGAAAAAAAAAAAGGAAAAAGGAAAGAATATGTGAGAGAATTTCCAGGTTTGGGGAAGGGACACATTTGAGTGATGTGATGATGCTGTATTTTATCTCCTGACTCCAAAAGCCTTTTATATTTTTTACAGTAATAGACCAATGACCATGAATTGCTTCTGCTTGTAAACAAACAAAAAAAGACTTATAATTTTTGTTATTTTAAAACATTTTCCTACTTGTCAGTGTGAAAATATCACTTTTGCACTACAGAAAGAAACTGTTCACAAAATGATTATATTACAGATTAATTTATTAGAATACTTACATCATTTTATTATATTTTATTATGGAACCTTGCATAGTCATCTTTAAATCTAATACTTTAGTTAAACATTTGAAATTTTTAAAAATTATATCCATCTTGTATCCGTATCTGTTAAACTTAATCAGTTTGCCATTTCAGCAGGTGGTTCCATGAAACATTTTTATAATGCTTCAACGAGGTGTTACTTTACTTTGTTATTCTTGCACAGAACAGCAGGCGTTTGCTAGCAACTCCACTTAATGGCATAGAGGCAGAGTTTGCTACTTCATCTCTTCTTGCTGAGGCAGCTCTGAGTGATATGTCCTTACCAGCTAGATAATGACGACTTATTAGACCTGTAAAAATTAATGCTATTTGTCTGGAAGTAATAGAAAGACAAGCCTGTGATTAAGTGCTCCACTTCCAAAATGCATCCTGTTGCATCTGAGAAGTACCTCTTTGCAGCTGCTTGGCAAATATTGTTAAATATGGGGGGTTTCACCAGGGCCTGAACAATGGAGCTTGCTTTTGTGATAAAAGTGCAGACCGGGCTTATGTGGCAAGGTTTTAGTTGCAAAGGGTGCTAGAGGGGTGGCCTCGGTGAGAAACTGTCAAAAGCTGCTCCCAGTGCCAAAAATAAGACAGTTCCTTTCCCCAGAGTACCTGACACTGTGCTAGCTGGACAAGGGTTTCCAAAGCTGGTAAATGAAACAGGCACTGTTTCAGACACTGAGAACAAAAGGTGCAAGTACAGCTCACCTCCACAAAAATAAACTCTCATACTTCCCAATACAGACTGGCCGTGGCCAAATTGCCTATTGAGAAAGACTCGTGGCCCATGGTTATTCTCAAACTCTTCTGCCAAGTGTACAGGAGGCCAGTGGCGGGGCCAAACTCAGATCAGGTCAGACACTGACAGCCCCTAGGTGAATTAGTAGTATAGGCAGTCAGATACCAGTGCTCAGGCCTGTGCCCTTCTAGATTATCAGTAGCCAGAGCCCAGGTAGATAAGGTATAAGCTGCTGTTGTCCTACTCATTCAAAGTCAAAATCCTAATTTCTAATTTATTTTTATAGGGGTTTTGTGAGGGGGTTGTTCCTTCGTCTGTTTTGTATGGCTGTGATGGGTACTTAAGCCCAATTTTTGGGGTGTCAGAACTGTCAGCTGTAGAGATAGTCACCTCCTGGTATATCTCTGTACCTCCTCCTGGTAGCCAGCATGGCCAGCAGAACCTGAGATCACACAGGTGATCCACAGGATACACATCATAATTTTAACTCTAAAAATAATACATTTCTAGCATGCCATGGAAGCACAGAGATAATTTTGATCAGAAAGGACCTCTTGATGTCTTCTAACTTAACTCCCTCTCTAAAGAATATTTAATCCAACCAGGCTTCTCATATCCCAGTCAAGTCTTGAATATTTCCATGGAAGGAGATTTACAGTCTCTGTGGGCAACCTCTTCCAGTGTTTGGCCACCATCACAATAGGTGAAAAGTTCTTTTAATGTAAAACTGGACAAAATGATCCATTAGCTACTCAGAAACTGGAGTGATTCCATTGAAAGTTCTCTTCTGAACGACATAAGGCTTTATTTCAGACACCTGAGAGGTGGAAAGCAGTTCATGAGTCATGTCTATAAAATGCCACAGATGTTTTCTCCACTCAACCTTTCCTTTGGCGAGTGGGTGTTGGATCCCAGTGGTGAAATCAGCATTTGCGCCTAAGAAGAAATATTTATCAAATCATACAATGCTGAAAGAGATCGTGTTTTTTTCTTTCCTACCGATCTCAGGTTAATTGTTCTAATTTTCTGTGGTGGGAACCACTGGAGGTCCCACAAGTAAGCCTTTGTCCATAAACCATGAAATAAATTTAAACTATTACAGAAAAAAATGGACATCTATATGATAGTCCTTCCATTTCCCTTTCCCAACTTACTCAGTGTCTTTTCATGTGCAACCTGAGCTGTTTTAAGGGTGAGCATTTCGTTCACTGTGAGCAGGTCTGGGAAGTAACCACGCCTCGCTGCTCTTGATGCTCTTCAGAGGCTGTAATTGCCTGCCTGGGTGCTCAGACATTTGGAACAGAGAGTTCTACCCCACACTTTCCCAGCACTGAATGAGCTAAGTTGGTCTGACCCAAATTGCCACTCAGCAATTTATCTTTTTAGCACCTTCATAAGGGATCTCTAATCTCTGACAGGAGATTGAATTAATTTACTGAAGTATGTGACCATACTTAACAACCTTTCTAACTTACCCATTTTCTGGTTTGGAGCCAAGATTTACATAATTATTTCTATTTTTAAGCAGTCAGGATTGACACATTTCCCGAATGCCTACGTTTAGCCATTTTTAGCTTATACTTGCCCTAGCTGAAGTATAGTCCTTCATCTCTAGCTTTTTAAGTACTTGGAGGACTTTTGTTCTTCAGGGATTGCAAAATATAATTCTATCTAGATAGGCTAGCAGTCCGCTGAGACCTTTAAACAACTCTGCTCTGACTATATCAAACACATCTAGGGATCTTTAATACTCTCTCTGATGTAAGGCAATTTCAAGAATTACAAAAAATAACAGGTAACATAATTTAGAACTATTTTTTCTCTAATCAAATTTGTCAAAAATATTAAAAAATTTCTCTATTTGAAAACTAGAAAGGGGATACTGCCTTTTTCTCTTCCTGTTTTTCATCATTTCTTTAACTTTTTTTTTCAGATGGTACCTGAAGGGTGCAAGGAGGTACAAAGGAGGTTGCCTTTCAAAAAGCATGCGTACACACACTTTCTCTAAGTGCCTTTTCAGAATGCTGTTATTCATAGAATAACTATAATTTAAGTGCAGAGGGTTTAATATCAAGGGGGAACCTCCAAAAGGTAATAGACTATGTATAAAAAACCCAACATAAACAAGACAGTCCTTCTCAGCAAGCCATTAATGTTTCACATCAAAGCACACAGAAAACTGGTGGCTGTCATCATTTGGCATCTGCTGCAGATCCTGCAGTCACATTGAGCAGTACCTGCAGCACTCCACAAACTGGAGACCACAGCAGATCATGTGGATCCAATGCAGTTCGAGAGCATGCAGGATTACACATTTTCCTGGTGTAGTAAAGTATTTAGTATTTTTCAGTAGTTGTCTGCTATTGCTGTACAAAAGAAAAAATACAGAAATGCTTGGCTTTTTTGTTGGATTTTTTTGGATACAATTTCTACCTAAAGCAGCTTCAGCAGTTCCACTCTTCATTTAAGAAGCACTTTCACAAGTGGACTTTATTTGAGCAAGTGAAAAAGGCAGTAATATCCAATCTATAAGATGTTCTTCATCCTCCAATCCAAAAAGCATCACATTTTTTAAGAAATCCTGTTACTATTTCTCCATCTTCCTGCAGGACTGAACTGTAACAGTTATACACAAGAAGGCTGAACTGAAGTCCTACAGATAACTGCAGATCAAATTTTTTACTTTCTGATTAAATTTGGAAATTAGCACTTTTTAGATATACTTGCCTCTATGAAATAAATTTACATCTATCTATTGTTATATTTATATACAGCAATATATTTAGCCAGATACTATGTACATTTATTTTCCTTTCACATTTCAGGAACAAAAATTCTAATGAGACAAATTACTCTGTAAAGCTCCTTTGCATGGGGGAATAGAGCCAGATGCCAGAAAGCACTGGGGGGGAAATTAACATTATGATGGTATGAGAGCACTTTAAATTGCTCTACTCTCCCAGGGTAGAAAAAGGAATTTAACACTCTTTCTTCTTACTTCCATTTTTTCTCAGTCTGAAACACTGGCTGCTTAACCCTGTCGTAAATAATATTGTATGTTAAATAAAAAAAATTAAAATTAAGGAAAAAAAAATACCATCAAGAAACAAAAACCTGTGAACTGGGAGATAAATATGGTCTTCAGTCTTAGTGTTGGCTCTGCCTCTGCCATTGGCAGACAACATGTGGATAATGGGAAAAGCAAGTAAAGGAGAAGTCCACAATACAAAACAAAACCATGTCATTATATAGGACATTGGCAGAACATGGTTACACAATAAATTGGCAGTGTTCTTTCAGTTTGAATAAAGAATGAACACTTGTGCACTGTATTACGAAATTGATAAGTGCCTTTGAGCAAATTACTTCTTTACAGATCCATTCTGCCATCTGTGATGTTATGTAATTACCTCTAAGGGTTTTTTTTTTTTTACTAAGGTTTATGTTGCTAACATTCATAGAGTATTTGAGGTCCTCATCTGCTTCAAAACGTGGGGTTTTGCTGAATAAAAAGCTAAAGAAGGGAGAGAGAGAGCATCCAACAACTCCCCGATAAATAGGTTCTAAACTACATGGGATATTTGTCACTGTGTCACATTTCTGAACTTACCAGGTAAACACAGAGCCATGATCTAATATTTTAAAGTAATGGAAAGCTTGTCAATCTATTCTGTTTACCTCAATGCTAGTTCAAAGCCTATTGATACACAATATGAAAATATGTCAGAAGAAGAGAGGATTTGATTCATTTGCATGTAGCATGGCACCAGAGTAAATTTTTATTTAAAGAGCATTCATTTTCTCTTTTTTTCTGATGTTGCAGAAAATGTCACAATAAAGGTTTAATTTGATTTAAAATACCTTTCCAGGAAGAGTTGTTCCCACCCCTGTGTATTGGATGCTAACCTTCTTCAGCTTCCTCCAGTGCCTGCAGAAAGATGTCTGTGATGATGCTGGCCCTGCTGTGTGCTTACCACTGGCCAGAAGACATCCCTGGTGGAAACCAGCATGCCAGGTATGCCCCTGGTGTGTCACTTCTGCACTGGGTGGCAAACAGTCACCAGGCAGGACGGGAGAAGACATTTCCATGAAGCTCTGGGAGAGAGATCATCACTGTAACTGTGAACATGGATGTCTAAAGCACAGGTTTTTAAGTGAGCCTGGACTTTGACTGCAAGAGTGCCCCTATTAAAATTATCCCCCTGGTGCCCTGAGAAGAGTGAATCATTGCTCTTCCACATGCTGTCACCAAGCCAGGCCCTGCAGACACCCCTTCATCCATTATCATGTAACAAAGGTCTCCCATGCCTCTTGACAGATCTGATGACTCCACAGGATTGCAGAATGTGCTCTGAGCCACAGGGGATCCTGGTCTTGCACAGCAACCCTCTAGATCACTGAATACTTCAGGTTAAGACCTTCAGTCTCAGTAAATCACACCTGGAATTTGATTCCCAGTGTGATGGAGGTTAAGGCCTAGCTGGAATTCTCATCTCCTGCATCATTAATCCTCCTCTCCCCAAAAAATCACATCTTAAAACAAGTTTTAATAAGAACTATTGAAAAAAACACCAAGTATATTCTTGCTACTTGACCAGAATCATTGACTCAGCTTCTACTGTAGCATCTCTGGGGTTTTCTATATTCTCCAGAGAATAGGGAAACTAGTCCAGGCTTTAATAAAAGAAATTACCTATCTTTTGGACAAAAGATTTTAAATATTAAATTTTCAATAACTATTTTTCTAAATCATTTTCAAAGAAATGGGGAAAGAAGAGTAGAGAATTACAAGCATTTAATCAGAGGACAAAGTGCTCATGATGTGTGCAGTGCTAAAAAAAACCCATTTAACCACACATGTTACCAGTTTCCTGGAATATACTACAAAGAGGTCTGCTCTGCTCTGCTGTATGATCCAGGGATGGAAAGACCAATTTCCTCCGTGGCTTTTTACTGGTAGGACCAGAAGCAGTCTTTAAACCCATATGCACGTCCCATCAGAACATGATAAGCCAATGTTTGGCCTAACAACTTTATCTTTCACTATATGTGCAGAACACCTGCCCAAGTAAAAATGCACACAGCTGAGACAGCATTCCAGGAAAAGGCAGCCTGGGATCATGGCAATATGGCCATAGTGTCAATCAAGCTGTACAGGAGCCATGCTGAGAAAAGTGAAAAAGGGCAAAGTGATGAATATAGGTTTTTGGAACCAGGTTGTGTTCATGAGGGAATCAGAGGCTATTTCAGTGAAGACAAAAAAACTTCAGCAACCATAAAATATGTTGGGAGAGTATAAAACTGTAAACTATAATAAGCCACTCATGGATTTAATCTGGGCATGTGTTCCATATTGCCTTATACTAGTTCAGAAATTTATCCATGAGCAGGACAAACACTGAGGGCTACTGAGACACCTTCTGAGTCTTCACTGGCACAATGGCCAATGGCAAAAGAACTGCTTGGAGCAGCTTAACCAGGTATTTCTTTTCGTCATCTTACTTTATGGTGTACATTCTGCAACACTGGGTTTAAAAACCCCACTGTGGCTTTGCTGGGTAGTCTTGATGGCTCCTTGTGAACTTTCTCATTGATTTTCACTTTTCCTTCTCCTGCAGCTTTTCTTCAAAATCAGCAGGAAGTATGCTGTCCTGGCTTGCATGGACGCTACACTTCAGTTCCCAGAAATTCTGTTTGCCTTTTATTAAACCCACAAGACATGCAATGATGCCAAGGTTTTATTTCCTAATGAGAGGAAGCCCCTTTACTCCTGGGCATACCTTCTATTGAAATACTGGTGTGTTTCACCTTTGCATATTCTTAAAGAGAGATTATTGTACTGACAATTCCCTACTTTTCAGCATAGACAGAGATTTAACTAGAATTAGAGTTGTTGCTTTTTAAAAAAATTTTAACACCAATACTTTTAATTTTTACCATGAATAGAAAATGGGAAAGATCTCACAGCCCATTAAACAAGCAGTTCAAGTCTTAAAGTACTGCACTGAAGCACTCAGTCTAGAGGAGCAGTGGGTTTAATTTGCACTGATATGCTAACAAACCTAAGGGTCTGGCAAAGTTTTTATTGAGGATTTTTTGTGAAATCTCAGATAGGCAGCTCATCACACATAAGTTGTTTTTGTGGGGTTTTTTAGGTACTTGTAAAATAACTTCAGGGACAAGGTGCTGACTATTGTGCTTTTTCTGAAGCAGTGTTGCCTTTGTTAACCTGTAGTCAATCTGGGAATTAGTTTATTGCAAACTCTGCAACTCATAAGCAAGCTGTTTGGGCTGTAAAGTGCTCTGACACTAAACAAGCTGTAACCTCAGATCACTGCTTTGGTCTTCCCTCCCAGCTAGAGCTCAACAGCCATAAGAGTAGACTGCTGAACTCAATGTCAAAAAAGGATTTACAGTAGCTAAGGACTTATTTCAGAATTTTACAGTTATATATTTTCAATTAGTTCATATGGATTTAAAAATTTGCAGACAGACTTCTTTGAATCAAGGAATATGGCATTTCATTATACAGTTACACACATGTTGAGTTTGGTTGGAGCTGTCCAAAAGATTTCAGGAGGTTTTTCCAGGTAATTCTTATTCTCACTTAACAGATTATGATTTCTCTAATTCTTACAATATCCGGGAAGACTAACCAAATGGAGACATGGCCAGGATCTTTTTAGACAAATGTTTATCATCTGTAATACATAAAAAGCTTTCAGGAAAAGCATTTTATTCCAGGGAGGTAAGGCAGTGACAAAACATCCACCACCCATAGATGGAAAAGACCTCAGAATGTTAGGATCTGAGTTAGGATACGAAAACATAAATAGTAGTGGCCTGGCTATGTTGGGCAATTTGTACAGAAATCAAAAGGAGAGATATTGGCTGCCAGCTGGCTCTTCTCTGTTCAGCTGTAGGCAGAATGACCTCGCCTTAGCTGCTACCAAATAGAGAAATAGGACCTTCCTGCACTAAATATACAAGTCTCCATAGATTCAGCTCAAGAGGTAAAATCAAGAGCCAAGTGGCAATGTCCAAGTTCCTTAGCTTGGACACATGAAAACATATACCAGACTTTGGCCAGTGCGAGATGCAGACAGCTGGGGAGGGATTCCCCTGAATAAATTAATCAGGTATTTACTCCAGGGTGAGCTGGCACATTACTCAGGCTTCATTGACAGCAGTCTCTCCTTTGACTATAATAGCTTAGACATGTAGTTCAAAGTTTGACACTTGTGTTTAGGGATCTTTACCTGAATTTGAGTCCTAATTTTGAATTCAAACAACCAACAGCAGGATCAGGACAGAACTAAAGAAAGCAGAGTTACCGCACTGCAGCTGAGGAGAAATTAGAAAATAAGGCTGTGGGGAAAGCAAATGAAAAATCTCAACATTCTGCTGTTTAATTAAAATAAAATGAAAAATGCAACAGACAAATCTCCATCCTCCCTAAATTTGAATGTTTCGACATCCATAGGCCACAGTTCAGTCACTGTATAGAAAAAGTTACAACTATGCATTCAGCAAAAAAAAAAAATGCAGGAGCACTCCATCTAGTAGAGAAAAAGTGGCCTTAGTCATGTCCCAAAGAAATTATAAAACTTGTAATAACCTTACAGCAACAGGAAAATGAAAAGTGTACTCTCTGGGAAAAAGGAAAACCAGGGGTCCCAGGGGTAAACTGACATAATTAGTCAGTTCTGCTACCTCTGAATATAGAAAATCAGGGTCGTTTTTCCTTTCTTTTCAGTGTAATATTTTACATAAAAAGGCAACATAATAATAACAAAATTCTGTAAGGCTACTATTAAGTAAGCTTTAAAACATTTTACACCAGGTTATAGATAAAAAAAAGTCGAAGATTAAAAATTATTACTTTTTTTGCAGGGTTTTGGGTTTTGGTTGTTTTGTTTTAGGTTGTTTTTTATTTTTTGTCATAGCATGGCATGCTGCTGAGATCCTATCTGTATTCCAGATAATTTTAACTTGGCTATGTGACAATTTCAGTACACAATATGCTCATGCTTTGCACAAATGACTATATAATGTTTCATTAAGGACTGTAAATACCCATCAACCTAATCACAGAAATGCTGTTTCAGTGATTTTAGGGCCATTTAATCTGGGCTATGATGGCAGGGATGAATAGCTTTATTTCATTAACAGTTGCCATTGCAATTACACTGAGGTAAATATTTTCGTGGAAAAATTATGCAGCTTTTCCTTTTGCCCTGACACATTTGAGCAATATGAGGATCCTTGCACGAAGAGTTTTGCAAGTCATGGGAGTGCTTTCCTTCTGAGAGAGATTTCTACATCAGCTTTCTGCTCTGCTCAAGAGACCAAGATTAGCTCCAGCCATGTCCTGCTAATTTTTGACTTCGAGTTTGCATCTCTGCTTGAATTTTTTGTGATGACCAAATTCCCCTCCCAAAACTATTCTCTGCCATGGGATTTGTTGATTCTGGCATTACTAGTCAAAACCAAACTTATCTGGTTCTTACTTTTTGCTGAAGAATGGGCCAGTTGACGCTGCAGATAGGTTAATTATTTTGACACTTGAGATTTCTTATGTTTTCTGTTTCCATCAACTCCGTCACTCATATGAAGCCATTGCTCATCATAAAAATAATTGTAGGAAACCCACTGAAGCAGGAAAAATGAGATTTTGCTTTCAAAAGAAAATCAGACTAGGAATAGCTTCAAGGCACAGCATTAGAACTTGTGCATGGACAACAGAAAGGTGACTGGGGAAGGATGCATTGTCAAAGATGGTAATTCATCCTGCACCTCTTTGTTCATGCTTTCTGCATGCATGGTCCTCACTTTGGCTTTTAAACATTTTCTAGTAATTTCCAAAAAAATTATATATTTAATTATGAATTTTACTCCTATAACAAGTCTAAAAATGGCCACTAACTATGATTTCAGAAGATTAGTTTGAAAATGAGCAGAAATGAATCATTATCAGGGTACAGTATGACTGGAACCAGCTTTCTAGGGAGTTGTGAAATTTCTGTCCTTGGAAGCTCTCCCAGCTTGCTAAGACAAACCTGTGACTGACCAGTCTGGCGTTGGCAACAGTCCTGCTTGAAAGGGTAGGCTGCACTAGCCTGGAAGTTCCTTGTAACCTGTGTTTATATGATTCCATGCCCAAAGTCTTTAATTCATTTTATAAATATATATATATAAAAATAATACATAAGGTAGGACATATTCAAGTTTTGTAACTCTGATGTAGCTCTTCTGTTTCAACAGAACTGAGATATTGAACTTGATAATAAATTATTCGGTTTAAAATAATTTCAATAATAATCAAAGTTAATAAAAAGTAAAATTGGAAGAAACCTTGTGCAACCATCCAGCTATGATTAGTCAGCTATGATTACCCGTCCACTACAGGTGCTGTGTACTTACAACAGTCATGACCTACTTTATTCCTAACTTTATCTCCTACAATTCTTCTTTAATCTCAAGTTCTCCTTCAAAGTGAAAAGAGCTTGGTGTTTCATGGGCTCTGTGTGCAGAAGAGGGAATAAGACATCTAATGAAGGGTTTAAGCCAGTGATAGGACCATGTAGAATAAACTCCTTCGGCATCATTAAAAAAAGGAAAAATCTCCTTGATTTGATATTCTCTAAATTCATAGGGAGTTTTTATGTAGATTTCAATAGATAATGGATGTGGTTATGAATGCCTTGAGTATATGCACAGCTAAAGTTACCTTAATGTTTAGTATCAGATATACGTTGGGCTAGAAATTCAAAGTGCTTTTTAAATAATTACATTTTAAAACTACAGTAATTATACCATAGAGATAGGAAGATTTTAATGTCCACACAGAATACAGTGGCTAGGGATATGGGAATAATAAAGGTTTTGAAAATACAACGTGTCTGAAGAATTCGCTATTGGGACTTTATCCTTTAAAGAAGCCATGTTTAAAGATTGGTGACCGTGAGAGGTACTACTGATGACTTTGGCTGCATTTTTAATAAAGATAAATCTGTATATGATAGTGTAATCAAGGCAAAGGGATACAGCATATTGATCTTCCTTTGGAAGAGCTAATGGAGACAAGTAAAGCCAAGACTGAAAATGTCCCAAGGAGTAGTGGTGCAATTCTGTATCATATTAACAGGAAAACCCATCCACACCTTGGGTACACCAGGGAAGTGCTCCTACACATTGAGTGAAATCTCGTGGGAGAGTAATAAATCCTACACAACAAATTATATACTAACAGGTTCTTAGGGGAATTGAAATAAATCCTCACCACCGCTTAGTGCGTAATCTCCAGATCAGATTCCCATTCTTCTTTAGAGGAAAATAATATATTGCTTCTTATACTCTCTGCCAGCCAAACACTATAAATCAAAGTTATGAATGTAGTTGAAATATTGATCCTGAGCCAAAGTGAAACTACAGGAAAGTTTAATACATTCCTTATATAAGAAAAAAAAAAAACATGTCAAAAGATACTAAAAATATAATTTCTGGTCAAAGGAAATCTGGATAAAAATGGAAATTAAAATAGGAAACAGAATACACCCCTTGACACTTGTTTTCACTCCTGCAAGCTGAAGAATGAAAGCTAAGAATTTGATTGTTCTAGATAAACAGCAATAACAAGACCTAAAGCATGGAGAAGTGATTGTTGCAGGGATAAAAAAAGTGTTGTACACAAATGTGTTTAACAAAGAATTCCTTGAAAAATGAGACAGAAGATTCCCATTAAATGGCTGGCATAAACTGGCATGAACAGGCAACAAAAATGACTGGAGAGCAGGGCAGCATCAACTCTTGAAGACAAGTTCAGAAAGTGAGCAGGTATATGCAAGAATGATTTTTGACTGCAAAAAGCTTGTTAGCTCATTCAGAGCGAAAGGTTCCCTGTCAGATGTATTGCAGCAGCCATCCAACAAGATCTGGATCTTCCAGCACAGTCTGCTGCGCAGTTTTTGGCTGGAATAGAGTTAATTTTCTTCACAGTTGCTGGTTTGGGGCTATGCTCTGGATTTGTGAGGAAAAGAGTACTGATAACACAGGGATGCTTTGATTATTGCTGAGCAGGGCTGACACAGAGTCAAGGCCTTTTCTGCCTCCCAGCCCACCCCACCAGTGAGGACACTGAGGGGCACAAGAGGCTGGGAGCGGACACAGCTTGGACAGCTGACCCCAGGTGACCTAAGGGATGTCCCACACCACACGACACCGTGCTCAGCAGTAACAGCTGAGGGAAGAAGAGAGAATGGGGGAACATTCAGAGGGGTGAGGTTTGTCTTCCCCTGTCCCCACTATGTGTGACGGAGACCTGCTGTGCTGGGGATGGCTGAACAGCTGTCTGTCCATGGGAAGTGGTGAATGAATTCCTTGGTTTGCTTTGCTTCTGTACATGGCTTTTGCTTTACCTTCTGATCTGTCTTTATCTCTACTCATGAGTTTTCTCACTCTTACACTTCCAATTCTCTCCCCCATCACATCAAGGAAGAGAAATTCTAGACAAGACTTTATTAATTGGCTCTTTTGGCATACTGGCTCAGAGATTTAGGTCAGGCTCTTGCCGGTGTTGCTCATGCTTTCCATACAGGTCTGCCCTTAATTTATTTCAAGTTTTTTCTTACGGTTTCCCTGCATGGCCTGCAAGTTTCTGTAGGTGGAGTGGTCCTGTGCTCTTTGGTGATAGCTCTGAGCTAATGGGAGAGAGCAGAGGCATTGTAACCCTTACAATGTTACACACCGGGTGTTTTCTGAGGGACAATTAAGCCCATTCTGAGATTTCAGGATGGAATAAAAAGTCTAAGAGCTACTGAACAAGTTAAAAATATTCAGAAAAAAAAAAAAAGTCTTGACAGAAGATTAAATAGTACAGGATAAGAGTGCATGTTTTAAAGTTAAGCACTGACAGCTTTTAAAAGCAAAGAGCTATTTCTCAATCCCCCGGTAAAACCACTGTCAGCTGGTCTGCATCTGTGGAGTTAACTGGAAACAAAAAGTTGTTGCAGTAGCAGAGATGGTGCTTGGCAAAGGAGAAGCATCTTTCACCCGTTGCTGTACAAAGTTTTTCACTTTAGAGGAAACTGCTGATCTGTTCTCTTGAAAAGAATTGTGCTGGAAATAAAGGACTTGCCTACAGCAGAAAATAATTAAAAAATGGATTTCAAAGGGAATAAATAAGATTCAGAATGAGTGAGGGAACCCTCTGTGATCTCTCTTAGCACTTTGCTTACTAACAAGAAAGGAAGTTTCTAAAGATGCTGAAGGGTAAAAAGAAAGTAGGATAATCCCCTAATTGAACTATAGAATAAGGGAAGGAGGGAAGAAAGGAAGGAAGGAAGGAAGGGAGGGAGGGAGGAAGGGAGGAAGGAAGGAAGTCCCTTCCTCAGCCATTATAATTCTACTGACCTTTGGCAGACCAACTCTAAAAAATAATTCACAAATACTTTTCATTTAGTGAGTTTACTTGAGACTCTGGGTAGCTCTGTGTGCTGTAATTTCTCTACTGTATTCATTCCCTACTGTCTAGCTTTTTCAAACTTTTATTGATATCAACCTTCAAACCAGCCTTATGGACAATTATTGCAGGATTACCTCAGCTGAGAGGACTGACAGCACTCCTCTGGGGGCCTTAACTCCAAAGACCTCAAGTTCTCAGAGATTAATACATTTTCAAAAATAAAATTGTCACTTATTTACTTCTCTCCTTAGATGATCCTAATATATAAATAAGAATAATTTTCACTAGTTTTATTGTATTTTTATCTGGCTAGAAATTAGGATTTAGAATCATTCAGTTACTGCAAATATGTAGTCATATCTGTATTTATTATGAAGTTTCATGTTATTCTTAAAAATGTTCTAGCATAATACTAGGGCCTTTAGATGGAGGAATTTGGAGGTGGTAGAGAGGTCTGTTGAATTTTAGTAGAGCAAACGTATATAAGGGGGCCAGTGTGCACATTTGTGCTGTGTGTTATTTACACCAGTAGGCAAGAAAATTGTGCTGCTGTTCACTTGCAATTCATTATTATCTATCCTACACCTGCCTCTTTAATTTCTGTTCCTTAGAGTCACTAATGAATCATGTTCATAACTCCTTCCGTGTCTCACCCAGCCATTTTCCCTAATGAAAAGACAGAGAAATGACAGATGATCTGAATGCACGTTAACCCTTTTTGTCATAGTTTAACTCTGGCCAGCATCACCCAGACCTTTACTCAGGGATGTGGGATGGGGGAGAGAATCAGAAGGATAAAAGCGAGAAAACTTGTGAGTAAAGATGGTTTAATAGGTAAAGCAAAAGCTGTGCACACAAGCAAGCAAACCAAGGGATTCATGCACCACTTCTCACGGGCGGGCAGGTGTTCAGCCAGAAAAACAGGGCTCCATCACACATAATGGTGACAAATGCCATCATTCCAAACATCCTGCTCTTCCTTCTTCTCCCCGCAGCTGTTATTGCTGAGCAGGATGCAGTATGGGGTGGGATATCCTTTGCTCAGGGAGGGTCAGCTGTCCTGGCTGTGTCCCCTCTCAAATCCTTGTGCACCCCCAGCCTCCCGGGAGTGGGGTGGCTTGGGAAGCAGAGAAGGACTTGACTCTGTGTAAGTCTTGTTAAACATCCCTGTGTTATCAGCACATTTTCCCCACAAATCCAGAACACAGATCCAAACCAGTAGGGTGAATACAATTTACTCTATCCCAAACAAAAGCATACATCCTTCCAAAGAGATCCCTGATGCAACAGAGTTCAGTTATTATAACAGTAGCACAACACAAGCGAAAATTTTATACTTTTTAACAAATGGGGTTCCACTAAGACTTACAGAAGCACTAAAAAAAAAAAAAAAAAAAAAAAAATAAAGATCCTGGAGATGTAATCTCTACCATCGGAATTAGATAAGGCTAGCAAAAAATGCTAAAATAATTGCCTCACCAGTCTTTGCATTGCTGCTGTGACTTATTCACTTCAGAGCAGAGCTAAAAATGAGTCTTAAGCTTTCTAATTGGAAAAATAACACTGGTGAGACTAAATACACTTGCCAACAATTTGTTATGGTCTGCCCTCTAATGGCTGCAAGCCTGAAATGGGCAGTAGGCAGTGAAATTGTGACTGTAACCTGCTAAAATTGTGGAACTAAAGTTGTGGAAGTACTTTTTGGGCTTTCCAGTTCAAGTACAACAACTGCAGCAGTCGTGGAAGAACTGGGCTCCAGAAAGAGAAAACATGCTAGATTAGGACCAGATGACTGTCAGCCTAAAGGTATTGACCATGGCAGTTCAAAGCAGTGTATCTTTGTTAAGTAAACTACTTGCATAAGCTCAGTTCCATAAAAGCCTTGTTCCCTGGGCAGAATTTTATGCCTTTTTTCGAACTGCATGTTCTTTGATCCAGTCTTAGATTTCAATAGTCTAGTTGAGTGAATGAAAACCTTTTAAGGTCTCTGGCTGCACCTGACTGCAGTTTGAAGGACCTCTTGTCAGATATAAAGTTCTGAGTTGTGAAAGGAACTGAAACAGCCTCAGGCTGCCCTGAAACTGAAATGTGTGTGTAAAAAGCTGTTGAATCATCACCTTTTGCCCCCCTTGACTCATCTCCTGAAGAAAGAAACGTTTAACCACAGAAAGAATCTAACCTAATGCATGGTCCCTTTTGATGTATCTTATAAACCTAGAGGGAATGCTAAAAGGAAAGCTTATGCTATCCTATTCAGAGAAAAGCCTATGAAAAATATCTATTGTCATGTGCTAACTGCTTTAAATTATTCTTTCATAGTTTAGGGAAAAAAAAGGTAGAAACTGTTCATGAAGATGAGTATCAGTGAACTGATACATTTCCTATAAGTGGCCTTATCAGAAAAACATAGTGAAGGTCCATAGGAGCTATAAAATAAACACATGCTATGCCTTTTACACTGGCTTACTTAGGCTGAAATTGTGTATTTTTGGCTATGAAAATTACATGCTTTTGGATTTTTAATGCATGCCTGTCTGAAAATGACAAACACACAGTGAAAACTCATCTCCACATGCATGTTTGCAAAGAGGCTCTAGTCATTTGCTGCTGCCTCTGAATCCTTTTATTCTCAGTCACCCATTTAACTGAAAATTGCTTAGGAATCTTGGTAGGTTCACGTAGGAGGTACACAGTCATGTAATATAGTAACACTCACAGCTACAGCCTCTGTTATGCATTGGCAGTGGGAAGACACACACTTTTACAGGCATCTCAAAAAAAAATTATGATCCTGGAATACTTATGGAATTAGACAGGACTAAACTGGATTGTATGTCGACAATTATGTTTTTCTCAGCTCATCAGCTATAAAAAAGAGGTAAAATAAAATACAAATCTGCCTATCCACATTTTGTGGATAAATGAATATTAATTGTGATATTACTATGCAAACCAGCATCACAGAAATTTTATAGCCAAAATGGACTGCAGTGATTATAGTCTGAGCTTGACACAGGTCATTGGACTTTTATTATTTAATTCCTCCTTTCTGTGATTCTGTTGGAATCAGAGTAAACACTTTAGACAAACATTCAGATTTTGTTTCAAAGTCCTCAGTGAGGCTCTCCCATCATCCACGATGAGTTGCTGCCACCAATAGCTAATTAATCTGTTGCACAGTTTGTAGTTTCTTTCTTGCATTAGTTCAAAGTACATACAAACTGTGCTTTTGTTACCCTTGAAATTCTCTATCATTTACCGAACGAAGAGGACAGCTTCAGGAACTTGCCATAAGGGGTGTTTTCTGCTCCCCTGGCTATTCGCAAGGCTCTTCTGTGCAACATCAGAAGAACACAAAGACAGTTCTCTAATCCTGCTCTGGGTTCCTTTTCTAAGGACCACACCTCTACCACTGTTTCAGACCAGGAATTTATATTACACTGGCTAAGTTCCACAGCCCCCAAGTCCTTTTTTAAAGTCACAGATTTCTAGGAAAGAGTAATCCATTCAGGGACTATGAACTCTACTTCTTTAATACAACATTATATTTGCATATACTGAAATGCATATAATTTGTTTATGCTCTCTAACAAGTGAATATCAACATCTCTGTTATTTGCCATTTAACCTATTTTTGTGTCAGTTACAGTTGCTTCTGATGAGAACTTTGTGGTTTTTTACATGACAGAATTTAAAAAAATATATGCTTAATGACAAAAAGTAGGGTCAAAAAACAATTAATCTGCAAACTGCAAAACCACACCATGATGATAACTCCCTGTTGTGTGGCTGATTAATCCATGTGGTTTACAAACAGCCTATGTTGATTTAGTGCTGTCCAGGTTTCTTTGCACAGCACAATATCCAAAGCCATGTGGAAGCTTGACAGTATCCTACCAGCCAAGCCTGGATCTTTCCAAAAGCTTTTTTTTAGTGAGATCTGCTTTCCATAGACAGATGTTGATTGGCTCCAGTTGCACTGAAGTACTGCAAAGATGACTGCAAAGGGTTATTAGAGGATTCTCTATTCAAGATTGCTGGTTGATAGTGGTGGTGTTGGGATTCCACTGATGATTTATATATATAATCACTATCAATATCTAATTTTGTAAATGTGAAAATATCGTTTCTATTCATGACCTTGCATTAAACTGTGAAATTTACTTTTTTTCATACCAGCACTGATAGAGTGTAAAGCTGGAAAGTGACAGTGAATAAGATATAAACACAGCCAAAATTTAGTGTTTTTTGTGTAAACTAAGCATGTGAAACACTTGCATCTGCAATGCAAGGCCTGAGAAGGTGAGACAAGCTCTCTGCAAAACTGCTGTCACTCCACATTCCCAACTCCAAACTGAAATGCTGAACCAGATTTTCAGCTGCTGAAACTTGGTGCAACTCCACTAAAGCCATCCAATTTAAGACAAAAGTGCTAACTCAAACACAATAAAGAACTTCTTCTGTTTGTAATGCAGACTTTATGATGGTCATAAACAGATCTGAGAATATGGAGTTGGGAAAGAACAGCAACCTTCTTCATGCAGAAAAGAAAATGTCCTCATATTCTGTAGTCAAAGATGCAGAAGAATATAGGCTATAGAAAAATTAAGAGAAATTCTTGTTTCAGATAAAGTAGAATAGTTCTTAAGCAGATTGGAAGGAAAACAGTTTAAAAAAAAATAAAGAGGGTAGATGTAGATAAGCAAACAATCAATTTTTTTTTAATTTATAATAAAGGAAAGCAACAATAAATTCCAAATAGAATAACATTTTTCAAATAATTAAAACTTTCTTTTTTCTTGGTTTAATGAGAGTTCCTGCTTCTCAGCATGAACACTGAACTGCAGAGACTTGTCCATCTTGCTCTTTTGTTTGCCTTTGGCCCTTGGTGATCGATCTTAATAAGAGAGTTTGAGTGTATTGCTCTCTTTGCACCTTTTCCTTCCTTCTCTGCACCTACTTTATGATCTGGTAGTGAGGATATTCTTTTACGAAGTGGTAAACAGAAGTCTGATCCATCTCAGTATGAAAAGGAAATTGAGCTGAGGTCTAAAATAGCCCAGGCAACTACAAAAGCTATTAAGCCAAAGACAGGCAGCAAAAACTTCTCCAGCAAACCTTTTCCTTTTTTTTGTGAAACAGGATGAGTTCAAACTTGGCAGGCTTCCTAGCATGCATTAGGAGTGATAGGAATGAAAAGAAGTACCAAATATGCAGTCTTGAACCAAGTAACTCTGCTTTAAAGGCAGGCTGAAGCTTGAAGCACAATTCACATGGATAACTTTAAGAAACTTTTGCTCACCATCCAGGTTTTCCAGCTTGTTTTTGATTGTACTTATCCCTTTCCTCTGTCTCTGAAGTGATGGGTAAGTAGCTCAGATATTCTGAGTCAACTTACCAGGGCTGAATTTTTGGGTGTTGAGATTACTAAATTTTAGGGTATTAAAGCACAGATTGTGATGATTTTCCTTTGGGCTGAAATAACTTCTGCATCTGACATTTAGGTGTTTAAACCATTTGAACTCATTTTTATGAACAAAATATCTGGGATTAAAGAGATCCCTAAAAAAAAAAAAAAAAAAAAAAAATCTATGAATAAATTTGCTTTGTAACTCGTTGTCTTCTAAAGTACTTTTTCCATGATGTAGTTCAAAGTTATTAAAGCAGCAAAATGAGCAAGATTTTCCCATTGCATGAGATCTGGCTCACTGGCCCAGCAACTAGCAGGCCTGATGGAATCAACTTCTGCCACATGCTGTTGCTTTATCAATACAGGATAAAGGAAATAATGTCTAAAGAGCCTCAAATGTTCTTAAACTATTTGTTTTACAGTCAATGTCAAAATAATTATTTTCTTAAAAGTCTTTAGTGACATCATTCATGTACGGAGAAAGTGATTACAGCTGAGAGAGAGTCCTTTGGAAAAATATCAAGGAGCATTTCTCCCAGCATAATGCATTGCCTAATATGTCAGCTACTCAAATTTCATTAAAGCTGCTTCTGTCTCCTGCAGAGGTTTATACAGAACTGTGGCACGGCCAATGGTCACAAGAAAAGCAGCTGACAAAACTATTTAACTACAATACACTGTGCAGCTACTGGAACTGCCATTAAATGTTCACAATATTTCTTTGTCAACATCACTGCTCTTTTTTTGCCTGTGACTTTTTTTCTGCCTGATGATCTTACCGAATTGGGAACCTTCCATATATGCTCATATATTTAAAATGGCCAGTCTGGATTTTTTTGAGTATAAATGTTCTCTGGTACAGGAGAAGTTCTGTAGGGTTGAATTATTTTGTATTGCTGCAAAAGCAACAGTCAACACATTCATGTGTATATATCACGTAGCGGCAAAGAATAAAAAACTATCTATTTTTTTTTAAATTTCTTCTTTCTAGTTGAATCATAGGCCCTTTAAAAAACAATAGCAAGATTTCAATACAGTTAACTATGGCTGCTCTTAAAAGCCATAGAAAATTTACAGCTGGAAAAGTGATAATAAAAATAATTAGAAAATAATAAAAAAATAAACAAAAAAATCTATCTCCTTCCTTTATTAATGAGAAGCAAAAAGTGGGTACTCTCACCTTTCATGTAAGTGTAGCCTTCCTGCATTTTATCTAGTGACTCTTAGGAGATCCTTGTAAGCCTTCATAAATCTGGACTTCTCTGTGGGGGACATTTTCCCTGGAAACTTGAGGAGAGTATCAAAGAACAGTGGGCAGAAAATGAAAATTTCTAAGAGACGTACATTATTCAACAACCCCTTGTATTCATGTAAGGGATTTTTTCCTGAAAATAGATGTAGAGGAGAAGAACAGAGCTGAATGAGGACTTGTGGACCTTTCTATGAACCACTTAGCCCCAAAGCTCAGTAAAGCACTTGTCCTCCTGGGAATGTTTGACAACTATTTCGAGGATGGATATCCAAATTGTACAGTATCACTATTCATGTAAAACTGTTGTTACTTTTACCTCAGAGTAGAAAGGACACATTACGGAACATTCTTTTTCATAAAGTGAGAAGGGAATTAAATGGACAAATGTGAAAATACCTGGACAAAGAGTGGGTTATTAGTTATTTTCTTCATATTCTTTGGGGCTTTTTTCAAGGTGTCCTGGTTCTGGCCAGGACAGGGTCAATTTCTGCAGTATCCAGAAGGGGCACAACCAAGACCCAGGGGTTATTCTGTACCACCTCATTTCATAAGCAGGCATGGGGTAAGAGGTCCCTTCCAGGCAGGCAGTGGGAAGGGAGCAGTCAGGGGTAAGGTTGTGTCCCACATGGTGGGTGTGAGTCGTTTTCCTCTCTTGTGCACTCTGTTATCAGTATTGCTGCTGTTACTGTCCCCTTCTTATCTCATTGCTGCTCCCAGTAAATTGTTCTTATCTCAGCCTGCGACCTTTGCCTTTCGTGACCCAGTTCTCCTCTCCAGCCTGCCACAGGGGAAGAGGAGAGTGAGCACCTGGAGTGTTTCAGTGGGAACACTAAATTGGGGAATACCGTTCCTAAACCATGATATATTTTTCATTAAGAAGGATTTTTAAATAGTTATAGACTACACGAGAATTTGGGAAATTTTGCAGAAGTGTTTAATTCTCCAGTTACTGTGGACTGGAATTTAAACTACCCAGGCACTTGTCAAGAGGCACTAATTAAACTGCAGAGAGCTTGTCTGCCAACCATATTAATATCCAAGCCCATGGACATCAGATTGATATTGACTTTAACATATGCATGGTCCATGTTTAGAAAAAGCACTTTTTACTCCCTTGGAGTTTTTATATGACAATGTACATGACAAGAGATTTTTTAATGAAAACATAATTTCTGTGTATTACAGATGCATCCAAGGCCTCTTCCTTTGCCACTGCAAAACACAATTTTGCAGTGGCAAATTACACAATTTTCATCATGAGTTTTTAGACCTTTAGTCTGGAAATAGACAGAAGGCCTTGCTTGACCTTACAGAAAGCAAATTTTCCTTTCCTAATTTAATGCCATTACTTCTTCAAATTTTTGTGTTCACAATTTAGGGCATTTTAATATTATAATATGTGGCAATATTGAAAACAAGGCTCCAGTTCAAATCTAATTAATTAGTTAGTATATATAGCATAGACATATTGCAATACAGAATCCATAGAAGACTGAAGTAGAGCAAAAGGCGGAGCATTCTCTATTTCATTCCCAAGAAGATAATAATTTAATTTTTGTAGAAATAAAGACCTAAGAATGTAAGTGAGAAATACTTTAGGAAAAAAGAATAAATTAATTGATTCTTTTTTTCCAGACACTAGAAGTTTTATGTACTTTCAGTTCTCTTTAATCTGTGGTGGGTTTTGGCCCTCATTGTTGGTCATTGCTTTTACCTTGTTTTACAAGTGGCCCCTGGGAATTCCTTGACTAGGCTTCATTAGCTGTACTTCAGTAATTAACTGCCTTGAACTCTACATAGTCTTGCCAAAAAGTACTGGTGTAAGAGCCCGTGAATGAGCTACTGAAGAAGATGAACTTGAAGTCAACAGCTTGCTGGCTTGGTTGTTTCAACAGTGTCACATGGAACAAGATTTTATCATCCAGCAGACTCCTCTCTCACTTTGGAATATTCCCAAGGTCTATTATAAGGCTGCTCCACCTCACGTTTCCATCAATAAACTGCACTGAATATAGCAGACAACCAGGCTTAAAAGAGAGCCTCAGAGGATATCACTACTCACTACCAGCATCAGGAACACTGTTTTTGGACTGTCAGTCACAATGACAAATCATATCTCCCCAGTCTCTCTTCTCTACTGCATTTTTATATCACTTCTCTTTCCGTGTAATTCATAAATCCTTACTTTCTGGTAAGTCTTTTATGTGACACTTTATCAAGTGCCATTTTATGAGTCTGATAATATAACATATATCTTTGACTCTCTTCTATTAGGTATTTCTGTGACAGGAGAAGATTATTTTATTTATTTATTTATTTATTTATTTTCAAAAATAAGCTAAACAGTCTGGGAAACAATCACAAAAAGGGAAGGAGAAGGATAAGAGAGAAATTTCTTGCAAAGCAAATCCTGAAAGGAGGTGCTAGTTTAAAAAGGCTAATCTCTAATTGAGGAAAGTGTGAAGGAGGAGAGACAGACAGCTTTAAAAAAGCAAAAAGGCTATCAAGAGTACTTGGAAGGAAAAAAGAAACTACTAATAGAAACAATCTGAGAAAGCTTCTGTCTTGCTAATACTAAGATAATTTAAGATATTTTTACTACTTTACCTGACATCTTTCCGCTGTGGGAGTGCTAAGGTAGCAATAAAAATGTTTTAGGATCATTCAATTTCATCGTAACAAACAGGGTTGCTTGAAAGAGGAAGGCAATTAAACAGACATGCTTGTTTATATTAATACAACTGTTCTCCTTGTCAAATAATCTTAGTTAAGTCAGCTAAACGATTTCACAGCTGAGTATTGGCTCTTTGAAAAAGAATGCGGAAAGCCTGCTTCCTAATATTAATGCGTCTAACAGCCGATCCCTTCGGCTGAAGCCAGGCAAATTGCCAGCAGGTACTGCACACATTGCTCTGCCTGCTCCCAGGAATGTCTCCGGCCTGCAGCACGCCTGGTTTCCAGGTGGCGGTCTCCGGAGGCTGCTGACCTCGCTGCCTGGCGGGCACACGGCCGTCCGCCGGCTGGCCGCAGGACCAGCGCCCGCGGCGGTGCGGCACAGCGCGCTCGGCGCGCTGGCACAGGCAGTCGGGAGGAGTTTCCTGCTGCTGTGCAGAGCTGCACCAAGACGAGGGAAGGAAAAGCTGAGTGGCAGGTAAGAAATGAAAGTGAAGGTGAAGTGACTGCGAGCTGGCACCGAATTTACTACGTTTACTTTTCCTGCGCTGTTGCACTCACACCGCAACAGGCACCAGGCACTCCACCACCTTTGGGGAAGGAGAGGTTGTGTCAGGGAGCAGGAGTCCACACCCTCAGCACCCACTCTGGGTCGTGAGTCCTAGCATCCAAAAGTACTGACATTTAAGTCCTTCCATGTGCCTGCCTGGCTTAATTCTAATTCCAGCCAGCAACTAAGTAGCACACAGCTGCTGGCTCACATGCTCCTCCACGAAATGGGGAGGAGAATCAGTCAAGAAAAAAAATCCTCATGGGTTGAGATAAAAACAGGTTAACAATTGAAATCAAATAGACTATAATAATACTAATTATACTAAGATAGAATAATACTAATAGTGATAATAATAATAATAATAATAATTGCAGTTACAAAAATAAACCCCAATTAAAAAAACAAGTACTGCATAACGTAATTCCTCCCCACCTGCTGACTGATGCCCAGCCTGTCCTGAGCAGCGCTTGGTGGCTCACAGCCAACTCCCCCCAGTTCATATTCTGATCTTGGTGTCTTGAGGTATGGAATACCTCTTTGGCCAGTTCAGGTCAGCTGTTCTGGCTGTGCTTCCTCCAAGAGTTTTGTGCACCTCCTCACTGGGAGAGCATGGGAAACTGATAACTTCTTGATTTAGAGTGAGCCCTTCTTAGCAACAACGAAACCATCACTGTGTTATCAACATTATCCTCGTGCTGAACCCAAAACACAGCACTGCGCCATCCACTAGAAAGAAGATTAACTCCATCCCAGCTGAAAGCGGGACACTGGCCCAAGGCAGAGGTATATCTTGGTCTCTAGAAAAAAGAACCCGTCCTGGAGTTGTCAACACAAATAGACTTTGAATATAACAGGAGAGGCTCTCTGACCCCTCATCTGCGTAACTGTAGCTGGCAATGTTGAGCTAAATTAAAAACCCTTTCATTTGCAAACAAAAAAAGTTTTATTTATTATTTCAGCAGAATTTCAGCACATTTAAAACTAATTTGATCAATACATTGTAAGGTAATGAGTTAATAACTAATTCATCTTTATATGACAGATAATAATCACAAGGCTATTTCTAGGGTTAGAATAAATATTGTTTTAATCAAACTGCCTAATTGTTGGGTTCCAGTATGTTTTTATTAAAACATGTTTATATTATTTCTAAATGGAACCTTAATAGACAATTTAATCCCAAGATCAATATGAAAGGATAGAAACTGTTCTTTAATACTGAGTTTTAATAATATTCTGAAATTAGCTAGTGGAGCACAACTATGAAGATGGATCAGATAAAGAAAGAAAGAGAGCAAAAGTTACATGAAATATATAAAGGGAGAAAGGGAGGAGTGGTTCATCTAGATTTGTTTATTTATTGAGCTCTGCCTGTATTTGCTCATATACAGAAAACACTTTATAAGAAAATGTTTTCCTCTCCTCTACAAAGAAAAGGCCCAATACTAAATGGAATTAAATAATGCATCAGACATAAGCAGTATATAAAATCCTCAGCACTTACAATAGAAAGGAAAAAATCTTTAAACATGCAAGAAAAACTACTGGAAAACCATCTTGAATACCTCTGTTAAATTTCAATTGTTTCTAGAAGAATCTACTACAGTCACTTTTCTCTTAGATTACTATACCAACAATGACAAATTATTTCAATGGGATAACAGCTGCAATATGGTACTATGAAGAGTGAGTCAATGCAGAACAAGTGGGTCTATCTAGTTTGCAACCAACATCAAAGAAATGCCACAGACATATCAACTATAAACTCATTCTGAAAGGTCTGGCAGACCATGGTCCTGAATGTGACAGAAGCCTCTAAGTGTTCTTAAGACATTGCTTCGTGAGGAAAGAATAAAAACAGTCTTTAGTGAGAGTTAGTCTAGAAGCAGTGTTGGAAAAAAAAATTAACTTCCCCGAAAATGCCCAACTTATCCGAACTTTGAGCATTAGATTTTGGGGAGAATGGATTTCATTTTTCTTCTTGTTAAAAGGAAAAAGACTAAAAAATAAAGAAAAGGCCTGAAAAGAGAATAAGCACTTTGAAAAATATGCAAAAATAGCCAAGTGGATGTGCTTCCAGGTTTGTGCATGTTCCCTCTGTTAAGAATGATTTTACAGCCAGATGACAAAGACCCTGACAATAGGGCTTAATGACAAAGCACATGAAACCCTACCCAAGGCAGTTTGACTGGCATTTCAGCATTATTGTATGCAATGAGAGCTTTCCAATCAGCCAGAACAGTGGGATCCACCAAGGAATCATGATCAAGTAGCTATTAGGCCAAACGGTATTGTCAGAATTCCACAATTTATGCAGCTTCTTTCAGAGAACTGAGTCCTGAAACTTCTAAATATCAAAAGGGTTCAATATCGAATAGAACATGTATTTAAGGAAAATTGGCCCCCAAATTGCTACGCTATTGTCATTTGTTCTTTTCCAGTTCACTTAGAGGGTAAAGTGGAGACTATTTTTAAAATTCAATATGAAAAAAATTACAACTGAAGTTTCTTTAGGAAAAAAGTTCATTTAACCAGCTGCATCTTTCTTTTGTACTCTGCTCAGATGTTAACTTGGATTATAGCTTCAATGTTTCTCATGCTTTTTTGTCGTCTGTCATTTACGTTTTCGAAAATTTAGCACAATTTTAGGTTTGAACTGATTTGTACTCCTTTGGCCAAGCCTGAGCCCCTCCAAACTCTTCTGGAAAAGTACCACATCCACAATCACTCTGGCAAAGGTCTGCCTGGATCCCTTTCAACTCACACAAAAGCTGTACAGCATGTTATTTAATGCCTTATCCTTTTCTCATTGGAGTCTGCTGCAGAGCTCCAACTCACTTTGCTGGGAGCTGAAAAGAATCCCAAATGCCAGACTGATTTGACTACTGCTTTAATAAGAAGATTTTGCAGCATGCTGCATAATCCATCTTTACACAAGCATGAACTCTGATGCTCTGCCTGTCCCCTGTTCAGCTGGACCCCTCTCACTGGCCACTGCATCCAGGGGATGTTGCAACTCAATTTCTCTCTCTGCAGCACTGCAAGTGTTTCAAACCACAGCCAGGAAAAGGCTCCTGGATTGGAGAGAGAAAACAATGTCTCACATGAGGGTAAATGAGCATCTCACACAAGGTTTTTTCTAGGCATTCATGTAGAAGCTTGTCACAAACTGCTGCTTGAATATTCAGTGAAAAGAACGGAACAGTTTTGCAACCTGAATTACAAATTGTGTTGTACAAGTTGGAGCTTTATTTGGCGTAGGAGACTTATAAGCTGTTTGTGATACCATCTATATTTTGCCTCATAAGTGACTATGTATCTACAAGAATAGTAAGGGAAAAAGACCACATTTAGGGACGGTCCAAGGTGCATTTCTCACATTTAAATAGCTTGCCTGGGAATTCACTTATCCCACCAGGAAATAGGCCCATTAAAAGACAAAAGCATCCATTTATATCTGTATCAACGTGACTGCTAGAGAAGGCAGAAAGCTCGAGAATGAAGCAAAGGGAAAGGAGTGCCTCAAGATGGACCTTTTGTGCCCCCATCTGCAAGCCTGCACCTTTATCATATGGAATCTGGGGAAAGAGATATGAGTAGGGAGTATGGAGTCAGAGAGAAGGCACCCTCGTTCTTGAGAGCCCCACTGTGTGTGCACGAGCCTCCTGCGGTAGAGCTGCAGTGTGAAGAAACTCTCTTCAGTTGCCAGTTGACTAAAAGGAAGAAGGAAATCAGTTTCGTCTGTGACTTCTTGTAATGGAAAGCTAAAATTTTTTGAATGAAAATAAGCAACAACATTGAAAAATTTTACCAATATGAGCAGATTATTTTACAGATTATTTCAATCATTTATGGCACTCAGCAGCTTTGAATTTCATACCTTCAATACTGGGACATTGTATCACTGTATTCTGGCTTCCCACAAGGCCACATGTGTTATCATAATTTAATAATCAGAAAAACTGTAGTAATAGACTCTTACAAAGATTCTCAGTCTTGTTAATGAAAAAATGTTAATTTCTCTAAGAGAATTAAAATCACACAATTCCCTTCCAGACAGTTTTAACTATTCATTTAAAGAATCCTTCCCTCCACAAATACCTTATCCTTTTTGCAAAGCACTAGTTATTGTAAATCATACAGCTTTACTGAGCACGGTTAAGATCTCCAAATGCTGTACAAATGTTACACTACCTAAGCATGTTAATTAATGATTGTATTTTTCAAATACTATTCCTCCAAAATGAATGATTTTTAGGGTGCTCTAAGGCACATTTCTAAACCGGACTTTAAAATCAGCCAGATTGTTTCTGCAAGAAAAGATCAGTGGCACATTCCCCTCTTTCTACCCCAGGGAATGTTCACTTCGCACTCTGGTGCTGCCAGAGTTTTCACTTTTGAAAATAAAAGACAATATAAATCAATCATTAATGAATGCAGAAAGAAGAAGATTCTTGCACCTTTTCACAAATAAAAGCCTAGAGAAGAATTATGATTAAAAACCAATTCCAAGTGGAATCATCCCTTTTTTGATTGGCCATTACTTATATAGACGTGTACAAAGCAGTTTCACATTAAGTCTTCCAAAACCATCACAAAAGAGCAAGTCTCCTTGCAGTGGTAAGTTAATGCATTGCAGCACTGTGGCCATGAAGGTTGTGCCATCAGTTACAGAAATGTTGTCTGCAGAGACTCTTATATCAATTGTCTTGTTTTCTTTATTAGCCTTATGCAAATATGAAATCAGGGACTGCTGATCCAGAGCTGCAAAGGCCCATCACTTACCCAAATGTGCAATAAAGCCTACTTTAATTAATTTTATTGTCTGTCTCCTAGAGACAGAATGAAAGGGCTAGAAAAATGTGAGCACCTCCAGTTAAAGAGGCATTTGCACGTGTACAAGGAGTAACACAGCCTGATAACAACTGCCTGGGTGAGCTGGAACCAGCCACAAGTGGTGCTGGGCTTGCTTGTGAGGTATTGACTGGTGGCAGAGGGGGGGAGTGGCAGCCAGAGGAAATGCTCACTCGGGAAGAGATAAAGTAGGCTGTGGATTTGGGATCCGCTCACAACATTTTAAAGTAATTATTTTGCAGTGAAGACATCACTGAAATAATCTTCTCTTCACTGGGATTCACTTTTCCTCTCCTCCAGTGCAGACAGCAGTGGGTGGTAACATTTTTGGGAACTGTTTTGGTCTATTAACGAAAAGAATGAAATGGAAATATCATAAATGAGGAAGTTAATTTTGCACAGGCTGTGCTGCTGGTCACAAGTTCTTTGTGAGAGGCACGATGTTATTGATATTCATGCAGAGATACTCAAAGGAGAGCTTGCCAAGTGATGTGATTAATGAGGATGAAACAGGTAAGTAGCCATTACTTCTGTCAGTAATCATTGGTGTAAACAGCAGGAAGAAAGGATAGTGCTTAGAATAGGAAAGCACATAAAAGAGGACTCATGGAAAGAAATTAAATAATTGAATTTTTTTTATATATACTTATTAGTAAGTGAGTCTTGCTGGACAAAACTCTTAGTTGCAAATTCAGGCGGGGTGCTGATTGATATTTGTGTACACACAAAGCATCTCTGTCATTAAGGTAAGTGGATGTTTCCCAAACTCAGTAGCAAAGGTTCCATCACAAATGTCATTTCAACATGAGAAACATATTATCAAAAGAATCATTTTGTATTTCAAGGGAGACTACAGCAAGTTTTCTTTTATTCTCATAGTGTTGCAGTCTGCTCTTGCAACTTCCTCCGAGTCTTGCTCTCCAAGCAGAAGAGCATGATGAGTGACTAAGGTGGCAATACTGGCTGGCATAAAACTAGAGATAAATTATCTATCTCTTGCACAAACTTGAATAAATATCATGTTGACGAATAGAGGAAAAGGAGGAGCAGAGACTGACAGTAACAGGACTGTTGGTTGGAATATCACACTGTTCAATAGTCAGCAGTTTAAAATAAAGTAGGCAGATGAAGAAACAAAAAGTGATTTGGCCTAGTGATTTTCATACTGCCCCATGGAGAAGAAAAGGACCAGTTAAATTCCCTAATTCAGTAAGAATAAAATTTTCTTGTATGAAAGAGATTTATTTATTAAAAAAAAAAGAAACAAAAAGATGAAGCTAAAGGAGATATAGTGTTGTGTTGATCTCAAGAAAATTTACAGATAAGGACCAGAGTCCTTTTGTGTCTCCACCTTAAAGAATACAATGCTATTCAATATTTCTTTTTGCCTTTCAATAGTCCCTCCCAAAAATATTGGCTACCTGTAAATAAGAATAAGTTATTGCAGAGCTGAAACATGAGAGAATGTGAAGATTAAAGTGGGATACTCAAACAAGGGTCACAAGAAGGTCATTGTGTGCTGTGCTGTACCACAGTCTCTGCTGCTACATTGGCCCACTCTTATTCTTGTTACTTTTTCTAGTACTTTCAGTGGAAATACATGTGAAGCAGCGAATATGTCTGCATATCTACAAGAATTGCAAAGAATGTCATGCAGTGATTAGAAGCAATCTTTTCTATCTCCAATTAGCCAGATACAACATTTTAGCGTATTCTGAACAGGACTGTATTTGGCAATGTGCAAACTCTGCTTGAAATGTCTCAACAAGTCTCCGTACAGAGTCTGAGAGATGATAGAAATCTCCCACAAAATTATTTATCTGTGCTGCACAGACTGAAGCGAGCTTTGTCTTTTTTATTTGGGACAGTTTAATCAGATGTCTTTGAATATTCTGGGTAGAATAAAGTAAGCCTAATAAACATGCGCTGGTTGAAAATGTCTTTGTAAGAGCTCAATATTTGTTTCCCTTTCTTAATGCCTTTGAAAGAAACCATTTGAAGCTGTGTGGTGTATGAACTTCTCCTGCACTGAAGTGCATACAGAGATGAGAAGAAAAGCCAAGCTGACTATTGTGATCATGCTTTTCTTTTTGGCTTCAGAGATAAGACTCCACAGAAATCTGCCACGTGGTACTGAATTTAAGAAGATGAGCAAAGCACTGGTGTGAAGCTTCAGGCTTTCAATAACACTGCTATATTTATATGATGATACAATAATAGCAAGGAAAAAGCCTCTGCCCCAGTAAAAAATAGAGGGACTAATCTCGTACCACTGAGAACAATGGGAGTTTTGTTATTTACATATACAGAACGTACAGCACAGAGAATTCCATATTCTACCAAGTTCAGTACACTCAGATATGAAGGTTAAAAAGACATTCAGTGCCAATGCCTCTAATGCTCACGTATCGAGATGTTGGCAGTTTTTATACCACTTTTTTTCTTTCTCTTTACAGTTTAAAAATATAAAGTAAGCAAATATAGTCAGACCTTGTTTTGTTTGTTTTTTTTAATCAAGTGAACCAGATTCTGACCTTACTTACATTTAGGCATTCCCAAAAATGGCTTCACTAAACTAAATGGTTCTACCTACCTTCAAAAAAATGCATAACTTTGCATATATTTACATTTACAAAATTGCATATATAAACACACATATAATTTTATTTATATATATATAGTTTGATACACATGTAGATGATATATTGATAGTGAAATTTTTTTTAGATACGTTGCCTGCCTTTTAGGGTTTTTAACCTGTGATACAACCACAGGCAGTATTTTAGAATTTAACATATTCTAGCTATAGAAAGATGTCAGCTTTTGAGATTTAAATTAATATTTTAACAATTTCATAATTCATAAAATATATGAAAGCAGTCAGTGAGTCAGCAGCAATTTCTTTCCCACATTGTTTGAGTTATTATGGTCAAGTCTAGAGAAGGAAAACATTAAAAAGGGCTCAAGTACTATACAGATCAGTTTGAACTTAGAGCATTTCTTAGTCCTGCGTGTGTATCATCTTAAAAAATCAACGTATGGAATTAACAAATAAACTATTACAAAAAATGAGATCATTTACCATTCTTCTTTGTAAGCAATCTGTACAATTCTAGCTACCACTGTATGACTCATTTCTTGTTTTAATGCAAATTGATACTGCATATCAATTAAAACACTGACTTTAATGTTCCTTCACAAAATTATGAGAAGCTTATAGGAATAAAGTAGCAATAGAAAGGGATAGTGCTGTTTTTCCAGTCAGTAAACCAGTCTAGTTTTGTTCTGCTACTCCTTAAGATTTCTACCTCTAGATGTATTTCTTGAAAGGCAGGAAATTATATTTAAACACAAGACAAAAACTCTCTTACTCCAAGAGTGATCGAGTTCCGAAGCTGGATTCTCAGAGAGGTTCTGGAGTCTTCATCCTTGGAGATACTCAAAACCTATCCAGGCAAGGTCCTGAGCAACCCACTCTAGCTGACCTTGCCTCCAGCTGGGGCACTGGACTAGACAAACTCCTAAGGACCCTGCCAACCTCACCCACTCTGTAATGTCATGATTTTTGCAAAATCACTCTGGTGTGATTCATAGCATGGATGAAAACAAACCCTTTTGTTGCTTTTTGGATGGGGTACATCCAGCTCAGTACTAAGGTATCAAAGGGAAAGCCGGTGACCAAGGTTCTCTTCCTAGAGGGAAACAGGCTATTCATTCTATCCAAAGATGATAGAAAATACTCTTTTTGTGAATAAAGATACACTCCAGATGTCACTATTTCTCTTAATAATCCTAAAGTCTGACATGAAATAAAATGAGCTCCGGACCTTTTGGAGAGATTTGAGCCGCAAGTCAGAAAGGAACTCCGCAGTCAACAAGAAGTGAGCCAAACCACAACTTCGAAAAACCTAGGTACAACAAAATTTTGAATAGCCAAGGAAAATTAAAAATAATAACAATTAAAAAACCCCAAATGAGAGCTAACAAATAATGCAAGAAGACAGCTGCCTTAGAAGAAATATGTGTGTGGAATTTCAGAAAATGGGGGAGGGATACTTTGCTGAGCAAGAGGTGCAAGATTGGTGTGTGGAAGCAGGCTCTCCTCTATTTCAGTGCTCAGGTACACAGGAAATGGAAGCCATACAGGGGATATAGGGCTCACCTTACTTCATAGCACCCCCCCAAATTCATGGTGGCTGTATATGCAGGAAAATGGGTTTTAAAATAAACTTTCCCTTTATCACCTGTAAAGAGGTAAAACCTTTATCTTTACTTAAAGCCGGTATCGGAACCTTGTTGGAGTGGTTGTGCAGAAACAACAGGTAGTGTATATGAACTTAATGCCAGCAAGAACTGAATGTATGATTCTAAAATGTGAACAAAATAAGACTGAAGCACTACTTCCTGCTGATTTATTTCTTCTCTGATAAAATTAATTTTCCATAACCTATCCAAGAAGCTTCTTGTTTTTCATGAAACATGCAAATAGAGTTTGATTTCTATGTGCTAATTTCAATATTTTTGAGCCAAAGAACACCTTACCCTATAAATGGTCCCACTGATGTGGTTCTTGGGGTGTCCTGCACAGGGCCAGGAGTTGGACTCAATGATTCTGATGGGTCCTTTCCAACTCAGTATGTTTTATGAACCTATGATTCTATGGTTCTATTAGGAGAGAAAAATGTTATCAGAATATTTATGTTGCAATCTGAAGGTTTGAGATGCAAACAACGTATTTTTAATACTTGGGGGTTTTTTGATGCAGAATCACATCTGGGTGGAGATTTTATTTCAGCCAAGCATGGGCAGAAGATTGTTTCTGTTCAACTTGCCAGGCCACATAAGCTCAGAGTTTATGCCCATTTTGTGTTCATCAGGAAACAACAAGTAAGACCCATGGAATGACAAATAGTACCTGTTTTGCCACAAAATTATAATAACATGGACAGACTACCACACCCGGGTTCTTCCGATGAAAAATAAACATTTTCTTATTGACAACTCTAAAAAAACCAAACCGAACTCTTACTGTGAATACTCATGTAGTTGTTTGTTCTAATCTTGGGCTTTAAAATTGTATTTAATCTACTGCTGAACACCTGCCTGTCTGCAAGCTGCCGATAGAACCCAGACAGAGCGGACAGTGCTGTCCAAGGAGAAGAGCACGAAAGGGGGACATGACAGAAGGTCTGAGCTCATGACTGCATTGACCATCTCAAATACGCTTCCTCAAGGGCCTCCCCCATCCTGCCATGGCCCAAGACCCGTTCCAGCCGCCGAGGGATCATGTTCTCTGTTGCTGGTCTCCATCTCCCCACAGCCCTGGCCTGCCTGGAAACTGAGCCTGCCAAGCTCAGCCCACCTTCAGGATAATGTCCCGGCTGGAGCTGGCCTGGCACTGTCCTGAAGGAGATGCCCAATGCCTGGGGCTGCCCGACACCCTGCCCTGCTCCTGCCTGGGCTGGGACACACTCTGCCAACACATTTCTCCCCACAAACTCCTCATGAGCTGCTCACTTCCCCTTACTTCTTACTCACGGCTATTTGTGGCACCATTGCTCCTTTGCGCCTGGATGGCAAAGCATATACAGAACCAAGTTTGTCATGGAAGAAAGAAATACTAAATATGTCCTTCTTGCACACTCAGAATGCCTTTGGTGTACAAATGGCCACTGTCCACATGGCGAAGCACCTGGCCTTAAGGAGTCACATGAACAAAAGCTCATTGTGAAAATAATGTGAAAATAAGAACAAAGACAAGCAACCCAGGTGATTGACCCTGAAAACCCCGGGAAGCCAGCAGAGCCCCTGATCCATGGAGAAGCACGGCGCTGGCACAGGGGCAGCAGCCAGTGGCCAGTGGCCCGTGTCCCGGAGAGCGTCAGCCTCGAGAGCAGCCAGGCACTGCCGCTTTGCTGTAAAAGCTGCTTGCACAGGACACATCGAGCACACCGCTCCCGGTTCTCAAGCTCTGTCTCTGCCGACAGGATTGCTTGCTGTACCCACTGAGAAAGAAAGTATATTTTGACTGCCAAGATTTGTGAGATGTTTGATACAAAAGGAACGTTTTTTACCTTCTCCAACGCTGACATTTTATATGCAGAAGTTTTGGAACACAACTCCTCTTTAAAAGGGAATACCCAGTGAATGTTTACAAGGAAAATAGAATGTTAGTTAAACTTGTTTTCAAATGTTTTTAATGAGACTACATAAACCAGTCATGTTTTCAGCAAGGCAAATCTATGTAACGGTACACAGAATTTCTAAGCATTGAAAATCATCTAGAAATTCCACACAGAAAGGAACATCCACTTCTTTGCAGGTGAAGACAAAAAGAGTAAGTTTTAGGCATGTTTATAGTACCCTCTGATGGAAATAGGAAGCATTACAACTCCTCCGTAACATTCATTTCCCTGACTATAAAGATCGCAAAGATATAGATTGCAACTTTTTGTAACTTTTTATAAATAAAATAGATAAATAAAATTGTTTTTTAAGAGATTAAGAGCTTTATATACACACACGCATAAATCTTAATCAATACAATAACCATTTATTCAGGTTTGGCTTCCTCAATAAAACAAGCAAAACAATATGAGTTCTTTCTAATTAATCAGGGGCAAACCTTCCCAAAGATAGAATTTTAATCTTTTAATTTTATAATACACCTATCTTTATTTCTGTTTCATAATAATTAGAAAAAAACATGGTATTTTTAACATTCTGTGTATTATATTACCTATCAGTATCCATCCCATTTGTTTCTTCAGATGAATCACTAACATGCCTCAGAAACACTGGTCAAAATTGCAGAATGTCAAGTGATTTTTAGTAAAATGCAAACTGAAATCATCAGAGAATTAGCTTTAACAATTAGTACCCCTTTTAAAATTTAACATATCAGAGAAAACTTGCCCTCATTTCTTTTTTTATTCTCACTGACTCATAAACCACTTCAGCTTCCATTACTAATTGACAGGTCACTGAGACAGTATTTAACACAGCAAGATTAGCAGGGTGAATATTTTTGAACTCTGACTAAAACTCCATTTCAGTGTCTAGGAAAGCTTTTTTTAAGACAAAGAGTCAGTACATTACTTTTATTTGACTGAGGTTGATAAGCCCTATTGTAGAAAGCATTCAAGCTGTTGCCTAATTTTTTTTTCTCTTGGAAAACATCATAAACAGAAAACTGTGGAGCAACAGAAACTTCAAACATATTGCTAAACATATTGTTAGAGTGAAGGAAATAATTTCCTTTTATTTGAGCTCATATCTGTTCTAGAAAGAACTGTTAAAGATACTACATTGATAAATGTAAATCTCCTTACCCACAAGATACTGAAAGAAAGTAAAAAACATGTATTTTACTTACATTTACATATTCCAACTTGATAGCAGGCAATCACTTTAATTAAAAGAATGAATTTAATACCATCAATTGTAAGCCGTTAGGATGAGACTTAAAATAAAGTGAAGACAACACTTTTAGTGTCCCAGTCATAACTCCATACTGTGGGCCAGGATGTTCCTCCTATTCTTGCCTGAAAAATAATGAAGAAAATCTATGTCAGGATTTTCTGAAGGTATTCATTGTATTATTGAGGTGGTCTAATAGCTCACCACTCTTTAGTACAAAAATTTGCCTGCTTTCTCAGTAAGCAGATACCCCAAAATTCTTATTTTTAAGTTTCCATGTGTTGGTTTTCTGCTGGCTTATTGAGCAGACTCAGCTCCTCCAGGAACCTTACAAGAACCAGGAAGGGTGCAAAGGAGGAAGGGGAAGCCTGTGCCTGAGTAGAGGAGAACGCAGTTGTCAGGCTCTAGCAAAGGAGTGAGCTGTGAGATCAGACAAAACACATTGCTAAATTCACCCTAACATAGAATTACCCATCAGCATACATTCACCTCCATGTTTATAGTGTAAAAATTACACTGCAAGATCTATGAGAGGAAAGATCAATCACGATATGCATTCTACATGCTCACCTAATCCATTTGTAGGTCAGCAGAAAAAGGCACTAAAGATTTACTTTATGTTATCAAGCACAGTTCCATGAAAAATACTGTGACAGAAAATAAAGAAATAGGTGAGTGATTAAGTGCTTTTGAAAGTGGTCAGCAAAACTGCATTCACAGGCACTGCTATATTAGAATTAATGCAAACCGAGCATACAGAAATTCTGGGAGCTCTGGAGTTCCTAGAGAGGGTAGAACTGTGACTTTATTCAGTCAAGCTCTAGTCATTTAATCTTGGTTATGAGTTCATCACCATAGAATGTACATGTCTGGAAAATTAAATGAAGGAGATATATTATCTGTGGAAGGACTTGCAAAGACCTTAGCAGAGCTAACCTACTGAAAGCTGTGAGTATTTGGAAAGGCTCATCATTTTCAGTTATATGATAGACGTGTAAGAAAAGGAGTTACTCTATTGAAATGCCATCTAGGCTACAGAACAGGCCTGATGCTTCTCTTATATATTTCAATTATGAATGTGTGTCAAGGCCACAGTTATCAATAAACATCAGTTGCTCTAGGACCTGTACAAACACACCATGGATTTGAAGAATGTGAAGCACTGATAAACAAGATGTTATAAATTGGGGACAAAGGAAACACTTTCTCTGTTTTACAGACAGGGGAATAAAGTAGGCAGTTTGAATGATTTGTTCAAGGTCTCAAAAGATATCTGTGGCAAAGCTAGAATTTTTATCATAAAATCATGAGAATCACTGAAATTAATCTTACAGTTTATTATGAAAAAGTTACACAGGTAATTCCTTCTCTAATAGTACGTTCTTTCATGTTGCAGTTCTACCCTGAGTAAGAATGAAGGAAGTATTCCTAATGAGCTCAACAGGATTTACATCAGTCTCCTGAAAAGTCCACCAGAAAAAAACCACATTCTTAATTTCACAGATTCCTAGAGAACAGTTTCATTGCCTGTATTGAAATTGCAATCTAAATAATTGATAAAGGCACAAGTAGTTTTAAGACTGGTTATTAAAAAAAAACTGTTCATAGGCATTTACAGAAGAGAACTGAGTTTTATGAAATTGATTAACAGGTGTGATGCTTCTAAAATAAGTGCCACATTTTATAACATATCCCTTAAAAACTTAATTTAATGTGTAGTGCGTAAAAATCAGAATTAATATATACCATTATGGTGTATTCCCCCGGCTCTTGGTGTTGATATGCTGCTATAACTGATATCCTCAAATTCCTACCATAAATGCCAATTAAAACTGTCTTAGAGAAATAGTCACATAACACTTTGACTTTTACAGCTCAGAAGACAAAAGATGATTAATTCTCTATATGAGGAAAAGGATCATCTTTAGCTATCCAACTAACAAGTGACTTTTTTATCTCCTAAGATCTGAGAAAATTCTCGGTCAAGACTTTTAGACTGGATGCTTGCCCAAGTCACCTCTGTCACATAATGAAACATAGAATGCCATTTGCTACAGCAAGGACATGCAATGAAAAATTCTTTTAAAAAAATGTATTTTCAAAACATAGTTGTCTATAATTTGGAAGTGATGTTAGTCTCTAACACGGATTCCTTCTTTTTCTTATCCACATTTGAAAATTTAGGCTAAACTGTAGCATGCAATTATTTCTGTGTTACCAAAAACATAGATGGAAAGCAAAAGAAGTCTTGGAAAATAAACTAACGTCACAGTCAGTGAAAAAGGAAGAGGGAGGAAATTATTACTTATGGCTAACAGTGAAATCTCATTGAAATAATAGGTGCAAAATTAGATCACAAAAAGTCCTCAGAACGTTGGTGTTGTTCAAAATCAGCGGTAGAAGACGAGAATCAAGCTTTCACAGGTTTATAATCTACTACATAGAAACTAAACCAAGTCATATTGTTTTTCTTCCCTAAGAGTGCTGATAAACTCTCCATTAGGATTGCAAGCCCCTCTAGGCTCTGTCAGTCCCGTTATTTAATCCTAAATGAAGTATGTCTTATCAATTCATTCTATGCCACGACCCCGGTCAAGGTTAGATGAGGGTCTAGCTATAAAAGTGCAGGAGGTAACAAAAAGCATTATTTTTCCACGACAGACTAAGAAAGCAGTGATGTGCACAGAGCTAAAAATTCATCCTTGCACATACATTTTCCCAAATATATTCCATTTACTCGCTAAGAGAATATTTTCATTCTTCAATAACGTTATAAAATGCTAGAACATCATAGTAGGCTTTTTCTTTCCTGTACTTTTTAAAGATGAGATAAAAGCAAGGATTTTATTTTTTTTTTAGTAAATCCTGTTTATGGGAAATCTATTTAAATTAATGCCACTCTTTTTTCAAATGTCTTCTAGAGTCAAAGAAGAAAGTGAGTCACATGGCAAAATTATCCTGCATGCTATTATCAGTGGAGATGAGTCAGCCCTCCTACTGTTTGTTGATGTATCTGTCTAGTGAGGAGGGGGAAAAAAGGGAGAAAAAAATCCCTTCTTTGTGGAATTTATCAGATCACAATAGTTTGTAAAAACCAGGATCTAGATAAAAATGACTTCTTGGGAAGAGTGTCAAAGTGCTGCAACCCCACTATCTGCTTTCCTTTATTGCAATGAAAGCCTGAGCAAATCTTCTCTATTCGCATTTTGTTTCCTGATTATTCAGCCGTTGGATGAAAAATGTGTATTTTTAGGTAGCACATAGTGGATGCATACCCAAAAATACACTAAGGTGGCACACCACCAGGAGCTATAATAAGATCAGTAAACTGCTAAACCACTGCAACTTTTAGGAACACTGTCACTTTCTGCTAGAGGGGAAACTACAACACCTTATATTGCATAGACCCTGGAGCTAAACTGCCACTTGAAAAATGTGGGATTATAATCAAACTTGTCAGAGGGATTTCACCAGGGGTACTTACTTTGTGTGTTAAACTATCTAGCGCAACCTTGTTGAGTTGTGCAACCAAACAGAAAACACAATAAAAGCTGTTTTGTTCAAGAGATGTCCAGCATTTCTAGGATCAGGGTTACTAGTTTAAAATTCTTTTAACTTGAGATTGCATTATGTTGTCCTTAGAAACAATGAGGTAGTCTTGATAGGTGGTTCTCTTCATACCTAGTTTAAGCTTCAATTTCTTGGTTGAACATTAGCCAACAATTTAATTTATTCTAGGCTCCTAAGTGACAAAGCTCTGTCAACAAGAGAAATGAAGAGAAATGAGAGACGGGCCAGGCTAAGAAAAATTTCTAAAATTAATATTTTGCAAAAGAACTTACTCCGTTTGTACAACTACACAGTCTAGAATCTTTATCTTAGCTGTCCCGACCACGTCTTTCTATCACAAAAAAGTGGAAAGCAGTATCAGAATCTGAGCCCCGTGAAGCAACCAGTCTTGCGAGTAAAGCAAAGCTTTCTACAATCTGATATTTGAACACCAAGTAGTTCATTAAATGAACTGTTCTGGAAAAAATAAATGTTTTGAAGGAAAACAAATATTTAGAAGCACTAGCAGTCATGGTAACTGGTTCCTTGAGCTTCCAAAATATCAACTATCCAGGCAAAACCCCTTTACTTTTGTCAGGCCTGTGACTGGCAGAGGACTATGACCATCCTTTTAGGGAGATTGGATGAAATTGTAACTCTTTGTCTTTTTTTGCCCTTCCTTCTTCAATCCTTATTTCTCGAACTACTCAGATTTTGCCTCCAAAGGCCACTCTTTGCCTATTTTAGGAAGAGGGTGTGGAAGATCTATTTAATCCTGTTTCAGTGGTAGATCCCTACCTGCGCACTTCTAATACTTGTCCCTTTGTGAATCAATACTATGGAATCACAGTTGTACAATGGAGTTTTGGGCACCAGAATGGTATTTACCAAGGGAACGTCTGTGTCATGGAATTAAGCAGTTGGAGAGATGTGGATTGTTACGACCACATGGCAAAACACAGCGTCACTGAGACTCAACCATTCCAAGTCAGGAAAATCCACAAGAGGCATTCACAGTTTTACTTATTCAGGGTCAATAACCAGTTCATTAAATGGGAATGTCAGGGAGGACATAATGGAGAAGGAACTTTCTCTTTGTGTGACATTGTTGCAAAAAAAATCTTCATGCACCAACCAGCCGCTTTCTAGGGATGCTTATTTAGGAAAAATATCTGACTATAACCACACACCACTGTAAAGGGCAGCCTCAGGGTTCAGAAATCCTATAAAACCTGTACTTGTTGACGCATCATAACATAGCACTAAAAACTGAAAGAAGAATTGACACTATAATAGCTAAATGCATATGAATACTTTATATATTTAATACTTTTTAAAACTGATTTGTTGCAGAGGACCCCTCCAAGCAATCAGAAAAGGACAGAAAGGGAGACCCAGGACTGGCAGAGCCAGAGGACTTGGAGACTGGGATGGAACCAGAACAGCACTGCCAGGACCCAACAGTAGTCTTGCAGCAGTTTTATCAGCCTCTTATTTGCTCAAAGAATTAAAAATACATATATATAAAATATTCAAATGAAAACATAAAATACTGGGAAAATTTAAATTACTCATTAATGAAAAGCAAGTGCTCAACGGTAAGGTGACTTTCATGTTATGCAGTATCATATCATGCTGAAACTTTTTTTTTTAAAAAAGTATAAATTGTTCTGTCTCAGCTCTTCAAATAGACAAAAGTGGTGAGAAATCAGTACAGTAATGTCTGTGCAATGTAGAAGACCACAATTAAATAATAAATCTGCTACTATAATATTTTTAATTATTTGGTACAATTCTTATTAAACCAGAAAAAGAAGAAAATCTCTTTCCCTTCTTGTGTTTATAAAGCATTTACTTATTTTTCCTGACATTGAAGACACACTATTCCTTTCAAAACTATGCAGTATGGATAGTAGCATGAAAATATTTTACTAACATAATTAAATGAACTCATTTGTTCTGAAAAGAATTGCTTTGAAGAAAGAATAAAACAGACCAAGGCACCAGCGAGTCACAGTAATAGCCTATCTAGATTCTACTTATATCTTCAAAATTCAGACTTTTTTTCCCTTAAAAGCACCCATACCCATGTCAGGCACACACAAAGCAATAAGTATTGTTATACATAATATTTAGCCACAGGTGGACACATTTTTTGAGCTATCTGCCTGAATTATTCACAGAAGATTTCTCTGTGTGTGCGTGTGTGCGTGTAAATAATTGGTATGACATCAAAGTCTAAATTCTTTCATGGAAATGGATATCTATATGATTTTTTTTAAAAGTACAATTATAAACAAGGTTTGATTCTATCAAAACACACAAAATATCTAAGGACAAAGACATTGATTTACTAGAAACGTAAAACCAACACTGCTTCTTGTTCTTTTAAGCATACAGCATTACACAAGGGATGAATTAACTCTGTGTAAATATCTCTGTGTGTATATGTATATAATTAATATTTAATACCATGGAAGATGAACTCTAGTGACTCTTGTTGCAACAGTTTAAGAAAGCACTGCCTGTGACTGTTCCAAAGCTATCCTGGAGGACACTGCCCTAATTGCAGAGTCGTCAGAAGAAAAAAATGAGTCTGAGCTGCAGCAGCTCCAGCGCAAAGTCAGACGCCTTTGTTCAGTCCCACCTTGACCAACGCTCCGTGTACAATGCCAGAGGGAGAAGGTCCTGGGGGCACAGACATCCTCTTTCTCCAGCCCCTACAGAGACAGAACCTGCAGCAGGTCTGTGAGTACAGACAGCTGAGCTGAAAGACAGAAACAAAATTCTTTAAAGGTCTTTTACCACAGCCCTTCAAGCAAGCTTCAAAATATCTATCCCTTAAAGGTGAAGTCTAGCTATACACATAACAAGACATATAATAGCATTTTGAGGGAAAACGTTATTTATTTTTAAGAAAGGAAATCCCTCTCATTCTTTCCACAGATTGGATCCAGTGAAGGTGTCTACACAATACTCTGTACTTTCTGCACAGTCGATTAGTTATTTATGCACAGCTCAGACTGGCAGTTTGTGTACATATAGCAGAAATTGCCATTGGTTAAAAACACACAATTAAATCCAAATATAAGCCTAAAGTGAGCAGCTGAATATGGACATCAAATGAGCATTGCTCTGGACTTTTAGTTGCAAAATTTGGTCAGGTAAAGCATATGATCCAATTTAAAACCAACATCAGAAATTCATAAAATTAAATATAAAGGCTGTTAGATGGCTGAATTTGAAGTAGAGGAGGAGCAAATGAAACATAGATCAGTAAAGGATAACAATAAAATTAGGAAAGTGGGAGAGAGACACAACCAATATTTGTGACTTTGTGTTGTTCATTAACAAAACTATTTGGATTCTGTATGCTTGTTTGGATTTTCTAACCCTTGGCGGTCCGCAGAACACCCAGTTTGCACCTCCAGCAATCGGACTGTTACGTGCTGTTTTCAAATGCTGTGGTGTATTTCACTGCTCAGACACTGGTCAGAACAGTGTAAAACACAGACAGATTCGTGATGTCCTGCCCACAAATCAAAGGGAACCTTTATCTCCAAATACCTCCCTCTAACATTCATTCACTCATCACACTCAGGAGTTTCACTAGCACCAGGGAAGTATGTGTATCTACTTTATTTTAGAGAAAGATGTATGGGCAATGCATATTATTAACTCTTTGACAAAACAAAGTTAATATTCTCTTGCTTAATTTTGTGTTATTAAAACCATAATAAGATGGTAGAACAATTTATCTCGTTCCAGCTGGAGGCAAATGTAAGAAAAATAATATTTTCCTATATAAACTTAGGTTTTTTCTTTCTTGAAGATTTTTTTTAATAAGTTTTTGTTTGCTTGTCTGTTTGTTTTTTCTTTCCACATATAGAATCAACATATTCTTTAAAAAAATTTGCTTTTTTTTTTTTTTTTTTAAAGAATTTCATCTCACTGCTGGAAGGAGTAGACTAATTTGGGAGAAATATTTTAACACTGGCAAAAAAAAAATCTGAAAAATCTAAACATTTCAACCTTAAGATGCAGAATACAGAACTTTCACATGAATCTCAGCTCTTATGTAGGGATTACTGCATCTCAGCTGGGTGCAGCTGTTAGGAAATGCATTTCTATGAAGCTATTTTCTACTAACAAGGCTCTGCCATGAGTTTGCAGTGCTACTAAAGTTGCCTCAAGCAATCAATTAGAATTGCAATTAGAATTTCCTTCATTTTTTCATTCATTTTCCTTCATGTCTTTCATTTTTCCTTCTTCTACTACCTTTTTTTTTAATTTGTGCTTTACCTGCTGTCATATTGTAATACTTTTTGCGTCTCTGTTTCCATTAACAATGTTATGTGAAATCAGAAGCAAGTACTCTCTTTTAAAAGCTGATAGTGAAGAGAATCAGCAAAACTGACTTAATCACAACCATATTGTGATGAATCGGCATCTTCTGACCCAATTAAATACATGCAAATACTATTTTTCCCCATTCAAAAGAAGAACTAAAGATGGGAATTGTGGGCAGCAGCTGCTACATGGTATTTCTTTCATGCCATTGTGGTAAATTTCAGAGTTTTCAAGGTAGAAAGGCCTACTATCAACAAGGGATGAAAGGGGAATGAGCTAGTGTGAGCACAAAGAATTTGTAAATCACTGGTGTGTTCATTATTTATGTATTTTATAGTGTCCACCTAAACTTCCAAGACATTTGAATGGATCAAGACAAAACAAGGAGTTCTGCATGGGAAAGAGTAAAATATCTAGGTTATCTAAAATTATAAAATATGGACAAGACCCAAAGAAGAGCAGCAGGTCTGAGGATAATCAGCATCATCAACCAGTCCTGTGATCTCCAGACAAAGTCCTAAGGGATGAGGAAGGTCTACAGCCAAGACAAGGCAAGTCAGCAAAGTAAGGTCAGGCTCAGCAATCAGGCACAGGCTTAACCCAGGCAAGGACTAAGCCTGAGCTTAAATGCAGCTCCTGAGTCAAGGGCAGATGCTGCATGGGTGAAGATCTCAGATGAGACTCCTCACAGATCTTTCTCTCACAGCTCATTTTACAACAGCCCAAGCACATGAGAAGACTTTAAAGATGTATTTTGTCAGCTAAACTGTGAGGAGTGGTGCCTGCTGGTGGGCCCAGGGCCAAGGCACAAATCCTGAAACTCCTGCTGCTGGAGATCATGCTCTGCATTCAACAAGTCTCACTATCTAAGACCCACTTGGTTTCTAAGGTGCTGTTTGGAGTCAAGCACAAGTGACTCCCCAGAGACTGCCATGACACCAGACGATGCTCTTTGAAGTGCTGCAGTGACTTCACCAGCATTAGACCCGTAGGGTTAGAAGAAAAGCTCGGTGAAGCATCCTATAGCGTTATGCCACATCTCTGGAGACATTATTCTGCTACACAGACCCGCAGGGAATTACTTCATTTCTGAAGGTAAGATTAAATCTCTAAATGTGTATCTCTAAATTCTCCCTGAAGGAATGTTAAGAAAAGTTCATCTCTTGGTAATGGTATGTATCTAGAGACAGACCCTTGCAAAGTGATGGTGCAACATTATGAATCAACAGGGAGAAGAAAGGGCTAATTACAGGCAGATGGAGATGGGAATGTAATAATTGATGTTACATGTTCACATCTGAGAAATTACTCTCTAATCTCAATTTCCACCTGTAGACTTGTTTTAAGAAATAAATTACAGGTGCCTAAAAATTCTGGTTAATGACAGGTATAACTGAACATGCTTATTGCTCAGTGAGAAGACCAAAATCAACATCTGCAGTCTTAGCTGGAAACACCTGAACATATCCAGAGTTCCAGCGTTCCATTAGGAGCAACAGAGGAGGCTTGGCACGTGGCCCTCAACACTTACCATCAACATATGTCTCTATTATAATGAACATAAAGTTTATTTAGAAAGAAAATAGCATTTATCAAAATCGAAAGGGCAGCTGAATGTTTTCTTGCAAATGGATTCTGGGATAGGTTTTGGCCATTTAAATGTTACCAGTGAAATTTCCACATATGTTATATAAATTGAGAGGTCTCTCCTAAGTCTGTCTATGTCAGAAGTTGTCCTATTCCCTTCCTCACTGAAGACCAGAATTGGAAAATGAAACATATAAGCCTGGGAACAGCACTGAGATTTTGAAGATATGCTACTTTTGGCTCACAGCAGGAGACATAATAGAGATATTTTATGTGGCACAGTGCAGCATCAACAAGGCCAAAGCAGGGATTCTGCAGCAGGGAAATACTGGGGATTGTTTCTGAGGATCACTCTCCGGGCACTAGGGAAGCTCTCCAAAACCATTCCTTTTATCTTTCTGCTCATCTTCTTTGGGCTCCTTATCCAAATAAATAAAACACGTCAGTGCTTGCTACCAGATCAGTTTCATAGACATCAATACTCATATCTAATACTTAAGCTGAGCATGTGCCCACCTGTCTTTCTGAATTGGATCAGAAAATTCTCTCCAGGGCAGGGGAGCTGATTTTCTGTGTGCTCAAAAACTCCCTCCTCCCCACCCCATGTTAGTAGGGGTCAAAATTCAGGCAACACCAAGTCTATTGTCCATCCTTGGAAGTGTTCAAAACCAGGCTGGATGGAGCCCTGGGCAACCCAGTCTAGCCAGTACACTTCCTGCCCATGGCAGGGGGGTTGGAAGTAGATGATCTTTAAGATCTCTTCCAACCCAAACCATTCTGGGGTTCTGTGACTATAAAACAAAATGTAAAAATATAGAGATCACCTATTTCAGGTATGGGCTTTAAAAACTGAGTCAACAATTTTCCTTAAATTGGAGGAGGTGATTTGACCTTTCTGCATTGATCTACTTAGCTTATAGCACATGCACTGTATGAACAGAGAATTTCAGAGTGGCTACATATAAAGACATCTTTGGACAGCCAAGACTTGAGAGGGTTTTCTAGTAGTGCACAAACTGGAATCAAATCACAAGAATGTGGAATGGAATCCATATCTTCATCAGACAGAGGTCTTAATTTGGTGCAATGTATTTGATCTATACAAACACGTGTTTGCAAATGGAAAAAAGATCTACAACTTTCTCTCATGAAAAATTCATCTGCATAATTTTACCGCAGCTGAACATAGTTTTCAGCAGTGTTAGAAACATTAACAACAGCAAAGTTGCTATTGAACTTCTAGAAAACTCCAGAATATCTTTCATGGGGCCATAACTCTGCTTGAGGAACACAGCTTTTGTGCTACAGCATGTGTGTCAATAGCAAAATGGCATTTCCAACTACAGAATAGAATATTTTTTGTTTAAGCTTTATCTGATCTCCTGCTTTCACTGGGTTTTGGCTCCAGTTCTCTTTCATCCTGTAGAAAAAGCAGTTAATTAAAAGAAATCTGAACACAAATAGGTTCAAAGTATTCCATCAGAAGTCAATGACTGCAGCTTCTGCCTGATCCTTAATCATCTGCATTTCCTGCTGAATGAAATAGGACACAGAGTGAATTCCAAAATAGCCAAAGATTAATTTTTTACAGTTCTGGAAATGAGTGTTTTCAATTATTGAGTAAAGACATAACAATTTACATATTTCTGATTTTTTATTTTGATATGCATGTCTCAAATGATTTTTCATCTAGATAAGTTATTCACAAATGAAAAATGAGTGCCACTCAGTCACACTCGGTTCTTTGAAAGAGAGCTTAGTCATGCATATTAGCTTCTGCGTATTCCTTGTCATCCACAGGCATTAAAGACAAATCCACTTCTACTTAGAATTCAAGGCTGGAAAACTGCTGCCCATGCAGTCCCTGCAGTTTCCCATCAGCAACCATCATGAAGAGTCACACTTTTCCTCCACACCTCGCTTTTGGCATGCACACACCCCTGGTCACTCATTGCTCAGGTCAGAGATCTGGCATGACACTTGCCATCTTTTTCAGATACCCATACAAAGACTCTAGCTTTCCATATCTACAATAAACTACATAAAGATGCAGATTATGGTTAGGAGTAACTTTTCCTGAAAATTGATGTTTAGAAGAGTCATCTAAGATTCTTGTTTATTTTAGAAATTAGAAAAACGCCTACTTTTGGATTGAGCTACTAGAAAAAACCCAGGTGACTGACCCAGTGGGAGAAGAAGGGAAAGACGGATGTTAGGATAAAGAATAAAAAATTGTCATTTGTCTTCAGTAAAACACCTAAACCATAAATGGTAAAACCCACTATTCTCATAGCATTTCTACCCAAAAGGTCAACTGCAAGCAGGATGCTAACTGAGTAATCAGCAGGCCCTGGCATTTAAAAGAAGTAGCAGAAAAAGGCCTCATTGTTATACTCTTCATAATGAAATCATGGAAAGGCATTAGTTCAAAAATGATTACAAATAAGCTTTGCTGAACCGCGATAGGTGCAGGTTTTACCATGAGGAGAGATTAAAGCCGTGTGCAATCACTGCCTGGAGGCTGCACATCATTTCACATCAATTGGCATGATGAATCTTTTACATAATGTGAATCACAGTCTAATTGTGAGTTTGATTGCATCTACTGTTCTGATCACACAAGCTCAGCGCATAGAGGCGAGCAGGGAACTAAGCTATTGTACGGAGTTAAAGGAAGAAAGAAAAGCTGTGTAGCATGAAATGAAAGTGACATCTCACAGGATATATATTACCAAAAGTTGCTGAGCAATTTAACAACTACATGTAATATATATCTTGACAATATCAAAAAAGGCAATTAGAGGAGCATGTCTTCCACCAATAGAAATACATCATTTCTGAAATCAGCAGGCTGCTGCTAGGAAACTCAGACTGGAAGCCTTTTTGCCAGAGAAGATGCATTTGAGACAAAAAACTCTCCATTAACTGCAATGCAGGCAGAATGTAACTAACCCAGGATTCTCACAAGAGCTGGCAGAAAAACTGGTACTATATGTTTCAAAGATATTTCTAAATATCAGGTTCAGTCATGGATTTGTTGTAAATCATATTGCAAAATAAAGCAAAAATCGATCCTCTATGGAAATTATATTGCTTCTATTACCATAGGAGCTGAGGCATACAAAATCTGTAATGTATTTATTTCCCAATACCATTACAACTATTGTCTTCACGTTATAGAAGTGAAACGGAATATCAATTAATTAAGGAACTTGTTCTAGACACTACAGGAAATCTACAAAACAGCAAGTGATGCTACCCAGATGGTCAGGTAGCAATTCTGTATGTTAGTTACTGCAAAGGTGCTGGACTGTAGCCCTTGCCTGATTGTCAGGGAGCCATCTGGATGTGGGGTACAAGGCATTGTGACATTCACTACAGAACTATCATACTTCTCAGTCTTGCAGGAAGAAAAGAGAATTACAGAATCATAGAAACATTTAGGTTGGAAAAGACTCTTAATATCATTCATTTACCTTAAATTTGTCTGCAACCCTCTCATCTTTTAAATACATTATGTGTTTGGGGCCCCAGCAGGTATTTTTTTTTTTTTTCCTTTTTCTAATACAGTTTTCTACAAGGCAACCCACTTTTTCTCTGAACTTAGTTACAGCTAAAGACCAGGGAATCATTTCAAACTTGGATTATATATGAGTGGTTGGTTAGGGGCTTATGCTGCTTCAGTTTGATTTCAGATGAATGTGTAAAGCATTTGAAATAGTTCTAAAACAACCAATATCAATAGAAATAAATACGAGTCAAGAGTTGGCATATCAGTTGACATAAATCATAACTCCTGTGGTGGAACTATGACATTTTACCTCTGCTAGACAACAGTTCCAAGGATCCTGGAAATAAACTACCACTCAGTGCAGAAGTTTGCTGTGCCAGCAATTTTTTCTCTTACAAAGTTGATAACTTAGCTCTAGGATAGGCTAGCTCTAGGATAAGCTCTAAATGTTTATGAGGCCAATAAAGGTATTTGCATTAAATTTGAATCTTTTTTAAAAATGAAACTCTGATCTTGGATCTCTCTGCTAGATGCCTCTGCTAGGCATATCTCTGGCCTATATTTCAAAGTTTCTGATGTGCTGACAGTCAGTCAGCACCTACTTTAACATTTTTTGACCCACTACAGAGTATAACATAGTATAATTAAGTTGTGCAAATCTGAGTATGGAATTATCATTGCTCTTTGGGGGTTTGGAGTCTATTTGTTAACGGGAAATTTAAACTAGCACATCTCAGTTGACACTGCAGTGCACAGTGATGTTTACCTGGGAACTACTTCACAAGAAAATGGAACTGTATTTCACCATTTAGAATCCGAATATTTAGTACATGGGACGTACAAAATCTGGCAGATAAGAAGTTTCTGGACTTTCTGGACTCTTTTATTCTGAGATACTTCAAAAGAAGTCAGAAACAAAGTGATTACAGTGATGTCCTCTTTGACAGTTATGGTGCTATAAGGATGATTTAAACCCAGGAAAATGTATGTAACACAATATCACAGGATACGGCAAATGTAAAAAGCAGAACTTTCTCATTCCTCAGACAGAGGGAAGAAAAAAAGTCTGTAACTGGGTAATTAGATTGCCATATGAATTTCCCCTCATTTTCTATTATAAGTATCAACCACTAGCTTGACTACTGAAGTTTAGAGATACAAGGAATGTGTTCAAGGTAAAAAACATGGTTGCTACTGTGGATTTCATCAGGACAACAGCACCTTTCCTCAGTAATTTCATTTTCTCTATCTTGCAAGGATTTGCTATCATGATGAGGACTGAAAGCACCTGCCTTTAGCAAGAACAGAACACAGAATAGGCTAATAGGTAGCGTAAAAATACAGGTCTGCCAAAACTTCTGGACTTTAAGAAAGTTCAAATTTCCCTGAAACACTCTCCATTTGCCTCATGTTAAAAAAACTACTACAAAACCCTCAGGAAATCATACAAGTGTACCCTTATCATACAGAAAGATCATTTCTATAAAAGGTATTACTTGTAAATGCCGTTTGACTTGTCAGGTATTGAAGGAAGATGCATAGCTCCAGCTGTAAACAAAGGGCACTCATTAATTAGTTTCCCAGCACAAAAATAGAATGAGATGCAAAGGCAAGTCAGTGGCTCACGCCAGATGGCCAGGTAACAAATCACAGAACTGGACACATCTTGAACCATTACTGCTGGCATAAAAGCCGTGGAGTTTCCAAGAGGTAGCCAGTCAACCCAGACAAGCTCATTACTGCAAGTAGCATTAAATTAAACAGTGGCATAAAGAGTCACACAATATCTCAAACTCTAACACATTGATTAGCTGATTACTTAAGCAAAATACTGCAGAGAGCTGTGTGTGCCAGCATGCATGCATTTAAAGTACTACACATGCACAGGTCACTCACATACCACATTAAAGTCAATAAATTAAACATGAATCGTTGGGCACGTTAAATGAATTGCAACCCATAATCATCTAAGTAGCAACAAGGCATTCATTTAACCTGACCTAGACTGATTATATAAAGAGTTATTAAATATTACAGGAATACAAATTGCAAGTTAGAATCCTTGGAACTCTCTTCTGGTTGAAGGGATTTTTATAAGAAGTCAGTAACTGAAACTATGCATATGTCTGATATTTTTGGACCTACTTCACTAAACATTGGTTTATCGGGGTAGTGTATATGCAAATCAGATAACATGAGATTCTAAAATACACAGGCATGTGGTGGTCCACTCTGAAATTTCGTGCCTTGTCTGAGATAACAGGGTGGTAGAACATAGCTGGTTGAGTCAGGTATCTCCAGAATTGCAAAGCAGGCATATTTGGCTTAACTAAGTGAAGAGGAAAAGGTTTATTTAAACTTATACTGGAACGCACAACAGTTACTTAGATTTGTTTTATCTTCTTATTCAGAATGATTTCATGGTTCAGAGAGAAAAGCTTTAGTTCCTTCAGTCAAAAGATTTAGGGTGGAATTTGTCTGATTAAATGCAGAGGCCTGCTCTTTATCTGAGTCACCTTATCTGAGTCACCCCAGTCTCCACAAATAATCAGTAAAAATCTAGTCACTGTAGACTACAAAGGCTAAGACAGAATTTCTCTAACTCTAAAATAGACATTTTAAATACATCTGATGGATTGAATCCTAAAAAGGTCTGTTTCTCTACAATGAATATAAAGGGAGGTGCAGAAACAGCTGTTACATGTGTCTAAGGAAGATGAGGTGACTCCTATTCCTATAATTTGCTCTTGGTTTTCCTGATAACCTGCTGTATGGCTCTGGAAGCCTAAATGCTATTAAAAAAAAAAATCAAGAATGCTATTTCAGATGTCATTACTCTATTGATGACATCTATTAGGCAATATCTTTCAGGCATTTATATTTACTCACAGTGACTTTCAATTTTTATCTTTTTGTACTTGTGCTCTGACACCCATTCTGTGTGTTCGGCATATACATTTGCATTTACAAATACAACATTTATCTATATATTTATATATTTGTATGGTCTTTAAACAATAATGTCATACAGGATGCAACAGGACAGAACCTCGGTATCAAATGCGCCTCTGTATAATACCATACAGGTAGTTAACAATTAATTTTTTAACTCTTGGCATCATCTGAGGTTAAAAAAATTTTCCTTACCAGCTAATGTTAATAGGCCATGGGCTTTAAAAACAAAAACCACCAAATTATTCTTCACAGTGTTATAAAAGAAAAAATGAATGCCTCAGTGTATATACCCAGCTGTACTTGGGAGGTGACAGTGAATATAAATTTCATGGGAAAGTTACCTCAGGATAACAGCAAAAGGAATAATAAAAAAACCCTGCCTAAACTTACACTTGAAAAAGGGCATTGTGAAATGGATAGCTAAATGTATTTAAAAAAACAACCAAACAAAAACCAAACAAAAACCCACCCACCCACTCACCCACAAAAAAAACCCATCAAATGAAAACAGAGTCATTTTAGACTTACAGGATGAGGATGGTCACATCAAAACAGGGACATAGACAAGGCACAGGTGTTTAACACATTCTCTGCCTTTGTATTCAACACAGATGATGGACCAAGGGGATCTCAGTGTCCTGAGCTGAAGGACCATCACTGCAAGAATGATCAGCTCCCAGTTTACCCTACTCCAGCTGGATCTCTACAAATCTATGGGGCCTCATGAGATTCATCAGAGAATCCTAAAAGAGCTGCCTGATGTCATTGCAAAACCTCTGCTGATTATTTTTGAGCAGTCTTGGGAACCCAGAGAGGTCTCAGCTGACTGGAAGCTGGGAAACGTCCTGATTTTCAAGGAGGGCAAAGAGGAGGACCTTGGAAACTGCAGGCCTGTCAGTCTCACTCCAGTTTCTGGTAAAATCACAGAAATTATTATTATGGGAAGTATCGAAAAACACCTGGAGAACAACGCAGTCATCGGTCACAGTCAGTACACGGCTTCATGAGGAGGAAGTCTTGCTTGTCAAACCTGATATCCATCTGTGTCAGGGCAACTCACCTAGCTGTTCTAAGAAAGCCCACAGCTGTAATCTTTTTGGACCTCAGCAAAGCTCCTCCCAACCTCTCGTGTTTGCCCAGTGTCAGAATTCTGCAGGGATTTTGCATGGCTGTCTGCTAACAGTGGCCACCTACGGTCCCTCCAGTGAAGTCTGGGAGCATAGTGTGATCCTATCACCAGCAATAGAACAGATCAGTACCTACTGAAAGTAAAATTTGGGCAATTCCAAGTTAATCTAAATGATGTCCTAGACAAAAAAAGAACAAAACAAAACAAAAAAAACAAAACAAACCAACCAAACAAAAAAAACCAACACAAAAAAAAAAGCTGCTTCTGAGATTATATCTTAAAAGAGATTCAGAAGTGTTTATTTTTAATTCATTTGCAAGAAAGTAAACAAAATATGATTATTAAATTTAGAAGAGTTACCTGAAATTGGTTTTTACAAATACAAAATACACAAGGATTGACTGAGGATCACTGAACAACTGTGTGTGTAAATTGGTTACTTTTTAATTTCTGTGACCCTTTACAAGAAAACTTTTACTCATGTAAGTCCAATGAAAGGACAAATTAATCTCCAAAGAAAAATCCCTGAATAAAAGAGAAAGGAGTTGTGTTACAGAGAAAAAAATGGAAGGGATGTTTAGTCAATTTTCCAAACTGCCTGCAGTTTTGCATCAGTAAAACAATTTATGTTATTAATGACTTAGAACTCAAGTATAAACAGATTTGTAGAATCTTAGATTATGGGCAGGGACACCTTTCACTAGACCAGATTGCTCAAACCCCATCTAACCTGGCCCTGAACAATTGCAGGGATGGGATATCCATGTGGCTTCTCTGGGCAACTTGTTCCAGTGCCTCACCACCCTCACAGTAAAGAATTTCTTCCTAATATCTAATCTAAACCTGCCCCCTGCCAGTTTTACACCATTCCCCCTTGTCTTGTCATTACAGATCCTGGTAAATGTCTCTCTCCATCTTTCTTATAAGCCCCTTTAAGCATAGAAAGGCTGCAATAAGGTCTCCCTGGAGCCTCTTCTTACTTATTACTAGAGAAGATGTTAAAGAAAAGAGAATCAGAAAAGTATCCAGAAAGGTGACAGAATATATATTGTGGCAGCAACTGTAATGCTGCACATTTAAGGCAAGTATGACTTTGACTATTTGAATGCACTGTAAATTATTATTTAACAGAAGCCAGGCACAGTAATCAGCTATGTGCCACTGCATGACCTTATCCAAGTTCGATGTCCGTGCAAGCAAATTAAGCAATATTACACAATGAAAAATGAAATAAAGTTTATTATAATGTCATTACAGTACGTAATTCTTTCACCAAGCGTCTACAATTTTACCAGGTGAATTCATTCTATATCCCTAGCACTAATGCACAAGGAATAAATACTTTTTGCATTAAGGTTGCAGAGCACAGCTTGTCAAACAGCATGGTTACCAAATAACATTCCATTTAAGTTAATGCTAAAATTTTTATTACCCAAAGTAAATTACTGCAGGTCTCCAAAATAGGCTATACTGTAGTCACCCTTCATACCAGGATATTATTCTGAGCTAAAATCTATGTTACTGTGAAATTACATTGGACTTATCCAAGCCATATGGTTTAAAGCTATCTTGAGTGTCTCTTTATTACAATATAGTCATCCTGAGTGGTACAGCTCACAGATTTAGACATTTAAATTTAGATGTTTACAAGCAAGCTAAGACCTCATTACAATCAAGAGAGATCTAATCAGATAAATTTACTGAAACCTAGAGATCTATTCAGTCAACCCTAAAAGAGACAGTTACTTTTGAATAGTTATTTTTGGCTATCCACAGAATTTTCCGTAGCATAATACAAGTGTAGCGCTGCCTTGCAATGCAGTGTCAGTATCCTTAGTTGGGTGATCCCTAATGTAACTTCAGTAATATTACTCTGTTACCTAGGCTTTGAAATTTCAGTCTTTATGGACTGAAATGCTGCTCTCTTAATTCCTTTGATTTGGTTATCATACAGAGCACAAATAGACAATAGTTATTCATTTCAATCTCAGTTGGAAACCTCAGACTTGACACTCAGTTTATATACAGGATATCCAGAAAAAGACAAACAAAAAGTGGGGAAATACGACACTGTTTCCTGGATAAAGGTAAGTATCCACTAGGGGAGAAATAGTCTCCTATAATGTGTGGTGCATAAACCAAAGCCTGACATTTCATAGTGCTTTACTCTCCTGGATGTACAAGCCACTGTAAATTCTCTCTTAGTCTTTCAGAACAGGCCAGGTTGCCCAGGACCTCCCTTCAGGCTGTCATGCTGGCCACAGCAAACAACAACACAGCTGCTTCTGCTTAGTTGACCAAGTTCTTATTGTACTAAAGGAAGCTAAAAGATAGAAGTCCAGTACGATGGAATTAGAAGCTAAGTTGATAGGAAAGGAAACAAAGGCATGATCTTAAATAAAGATTTCTGGACTTGCTCAGAACACAAACTGGTGATATCTTCTTGTCCTTTCATACCTGTTTAGTTGGCCCAGGAAAATGATGCAGAGATAATGGAACTCGTAGTCACAGTAGTACATTTATTAATACATCCTGCTCTGTGTGGGACTTATGTAGATCATGAAGATTAAGTCAGATCTGCCACGATAGACCACCAGTGTGTTTGTGCTGCCTTCTGTATTAAACATCTCTAGATGTTGCTCTAACATTGCTTTACCGCCCTCTGGATCCATTAGACATTCCAGAAAGTAGTGTCTTCTCTTGTGAGAAACTTCCATCTCTTTCTACCTTCTCTGACCCCTCTCCAGCTGTCAGCAAACGTACAACAGACCTTGGCTGAATTCTCTGTACGAATCTGTGCTCACTGGAAGGCTCTGCAGATCTCTAGAGAACTGTAACATCACCTACTGCATCGCACAAAGTCTTAGTTGGCAAAGGTATATCTGTGCATACTTCAGAGACAAAAAACATAAAAAATTACCTAGTAATTTTGAAATAGTTTCTATAATGTGGCTTACGGGTGGTATGTGAATCTTTTGATCTTCTTGATCTACTTGCTCATTTTAAATATCTGACAGCATCAAAAGCAAGTTTCTATGAAGCCAGTGGCATAGAACTTTGTATCCACTAATAGGTGAATTAACTTCTAAATTTTATCTGCCAGGAAAGCTTGGAATGACTATTTGATGGTCTGGGACATTAAGTCATAAAAATTGGAGTCTGGAGAAAAAACCCTACTAACCTATAATAAGTTTAAAAATTTATCCCAAACAGAGTATAACATTTCTGAAAATTTTAATATCACTCAAACCACTTTTATGTGAAATTTGAGAAGGAATAGCTAATAATTATTTTTTAAATTTTTAATTGCCTTTAAGTAACACATTATTTGTGATTATTTGTGACTCCTAGGTCATGATTTATGATGGCTCATACCTTTGACAGAATGTCAGGACCACAGTACAGGTGAGGTTGGTAAGGATCTTTCCCGAGTGTGCAGTCCAACCCTGCTACTCACCAGAGGGTCAGCCAGAGCAGGATGGTCAGGACCATGTCCAGACAGCTTTTGAATAATTCCAAGGATGGAGACTCCACAACCTCCCTGAGCCAACACTGTCACACTCACAGTTAGAAAGTTTCCTGGTGTTCATAGGGAGCCTCCTGAGTTTCTGTTGGTGCCTCTGGTCCTGACACGGGGGCTGGCTCCATCTTCTTGACCCTCTCTTGGGGTTTTTATGTACATTGGTGAGATTTCCCCTGAGCCTTCTTTACTGAATGGAATTCTACTTAATATCAACAAATAAAAGTTATAATTCTAGTCAAAACAAACCATATAAATTCCAAGTTCTTAGCTATTTTATCAGTAAGGCAAAAGCTAAAAAGCTGAAATGACAAGCTAAACAGGACATAGTGACTGAGTTCTTTATACAGGCTTTCAGCATTTAGGAATGGTAAATGCATGTCAATATCAATTTTGGAAGAAAATAATTTCAGTCCTATAAATGCAATGACTCTATAATAAGATCAGTTTAAGAGAAAACCAATTTTGATAGCAGCTGGGAAGGCTACTGGAACCAACAGACCAAAATCTATTTTCAATGAATAAGCATGGAGATGAAAAAAAAATTCTTACTTCACTAGAATTTCTTTCTATATATTATAAGAACATCAGTTAGAGAAGTGACAAGTTATCAGGCGGTTATAAGTCAGCAGGTGATTATCAGCTGAAGAGTTTTACCTAGTTAAGTCAAATGCACATTTCTCTGATTGCATTTAGAGCAGCATATTGTGCATATGATTGCCTGCCAATGATTCTGCTGGCAGAAGGATCAAGTCCTAATTTGCTTCAGAGGGCTGCCAACAGGATGGCAATCGAGCCTTGTACCTTAGAACTGACTAGAAGATTACCCTGACACCAGAGAAGGGTATTTCACCAGTTATGTGCAAATCATTTACAATGCATTTTAAGCTACATTTACATATACATTATATATTATACATTTTATCTTCCTGATTCATTCCTCTACTCCTTGTTAGAAATCATGGCAGCATTTTGCCTCCATCAGGGAGAGCAGGTGAACAGCTCCAGCCATTCTATGCACCTGCATTAATGCTAAATCAGCTCTCATGAATTGTGCATGAGATCCAATATGTTATAGTCATTAACTCTGGCACAAAGTAAAAAAAGCTTCTTTAGACAAGACTTTCCTTTACCATGTCAAGCCAGAAATAAAAACTACAGAAGGTAGTGAATCAGACCCTAAAGATTTTTTCCTTTTACTTATACTAAATGCTAAATTAGGAAACATCAGCTGCAGGAGAAAGGAAGAAAAGATGAAACCGTGACATATAAGCACTACCTGTGATTAGTTTAATATAGAAATTGCTCAGTTGTCCATGATCCGTAACAGTAACTAAAGTTTTAAAGTACATTTATATCCATTATAGGAAGAATAAGCCTCGTAACCTACATTCATTCCTTAGTCCACTAATTGTGTTTTCTCCCTGAAAAATTTTAATGTTGCCACTAAATGAAAGAGTCCATGATTACAGGGCTGCTCTATTTTCTCTTCAGTGCCATAAACTGCTGTAGTTCAGTGATGTGCTTCCCTCTAGCGTCCACAACATCACATGGAATCTGTAAAACACCGGGATGTGAACTGAGCTACGTTAATTTTTAGTGGTGATTACACACTCGTTTTACTTAATATCTCACACTGAGGCTCCAGGTGAAGATAACACAGGATCAGTTTCACAGATTAAATTCTTCACTCACCAAATTGCAACGTAATATTTCCTCCTTCTCATTTCTCAGTTATTATCTGAAAATTTAACTGCTATTCATGTCTTCTCTTTGTTTTTTTAATCTTTTGCTTCTTTGCTTCTTCTTTTTTTTTTTTTCACATTCTATTTTATTTTAGTGATGCCAGCCACACAGCTGACATCTCCTCTTCTACTAAGTTTGTGGAGATCATTTAGGGTGCAGTTATAGATGCAACTAATATCATAGGCAACTTTACATAACACAGTTAAGTAGTCAGATTATTAAGCAGCCATGTCAAGCAAAACAGTGGACTGATTATTACTTCTCCCAGTTGCATGTCTCCCCAGGAAAATCTGTATTACTACATTACGGAAAAAAAAAGAAAAGCACCTTTTTTTGGTTATTGGATCAACCTGGAATTTTGAGTCAGTTACACAACAAAATTACTTGCTCCACACTGGCACTTTGTTTTTTCTGAATTTTAGTTCAAAGTTCCTTGTCCAATATTTTCCCATGCTTACTTACATCCTTTATTGAGAATTGTGCAGCTGAGAGTGATATCTGTGTGCATCATTTCAACCCTCATTCTCCAGAAAGCCCTGCCAACAGAGCCAGTCTGGAGGCACAGTTGACAGCAGCTCACAGGCCATTTGCTGACAGAGCAATGTAACTGATTCATGTATTTTATTATCCTTTTCTCAAAATGACTCATAATTAAATGCATTGTCTCTGTTCAACAAGAAGAAAAATATTCTTAATCAGATCAACAAAGTCAAAGCAAATTACTACATTAACATTTTCCCTTTAGAAAATAAAAATAATCTGGAAATGAGTAAATTCTTCCCTAGCAGAAAATTTCAAATGTGTAAAATTATGATTTTCAGTTGCAAAATTTACTTTGGCAAAATACACTTGTGCACTTGAATACAACGATCCTCTCAGTAGCCATATATACTATGATCTCTTTTATGATAATGATTATTTAGCCTCTCAGGAGTTTTCTGGCAGCATACTGAGATTCTTCAGATCATAGCGCTCCTTCATAGTCATAGTCCAGAGATACCAAGTTTGAAAGTGTGTGTGTGTGTGTGAGGAAGAAAGAGAAAACGTCTTTGAAATGTAGACTTGCCTTTAGGTAACACATTTCTGTCTTATTGGCCTTTCCTGTTTCTTTGTGTACCAGTCTGGGAATTTTATGAAGTCAGTACTTTCCTGTACTTGCTGAAATAGCAGTTTCAGAGCTTCATAAAACACAAATGCCATTGCACTGAAAAATGGTAAAAACGGATATAGGAGGCAAGGAATTTCAAGTCTCAGATAAAGTACCTAAGTTTTAGTAGCTTGAGGCTATGATGTTGTGAGAGATGGAGAGAATAAGAGAAAAAGAGAGTTTACAACTTAAGGAAAGATTTTGCTTCTTAATGATCCAACCGAGTTTTAGAAATACTACTGCAGGCTTAAGAGGATTCAGAGCAGAATTTTTACAGGACTAGTTCCAGTTATCTTTATAAACATTACCTTTCTCTCTAGAGCACAGTGCAAGGTGTGCCAGAGCAAGAGCTATAGAAAAACTACTGCTCTTTTCTTATGGATGTTCTTTTTTGGAGGGAGTTGTGTTTGGGTGGGTTTTTTAAACATCACTTCTTTCTTCCTCAATTCAGAAAATAAGGTTTATGTGACTTTACCATGTGGCAGTCCATCTGTCCACGTGGCAGTCCTCTGATAATCACTTCAAGCCAATTTCAGCTAGTAAGGGAGAAGAGGCCCTAAGAGATATGAAGAACTTGTAAGCTTTGCAAAAAAAGTGGCTTGAGAAGAAAGAGAGAAAAATTGAATATCCTTGTAGAAGGAAAAACTACCAAGCACGAGACAAGTGGGATCATGAGCTCAAAATATGTCTTCAAACAATCCACACGTGCAACCAGAGCTAAGCACAGCATGTGTGCCCAGGCGGGGGCTGCACAGTAGCTATGTGGGCAACTACAGATATTGCAGAAACTGGCAGTGCTACAGAGCATTGCAAGACAATGATAAGTGTCATGGAGAATCTATGAAAAAGAAAGTGAAAAAATCTGCAAAAGATCGTGTTGCCTAAAGTCTGCTGTCCATGGAACAACTCATTAGCAGTTTTCTACTTCCAGAGGAAGGCTCAGTGGAGGATCCGGCTTCTAGTGTCATTCATACTGCTTTCTTAACTGCATGAGGGGTTTTTTTTCATATTCTTGTGAAAAAACTTAGGAATGTATGAAACCAAGTCTTGTGAAGTCTGCAATGCAAAACTAGATTCAACAGACATTACTTTTATCTTCCTTTGTATGGAACTGTAAAATTTCCTTCCCCTAGCAGTGCCAATGAAGTCAAGGACAGTAGAAAGCCCAAGAAGTACAGCTGCTCTAAAAATAAAAAGAACATAAAAAGAGAACTCTGGGGGTGGGAAGAAGAGTTTTAGGTCTTAACATGAGATATAGAATCTGTGCTCAGTTTCCATGACTTTGAACAGGTCATAAGTCTCTGGAAACCTATTTGCTTAAGAATGGCTGCTAGTTACACCCCTGCAGTATCTTTGAGGAGCCATGATTAAGATACTCATCCCTTCAATCAGAACAATAGCATTTCTCTCTATCACAAGAATTATGTGCAAAAAGAAAGGTATGTTGATGATGATGATGAAGCAATCAGATACTGCTGTAATCAGTACCTTAAATTGTATTTGGGATGGCTGATGCAGCTGGTCTAGAGGCAAGCAACAAAGAACTGTGAAAGACATTCTCTGTGAAAACTTACTTCTAAAGCTGCTGGTGGTGTCCTCAGGCAGGAGGTTATCTGAGCCTCTGTCTCACACAACACATACTTGCAAAGAGAGCCACCACAGCCCAGTGTTCTGTTGATTAGTATCTGATTTTCTATGACCACTTCTTGTTTCAGAAGCTCGAGCAGCCTAACTCCAGCTCTGCTGAGCTGTACTGCCACCTCCACAAAGCACCAGCTCCTTTCTGCATGCCACTGGTGCCTGTGCAGGGAGAGGCTGGTTCAGAGCTGTGCACACAGAGAGTGCCTGGCAAGCACCTGGGGCTGGGGTCACCTGGCAGGCTAAGGAGGACACAGACTTTTGTACCTTCCATATGACCCTTTTCTCATGGGATACTACTGGTACTCTCTTGTCATGTTTCTGGATTTCTAACCTTCAAGTTGAAAGTCCAAAGGTAGTAAGGGAAGGTCCCTATAGCTCAGCAGCCCCAAAAATATATCACTGCCATTGACAGTAACAGGCTACAAGCTTGAGCTGACTTTTCAAGGTCCCAAGACTGAGGCTCGGTAGGTTTGGTTTGAACTTGGCCTGCCTGGACTTTTCTTCCAGCTTGTTTAGATGTAACAGCAATTTTTCTATGTGGAAGGGTTGCTACGCCTAATTAGTTTTATTTTTGCTTATCTTTCAGTGGTAAACCATTGCTTTTCTAGAGACATAGTAAAAAATAATTCCTCTGTGTAGAGGGAAATATTTCCCTTTTCAGCATGATGCTGTAGTGGTAGAGCAGCACAGGGATGGTATGGCAGTGCTGAGAGCGCAGGATGCATTACAGATGACAAAAGGCAGGGGGGTGGTAAGAAAGAGGTCACAGGCTAGCACTGGAGACCTCAGGGATGCAGGTAATTCTTCAGTAGTTAGTTAAAAAATGGACACATGGAGCTGGACAAAACTGGTTTCAAGGGTCACAAAAAAAGCAAATAAAAAGCATCTAACATTTTTAAAAGAGTTTACATACAAAATTTGGATGCAGTATGACGTTGCAGACATTAACTACCAACAAGGCATCAATCTGTGTCAGAAAACATAGAAAGAGCTTAAAGTGAAGAAGAAACCATCAATGTGATACTTGCCTGACAAAGGGGAAGAAACCCCATCATTAACACCATTTCTCCCAGCACAGAATGTGGGGGCAATGAACCTTTATGCAACACCCTGCTCCCTGCTTTCTTTCTGAGAAAAAATGGACCCTTTCCTTTTTTTTCCCGCATTAATTAGATATAGCAATTCCTTTGATCACCCTGTTGAGATTCAAATTGTATCAACAAAAAATTCTTGGCTTTACTCAAAAGGTGTGTTTCTCTCTTTGCTTTACAAAATTTTGAATTTAGCAGACAGACAAACAAGTACAATGATTACATAAACTCTCTTTCTTTGGATGCCAGGCTTAGAATTGAGATCCAATTGCAAAAACAGAGTAGAATCCACTCTCTTCTATCTTCCTTTTTTTTCTTTTTTTTTGGTCATGATACAACTCTGCTACAAAAGTCTTTTGTCAAAAACTACAAGAGCTAAGCCTTCCTTTCACAGAATCAGTGTGGATACTTTCACATCAATAATCTAAATAGCAGCACTAATTCAGCAACAGACTAAGAGACTGGTGGGTTATTCTAATTTATTTAAAACTGAATTAAGGGAGATTTACTTCAGAACATAAGAGAAACCTTTATACAAAAAGAATAGTTGAGATTGGAACAGATTAGATGTGGAGGTTGTAGAAAAGCTTTGTAATTTGAGCTTTTTAATTACCAGTTAGCCAGGCTACTATGAATGAATAGCTCAAATGTAGCCAGGCCTGAGCTGGGGCAGTGGGATGGAACAGATGGCCTCTTCAATCCTCTTCCTGCTGTATTTCCTAAGATAATTCTATACTCTCTGCATTAATATTTCCTAGTTCACTCATTTTCCTTTTTTGTTCTGCCTTAGACTAAGGCTAGAAGTTTGTTTTCTTACTTTTGTGGTACAGAATGCAAAAAAACATGCAAAACCACAGTGATGGACAGAGAAACCATCTCACTGAGAGAAAAGCAGCAGCTAATGCTAATGCCTAAATCAGCCAACTACTCCTGGATGTATAATTTCTTCATTTCATTTCATAGGACCTGATGGACCGTAGAATTTTTATGATTTCTTTGAGACGCTGAGCATCCTTGTAATGATGACACAGAGGAAGAATTTAGCTAGTTAGGAAGTTTCTTCTACAGTGCATGTATGGTTGACACTAACAGGGCAAGGTTATCTGGGCTGTAAGGACAGGTGGTTCAGAAAGGCATTTAGTTACTGACTATCCAGTGCAGGAGACACAGTGAAGGAACAGAAGAGGTTATCAACTGAAAACAGGACACAAACTGTGACCAGCAGCAGGAAACTGAGACAACAGCAAGGGTCAGAATTGCCACTGCCCGATGTGCCATTCAGGACCCACCTGCTCAGCCTATGAAAGGGTCAGCCAGCACTTTGCAACTGATGTCAAAACACCATCATCAGGGGCTCACAGGAAAGACCAAACACCTTACGGAATATTTGAAAAGGCTTGTGGCACTGAATGAGACTTATTATGGGGCATTTTGAGGTGATTGTAGGAATGTGAAGGCCTTACTAAGGGTTACTTATGGGGAAGGACAAAGGTAGTGGCAGGGATCAAGGTGGACTGGGGAAGAGCAGGCATGGAAAATTGAAGAGGACAGACTAAAAGAGGGCAAGTCACAGGTAAGCAGGCGGCAGGTCAGGATTGCCATCCTGTACTTGACATCTCCATTAAACTCTATTTCTACCTATTTTCTGTGCAAGCAGGCTCTCATGCTCCCTGCTCGGTGTGTGTGCAAGTGCATGATTGTGTGTGCAGGGGCACTTGCCCTGCTGCTGAACTTCAGGACCACCTACCAAATATAAGGTCAGCACCCAGACAAACCCAAGGACTGAGCGTTCCACAGCACAAATGGACGAATTCTAGAGATGGATTGAGTAAATTTAAGATTTAACTCTACTGGTGAAACTGCAAAAAACCAGTCACAGAATGTCTGAGCATCCAACAAGCCTCACATTAGCTTTTTCTGCACTGATATAAGCACCAAGGTAGTCAAAATACAGCATACAAAGCAGCTTGTACAATATTACTAAAGTTACACATAAATCAATTGAAAAATATTATATAGTTCAGATTTATGGTAATATCTTTTGTGTCTCCACAGGTTCCATATTAATCTGATTAAAAAAGATTTGAATCATATAAGAAAATACTTAAAATAAGCTCAGTAAAGGCAGCAGATTGTTACCTAGACAACTTGACTCATCTGCAGTGCTAAAACCAAACATTGAGTCTATCACAGCTGGGAGAGGTGTGACCAGAATAAATTCTTAGGGCCTTCTTTTAAAATTGACAGTTAAAATGTAGGTTCTAGATTTCAAACATGAAAACATGCCAGATTAGACTGGTCTAACCAGTAGATAAAGATAGTAGTTTTTAAAGGGTAGATAAAGAAGTAGGTTTTAAATATTATTTAGAGACTATTGAATTCATATTTAAGATTTTTTTTTTATTCAATAAATTATATTTCCCTAGTAGAACACCCTTGTTTCGTGTTATCGACAATTTTTTCCTAGGACAAGGAAAAACCCTTTTTTCCTAAAAAGGAAAAAACGTTTTTTACAAATTACATACTATTTTGAAATCTAGTATGTTAAAGTTTAATTTTCACATAGATTGAAAAAGCCAAAAATTTGTGTGAGAACAAAATACTCATACAGGAACAAAAGACTCTTGAAAACACAACATGTGCATTAAAAGGTATGAGGGGTCCCTCTGCTGGGATTTTATGTTATTCCAGCCCTGAGATATGACACACACAAAAGCTCACACTGCATCGTTCAAACTTGTTTTGAAGGACGTGGCAAAGAAATTAACACTCCTGATAATCTAATTATAATAATTCTTAAACTGTGTCCTGATAGGCAAGACAACAAACTGTGTCACAGACATTTCTGAGGAAAATGTATCAGCCAGAGTCACGTATATCTAAACTGTTGCAGAGGCATCCAGATTTCCACTGCAGGAAAAGTTGTACAAGTTGTAATACTTCTAAACTACCATTTTCAAGAAATCCGTGCTAGTTGAGCACTGAAGATCCAGTCAGAGATTTAACATTTAGTTCTTCAGAATGTTATAAAAGCCCATACAGAAAAACAGGCAGGTGGCAAAGTCTCCTTTCAAACTACTCAACATCTTAATCCCAGGTGGAATTTTCAGCATTACAACGTGTAAAAATATGTAATTTTGAGAATAAGAGAAATATAAAATAGGCAAAGTAAGATAACGTGTAGCAGGCTGGTCTGCCTACATGGAGGTAAAACAGCTCCAAAAATACCGTATTTACGAAAGTTATTGGTGACGGGTGGAGAATGGGGGTCATGCTGCTGTTGGTGCTGAAGAATGCTGAGCCCAGCCTAGCTCATTAATCCCAAAGTTAGACATTCTGAGAAGAACAAGGTTTCCTGACAGAAGATGGCACCAATCAGGGTGTGGCAGACAAAGCTCCTGACAGACAAACCAACTTTTGATAGTACCAATAACTTATTTAAAGCCCCTAAGCCGACACAGCTGGCTCAGTGATATATGATGGATAAATAAATCACTTTATCCTATGAAAGCCCAGTCCCACTTCTTAATGGCAGGGTCTTCTAACATACCCTTTCTTGGAATGTGTGTGGAATTTATTGCCTTGAGTGAGGATGTCCCTCAAGTCTACCCCTCAAGTCTGAGTGACAGAGATTTGCCCCAGTCATTGGTATGGGTTACATGGGTATAAGTGACATCAATCTCCACTTAATAATTATTTTCATAGATTTAGCATCACTGCTTTAATATTGCTTCAATACTTAGTACATCATAGTTAGTTTTAGCTACCTATACTGTATAGTAAATAATGCTGATTAAGATCTTCTGGTCCAATCATTATCACCATCAATTTAAATCAATAATTCATTTTATTGATATAAATATATTTGGTTTGCCATCCTTAATCCTGTGGGATTAAGGAGTACAAAGGCTCAGTTACACCTATATAATACTTTGGATCTAAACCTTTTATTAAGAATGTGGCTATGATTGAATTCAGCTGCACCCAAACTCCTGTTTGAGCAGTTCAGAAAGTAAGGAGGTCCTTTGTGCACCTCGTCACTCAGGAGAGAACTTCTCTAACAAACTCTGAAGCTCCTCTTCTGGCTGTAACAATGGCTAAAGGCATCCTGCATCAAAATTGTTTTCTAAGTAGATTTGTAAAGGATTCTCCTGGCATAGTGCTACTTACAGGCTTGAAAATAGAAACAGAGATAATAGTCCATGGCAGTATCAAAGAACCCATAATGCTGTCAAACAGCCATTCTGCTGGGAATCATGTCATAGTGGCAGGCAAGGAAACATAACAGAAAGAATAAATAAAAGTGGTCAAGCACATAAGATTATTTATAAACAATAATTCAAGCAATTAGCCAAACTGAGGACTCCAGAGGCCTGAGGGTGGAGGTGTCCTGTTTCAGTCAATGGTAATGCTGTGTGATGTCTAAGAGACACGAGTGCAGCACAGAATCAACCGACTCCCTGCAGTGAGGGTCCACGGCTGGCACTGACAGTACCCAAAAGCACACATTGAACAGGAAAATGAAGAACTATGCACTTGAAACAAAGAAGAATTCTGTTCTGCGTATATCTGAGTTCTTCCGGACAGTGACAGTTCCTTAAGTGCTCCTCCACAAAACCTGCCTAATCTAGGGCAGGTCGTGTATTCCCCGTGACCTTTCTCTGCAATAGGAATACCAGATTTCATCTGCATGTTTCAACATACTAGGCTGAGGTTTCCCCTTTGTACAACAGCTTCAGTTTAATTTTCCTCATTTTATCATGTCATTTCAGGGATAAGGTGTTCTCTTTTAGAAAGAATTTCTGGTTTTCTTTGTGCTGCAACAAGCATGATGAAATATCTCACAAGGTCTCATTTCCTGTTGGATGCTGACTGTTTTATTCATTTCAGCTTGCAAAATTTTTTGCAAGAGAGACAAAGCGGAAAGAAGAGATGAACAGAAAACCTGGTGGATGCAAAAGAAAAGCCCTCACTTGAGATCTGGACTTAACAGTTTAATGCCTTTTTATGGGGTTAATATGCTATGGTTCATGTGGGGAATAGGGTCATGAAGTCCTCGAGAAAATGTCATTTAAGCACAGTCTGTTCTTTAAAATGAACATTCTACCTGGTTCATACTCAGAAAGAAAATGTCCTCTATTCAGTTTTTCCTTTTCAGTCTAGGGCAGCTAGAGAAAAGATTTGTATTTAATTTGGATTCTTCATAGCAAAAGAATAGCTTGGAGAAGTCTTTAGGCCAGTACATATTACGCTCAGGGTGTGCAGTATAGGACTAATTTAGAGAATAAGACACCTTATTTCCTGGAGCATTTCACAAAAATGCCAGAGGGAACATCCTGCAGAAACTGTCTTGACTGTTTGCTTGGCAGCTCTCATCTGGACTATTATCAGTGTACCTGCTGAGCTTTATTATGAGTTACTTCCTTTCCCACATATGTATAATATGAGTTTTGCAATATTCAGAAAGACTATTTCATTTCTGCTCCAATTTATTAGGCAGAATATATTCCTTATTATATCCATTCATAAATATTCTTTTATTTATTTAAAAAACACCAACAATTAACCAAAACAGCCAAATCAACCCCTAAAAGATAGAGAAAAATAAGTTTTAAATACTGCTTTAGGAAAAAATATATTTGATCATTCTTGTAGGTTAGTGGATACATATGGTATTTACAGCTATGTAGGACAGAGTGTTGGTATATCTTTCTAGACAGAGAAAGAAAATGTTCATATCTTGCCCTTTTATGGTTAAAAATGTCAACTAAGAGCAGGAGACTCTCTTTACCATAATAAACCATCCCCTCACATGGGTCTTGCTTATTGGTACTGCACCAACATGGCAAACAAATGCAGTTTGGAGGCAGGCTGGGTCCTCAGCTGGCCTGTAATACCATTCTGGCTTCTGTGAATACATTTTCTTCAAATAAGAACAAGAGTACAGAAACAGGAAGTGAAATTGTGTTGCCTCATCCCAACACAGATTCACTTCTTGTCCCAGCATGGTCAGGGCATGCACTAAGAGGTAACAACAAATAATTACTGTGAGGTGTCGGAACACAGCCTAGGAAACAAGAGCACAAGCTCCATGGAAAATGTATTCACTTGAAGTATACAATATGCTTTGTAAATACTAAAGCTTCAATTTATTTTTGTAAATTCAGTCCTGTAGTCCTAGTTAATCTGAGGACATTTATTGAAACACATGGGACATTATCATGTTTTTAATTAAATGTAAGAATACCCCAGCTTGGTGAGATTCAAACCCATTGGATTCACTAGATCCAAATATAAAAGAAAATTATTTCCTGACTGCAAATATTGTGCACTCACCTGGAATGCATATTCCATATTTGCCACATTCAGAGAAGGGGAAACAGCTTTATACAAAAGGGTATAACACTCAGAGTAAATATTGGGAGCTGCAGGATGAAACAAGTATGAAGATGAATCATCACAAATGTTTTGCTGAGCCTTTGAACTTGTATTCCCATTTATCTAGAGCACTCAGATGGCAAAAAGCACAATGACCATGTGATAGTTTCAGACTGGCAAGTTGTGTTGAAAGTTAAAACGTTTGATCTTATATTTTGTAGCTCTCTCTGGTTACACTGTTAGGCTGGTAGATTTCCGGACCTTTGACTAAAATCTCTTTCTCATTGTAACTCATTCAACTAATTTTATTATCTTAGCAAGGCTTTTGACGTGCTTTTCCAATGTAGCCTTTAATCAAACTGGTGAAATACAGTTTGACTACATGGGCTATGAGTGGAAAGTTGACTGGGCAGGGAAGAGGTTGCAAACAGCATAGAGGGCAATTGATAGTGAATTCCCAACACTGTTCCTCAGGAGCCATGGGATCATAGAATTGTAGAATCATTTAGTTTGGGAAAGAACACACACAACCAGACACTGATCCAGCACATTACCTGCTTTCTCAGCCTGGCTCTGGTGGCTGTGGGGCAGCAGCCTTTGCTGGGGCCAGGGCTTCTAACATCATTTTTAATGACCAGAACAATGGACGTGAATATACTCGCAGCAGGTTTGTAGAGAATATCAGAGTAGAGAGAAGGGGCCAGTACACTGGAAGGTGACAGAGCTCCATTCAGAGGAATTCCAAAGGACTAAAGGTATGGACTGATACCAAGCTCAGCAAAGGCAAATGGAAAGTCCTTGTACTCGGGATGGAATTACCCCACTCAGCTGCACAATGCTGAGTGCTACCAGCTAGAAAGGAGCTGTGCAAAACACACCTGAGGTCCTGGGGGGCATGAAAATGAGTCAAGATTGCACCCTTCCAGCAGAAAACATCCTGGCCTCTATCAGCAAGGGTTGGCAAGCAGAGCCAATGAAATAATTATTCTCTTCTATTCAGCACCTGTGAGAACTCACCTGGAGTTCTGTGTCCAGCACAGTAAAGGATATTGCCATACTGGAGCAAGTTCAGCAAAAGGGTCACGAAGAGGATAAGGGAGCTGGAGCACAAGATGAGTAGAGGCTGAGAGAATTGGCTTGTAAGCCTGAAAGAATGAAATCTAAAGGGAGGTCTACAGCTGCTTAAAGGGAGGGTGTAGAGCAGAGAGACCCAGACTCCCCCTGGAGGTGCAAGAGATGAAACAACTGCCAATAAAAGAATAACTGGCAATAAAGGAAACTCTGACTAGTATGGAAAAAACATTCACAATGAGGGTAATCAAAATAATGAGGGTAATCAAAATAATGTCCAGAGAGATTGTATCGCCTCATACTGGAGATATTCAGATCTAAGCTGGACACACCCCTGCGAAACCTGCCCTAAGTGTGTCCCCACTTTGAGCAGGGAGTTGGACCAGAAAATCTCCAGAGGTCTTTTCTCATCTATTTTATTAAGAAGACAGATTCCTCAATAGGCAAATTTATTCTGTCTATTCTAGAATTAAGTGACTTACCTTAAGTCCTTCTCTCTTCACTGTCTACCATTATAGTAAATATGTAATTATATAACTGCTTATATAACTGCTATCTTGTAGATGGCAAGTATTACACAAAATAAATTCAGGCTTTACTATTTTTCATCCAGGAAATTTCTCATTAAAATAAAATACCCTACACAATTAGTACATTAGTTATTTAAACCTCAGAATAGTCATGAATTTAAACTGGAAATTCTGGAGAAGAACAAACCAAACCCTACATAAGAAGACTGAGGATTAAGAAAATGAAGTAGAGATTATTCTATAAAAATATATTTTTTTGTATACAAAATTCATTTTAGATATTCAAATACACAGGCTAATAGAAATTACAAAGCTACACTCCTTAGCTTATATATCAGAAATTATAAATATGTTACAGAACCACTCAACAATGATTTCTTGATTTCTTTAAACACTTAACTTTTGAATAAATCTCTTAGGAAATGGCTTTGGCTAAAAACCTCAAAGACTTGACAGCTGAGACAGATCAAAGAAAATGATGCTGATCAATTTGAGAATAATAGATTTATTTTAAGTGTTAAGGTGATTTTTCTTTTTGAGCAGCCACATAAGATACTTTAAGTGGACTGATATAATTTATACATTAGTGAGGTTGGATCCTAGCCCAAACCTACAATTTTAGTTGTTAGACATCCAAGCCTGAGCTGCTCATTGTAGATTCTTTTTATATTGATAAACAACTAGACATTTCTAGACAATTACCCTGAGACAGTGTCTAAGTGCCAATAAATCACATTCTGGAGCTGCCTATTTACCATCAGTGATTGCTAAAAAAACCCCAGATGACTAACTCAGAGTAAGGGCATAGTGGTATTTTGGGTCAGGAGTGTGTTTCTAAGGCAAATCTCAGAACGAAAGTGGGGGCACTGCTTTCATCTGCAACCAGAAGGTGAATTCCAGGATCACAACTGAATACTTCTACTGAGACTAGAGTTAATCACAAATAAACCCTCCAAAATTTGTATAGTATAGAACTCCACTCCTCAAAATCAGCTGTTTGGGTTCTGCAGATTCATTCCTATTGCTTGCATCATTTTCTAATGATGACATAGCCCATGACTGAAATTTAGACTGATATGTTTAACAGAGATTAATCTCATTTTAAAAATCCAGTCACTAACAACTCATTCATGTTAAAGACTACTCATTTATGCCACCATGAGGTTACAGCTTATCCTCCAGTTTTCAGAATTAGGTGTCACTGAAGCTCTCAACTGATTTTGTGATTTAGAATTTGTCTTCGTTTATCCACTTCTTTTATTTACTTAAAAGAAGAATGATGATGTAAAAAGTTTGATCAGTAAACATTGAAAGCTTCACAGTGGCCTACTACTGACATTTGGAAGGTCCCCATGAATACCATGTTAATGTGAGGTTTAAGAGGCAGTTGCTTCCCTGAGGGCCCTTGGGGAAGGAGCACTTTTTATTTTTTTCCTCTCAGCATTCCTTAGTTGTCCTATGTCCTGCTTAACAATGAATTTGAAAAGTAACCCTATTATAGGCAATGCAGAAGTCTATGATCTTCTCTAACTCCCCATGCTCTTCAGTGAAATCTTGTCTTTGTAGGCATGATAATAATTCTAATGAACTCTTTGACTGGAGATTAAGCTTCACTTCAGGGAGAACCAGTCAATCAGGTCTACCAGGCTTGAAACAGTTTCAAAAGTCACAGACTCCTGCTATATAATTCAGATGAAATTGAATGAAAAGTAAAATGACTGAATAAAAAAAAAAAAATTATCTACTGGAAATCTCACTGACAGATCACTAGGAACAGATGGGGGCATAACTCACTGGTAATGTACTTAATAATTTATTTCCATATTATTTTGTTGTATGTTTGTAATTAATTATTTGCTATATTTTTTGTTGTTGTTTGCTTCATTTTTCCAATGTTTGTTTAGTTCGTGATGTTCCTTTTACCTTCACTGTATTGAATTTGTACAATAAAACAAAATATATCCACTTAATAAAGATGTACTAAGTTTTGCCAGGTGACATTATTATTTTAACGTGGCATGATGTAATTTAAAAATGTACTTTTTGCTACTTTTAGTATCCAATGGCAAGTATAGGCAGCAATGGTACTAGACATTGTAAGAGTTTTTCTGTCAAACTACACAGGCCAGTGAGATAACTGTACAAAATTCTGCACCTTACAGTGAAGTAAAACCTAAATGACTAATATTTTCAACTCAGTTATATACCAGGAATATGAAGAATAGACATCAATTCCAACTTGCCAGATCCCTTAAGATCCACAAGTGACAAATACATCAGTCCTACACGAAAGATGGCATGTTGGAAGGCAGCCTTGAAACCAAGTTTGAGATGATCAGTACAAGTTGTGAGTACTTTCTAAGTCACTCCTTAACACTATTCAAAATAATTTTCTGGGGTCCTGAATCCCTCACAGACAAAATTAGGCAGCTGGCCTAAGGGTTACAAGGCTTTTTCCCAGGCTACAAAGCCCAGTGCTACCTACTGAACTCAGCAAATAGCAAGGAAATTGGACATTAGTAGGAATTTTAGACATTAGGAAGAATTTCTTCACAGAAAAGGTAACCAGACATTGGAATGAGCTGCTGAGGGAGGTGGTGGAGTCACCATCCCTGGAAGTATTTAAGGAAAGACTGGACATGGCACTCTGTGCCATGGTCTGCCTGACACAGTGGTGTTGGGTCATAGGTTGGATTCAGAGAACTCAGAGGTCTTTTCCAGCCTAGTTGATTCTGTGAAATGGTATGGGGCACACTAGAAGGAAAGGAAAGTAAATGTGTCACACTTTCTGTCAATGTAGAGTTATGAAGCGTGGAGGAGCGTGAAATTTCCCAAGCCTCACTGTTACATCATCATCAGAGATGTTCCACTTATTGCCAGGAAACCCATTAACGAAATTCTGTGAATTAAAAAAAAAACAAACAAACTCAACCTGGGACTGGCAGGAATGCACTGTATAAAAAAAATGTCCATTCCATCTACTGGAACTATAAAACAAAACAAAAACTGAGTTGGCAATTGGAAAGATTCTGCAAATTATTGCAGAGTGAGGTGTCTGATTTGTGGGAAGGGTGGAGAGTATTTTCCAGCTGCTGGTCAGAATGAAGTGAAACCATTCAGTGCTACTCTGACCAAGAAAAGTGAAAGCTAGGAATTGAACATTCTGATTTTGCACAATAAAAAATTAGGTCTGTTAGGCAGCTGGAACAATCTAAACCATAAGAAATTAGATTTTTTTTCTATATAAAACATATATAGGAATATACTGATAGGAATCTTATATATATAGGAAGACTGTATATAATTATCCACGTCACACTACTGACACTGCTTTCAAAGCCCATGGTAAAGAGAACTAAATATTTATTATACAGACATAAGTTTTTATAATCAGAAATAAGTGTTTAAAAAATGGTAACCTTTCAAGTTCATTTACTGGTTTTCTTTTATCAACAATCAACTTAATTTTTAAGGTCTCATTTACCTCTGTAGTTAAAAAAGACCCAATCACTATAAAAGTTTGGTTTCAAAAATTTCAGCAATTGCCATTTTCAGATCTTCTGGCAAATTACTTGTTTTTTCTATATAGTATAGCAAATCAACATTGCAAATAATATTTTTATGTATGGATAAATATCCATATATACACATTGGGTTAGAATATCTTGCAATTATATGTTCACCATTTAAAATATCTTCCCAAGTTCTGACAACAGCAAGAATGAAAATAAATATATCACATTTTATCTTGGATTATGAGATAGGTAAATCTGTAACTTTATGCTGTGAAATATTCAAGGATTTTGGGAAAATTGTGTCTGTTGCTAACTATGAAAATCACAAAGCTTTAAAAATACCTAATTATTAAATGTTATTTCAAATACCTCTTCTAAAAAACATGAACAAATCTCTGCTAAAAATATAAACTCATTGAAAGCACACCTGTTATATATTTCTATTCAGAAATATAAGTTTCATACTTTCCAGTTTCTAGATTGTATGAAAATCCAGATACAGCTTTCTAAGACCAGACTTTATAAAATGTCTATGCAATGATGATGCATTTTCCTATAAGTACCCTGTTTAAAAAAAAAAGGAGAAGACTCAAGACTGTAATTGTTACTGCAAGTCAGGACAGACCTCCTTCTTACTGACAAATCTAAAATATTGAGTGGCTTATACAGGTCTTCTAAATGTCCGTTTCTGGGAACTGAAAATAAACTGGCTTCATTCTCTCCAACGTGTTGCCTCCTTTTCCCATTCATTCTGCACTGAAGTTAAGCTTTCCTAAAGTAAACCGCAGAGTGCTTACCACATGTAGCAATTAAAAAAAAATCTTCTATAATTTTGACATCTGAAAAATATTAAAAACATTAATGTTTATGAAAATTCTAATTAATTTAATTCAGTCTTTTTATGCTATCAGTGGATGGAGGTAGTCCAGAACCCTATATCAACAATTCCAAAACTACCTTGATCCTCTTAGCACAGTGTGAAAAATCTGTTTTGCTATAGAAGTGTATCTGCCTTGTGTACATCACTCCCCAATTTAAGTGTACCTGCACAAGTGCCATAAGCCTAAAATATTTTATTACGAATGAGGCTGGCACCACATGGATTACGAAGTTGCCCTTTATTAAGCAGAGGAGAGTTCCGACCTTAGGTCTCCTGCATAAGGTTGCAAGGTTTATCCGCCGGGTTTTACATAAATATGGGTGACTTGCTGTGAATTTTTAAAGAAATGAGTAATCCGAAGTTTTCCCAAAAACCAGAATGAAGGCGCTTAGTCTCTGGAGACTTCCAGTCACACTGTATAGCACCTTCTGGTTTTTACCACCCCCTCAGCTACTTTATCAAAGCTACAGATACCAATGGAAAATTGAAGCTGAAATCGCTGTAGCAGAAACCACCTCAAATGTTTCTATAGTCATCTGTTATATTTTTATAGATTTAAAAATCCTCATTTCTGGAGTAGCATTTCAGAAACACGGACATTAAATTGTCACTGCAAAAAAACTTTCCAGAAAAACATTCTTCATTGTTGTCCCCCTTTCTTTCTTAATCCTGAAGCTTTTCCATGCAGTAATTAGTAATAAATAACCAGCTGTTGAAAGGCTGAAAGTCCCCTGTATATTTCTAATTTCACTGATTTTTTAAATGTCAGAAGTTCTTAAATGACATTTTCTGGCAGGTGGTTGGTGGAATCTGGTGAATAATGGAGTTTTTCCAAGCTATAGGTTAATGCATACAGATCAGCTATTACAGTGCACATTACACATATATATCTGGAAGGGAAAAAAGAAGTAGCTATAACACTAGGCAGTAATGTCTGCTCAATAAAAAGGATTATTTTGGAACAATTCCGAAAAGGATTGAATTAACATTGGATTCCTACATCATACACTTATGTTCAAAACTTCAGTTCTGGAAGCCTTAGAGATGCCTGCATTTATCAGAACTCCAGCTTTTTGAATTCATTTATTCAAGCCATGTAATGTTCTTCCTCTGTACACTACTGAGCCTGACCAACATCTATCTCGCATTTAAGCACAGCACAGATCCAGTGTCTGAAACTCTCAAGGGAGACAGTCTAGTATTTTGAGAAGTCAAAATGATACAACTCTACTTTAGTGGGTAGACAAAATGGATCAACTCAAGAGAGAAGTCAATGAAGTTTAGTTTTAAAGCATACCTGGGGAAGAACGGCAGTGCCTGTTCCCCTTTGTGTAACAAATGAAACACAAATTGCACTGGAAGGCTGTGCAGCTCTCACACTGCCTGTACTGCCTTAGCAAGCAGTCTGGGCAGGCACAAGGTTAAACTAAAAAGTTAACACAAGTTGGATGGCTATTATGTTCATCTCTAGTTGGTACAGCCTTCCTTAAATCTCCAGGTTATAATTTATCCTAAACTGATGGATGCCATTTATGTTTCTGGTTGTTTTTATCCTACACTGTAAAGCAAAATAATTGGTGTTTTTTCCAAAAATATTGCCCTTATATTCAATCACAGACTCAGAGAATGTTTGAGATTGGAAGGGAATCTCTGGAGATCACCTGGCCACTAAGCAGCAGACACTACCCATGGCAAGGAACAAGGAACACATTTCCTTTTTAGCTCAGTCTCTCACTATATCTGGTGTTTTGGATTTGTTTGATAGCAGCTGACTTTTCCAAGTACAGTTGCTGGAATTTTTGCGCCTAGCTCAGGAGTCCAGACTCCACATTAGGAAATACGTAAAGATAAAGAATATGATGAGGCTTAAGAAGTTTCTAGATTTGAAAATTGGTGGAGTTTTGCTATAATTAGGTTTTCTTCTTGTTGTACTCCTGTTTCCACGATTGGCCTTTCTGCTCCTCCATTCTTTCCCAAAACAGGAATTTCATCTGACAGTCAAAAAGCATAAGGTTTTCTGATGAGAATATAGTGAGTTTCCACCATTTTTATACTCTAGTATGTCACCGCAGGTTTTTGTGCATCTTTTCATAGATATACTTCTGTGTTAAAAGCATAAATGACTGCTTTGAACTTATGCTTTTAACACAGAAGTACATTTCTAAAATTTGCATTGACCTTTAAATAAGTGAGAAATCCTATGGAATTTAATGGGAATTAAACAGTGAATTTTCAGGTTTTTAATTTTAAATTTTGAATGATAAACTGTCACACTTTAGGGAACAGCTGGACTATATAGCTAGTTAACAGACTTTCCAGAAACATTTTTGTATTATTTTCTGACAGAATTGAGTTAATTAATAAAAATTAAATGCTAGCAAGGCCTACAATCATGCACGTAGAAACAGGGTAAGTTTAGAGATAGTTTTAACAAAAGAAAACCTTTAAAAAGTTAATGCAAAGTTAAAAGATGCATGGCCATGATTTTGAAAATAATTGATGATTTTTTTATGCTGTGATTATTAAAAGTATGATTTTCAGGGACTGGATGATCAGGACTTCCAGGAAGCCAGGCCTTTTGATGGTGCCTTGGTCTGGATGCCAAAAAAATGCCATCTATAATGCTTCATATTACAATATTGGTGAAAGAGATTATATAAACCACAAAGTACTTTCAAACATGAGTGCAGGACTATCTGACACACAGAGCTCAGTTGTTGCATGAAAAATTGTACACAGAAAAAAATGAACAAGAATTTTAAAACAGATGCATAAACCTCAGGAATAGAAAGCAGGGATTATTAAATCCTATGGAAAGAAATGATACCAAAAGTGGTTAAGGATTAACCATTTTCAAATGAGTTCAGGCCCCACCACAATGTTTAAACAATCTGATCATTTGCACAATTATTTTAAGTAGGCAGTGATGTGGTTGTGAGAACATCTGAAAATGAGGCAACTCCTTTTTACTGTAATTTTCTGGCTTTCAAATCACAATTCAATCTGGCTGAGTTAAACCTTTCTGAAGAATGTTTACTCTATCTCACAAAAATGTGGAAAAAAATATGCAGGAACCTCTAAAATCACCCAATCCAGCTTCCAGCTCTGGCACACACTGGAGTTCATTACACTTTTCATCAATTTATAAAGGTTGTATGTTAATGCAAAATATAATTTATCACTACTCTAATTAGAAAATTGTTCCAGAATCCAAGAGGTTGTAAAATGACAATTAAATATTGGTATGTTTAAATGGTGCCTCTATAGTAGAGTCTCTCAAAACAGCTGTGCCAAGTACCCTGGAGGGCCTGGCCCCAGTGAAATCAGGAAGCCATCAGTCCCCTGCACAATTTCTTGAGATGCAGAGAAGTTGCTTCAGCTTCTTACAAATACAAAGGCACAAAATCTCTGGAGTGATGTGTTGTCATGACTGCCACTCTCTACAACCTACCCCTGCCACCCAGTGATGCCACATACTCAGAGCTTCAGTATTCAAACAATACCTTCCTTTCAAGGCAAATTAAACATTGGTATACAATCCAAATTTAATCACATTTGCCTTTTCTTCTAAAATGTAGTGTGCTGAAATAAGACAATACTGACAGTCAAATAAAATATTCCTTAAACTCCGTAATCACAACGTCAAGTCATTCAATTACTGTTGGTCTTCTACATTCACCCTTTGGACTCTCGTATGTCTCATGTCCTAATAGTTACAAATGTTATAAAACATCACTGAAGTTAAGAAGTGAGACAATTTAATAGAGTTTGGTTGTTTTTTTTTTTTTTAAGCAACCTGAATTTCTTATCAATTAAGCTCAGGTACCTACAGCAGTGACAAAATACTAGTATTCTCTCCCCTTCATGGTAAATATTTGAGGTTTAGGATTTGTCATTCTAAGCTATCATGAATTTGCAAGACAACTGCCTCGTGAAAACCAAAAATGGAAATGTATATTGTGTAAACACAGTTTAGATCATTCTGCAGCCTTCTCCACTAGGAATGGTAGGAATGATTACAGGTTGATATGATAGGAAAATATGATTATGGTCCACTGTTGTCTCCAGAGACCTTGCTGTGCCTGGCTCTGCCACTAACACAAGCTCTCACTTAGGCTTTTCTGTTTTACTCTCTAACAATATTCAGGTTGCTTTCTGCAGACAGAAAGCCTTCTGTTAAATTCTCCCAATTCAATACAACCCTAAATTTCCCTATGGACACTCTTCTAGACATAAGGATTAAAGTAATAAAGAAAAAGTGATTGCATGAAGGTCACCAAAATACAAAGTCTGAATGTCCAGATTTTTCAAGTTCCATTTTGGTGCCTTAAAGATGATTTATAACCTATATCTATATGAGGCCTAACAAAGGTTAAGCATTTCCTCACTATCCATCTTCTTGAGCTAGTGAAAGCAAATTTTTTTTTTTTTTTTTTTTGAGAGCCATGATGCTATCATTTCAGTTACAGGTCTTTGAAATTCCAAGTGGTGAAGTCAGATGCCTAATTTCCAAGCTTGGGTTCCTTTTTCTGAAGAGCAGGAAATGACTTTCTTTCAGATGTCACTTTCACTTTCTGCAGTCATGTTTCACACAGCAAGGTGTGCCTTTTCAAATAAAGCTAATAAAATAAAAAAAAAAAAAGGAGGTGGGGCAGAGTAGGAACACCCCTCCCACACACATTAATCCCAAGCAGAATGGGATCTCCCAGCATAGGGAATTTCTATAGTTCTACAGTGACACTGACACTATTCCATTACCTCGTTTTGAGGAAATGAGCTATTGTTTCCTCTGTCAAACCAGCAGAAAGGGGCCAAAACACAATAAAGACTTTGTTTCTTATGATCAATAAATTTTCTATGAAATATTTTTCATTATTTAATTATTTTCCAAGTCTTTTTGTTTGTTTGAAAATGCTTTAAAGAGAAACACAGCAGAGCAAAAGTTTTACCACATCAGTGCTGAGAACCTTATAAAAGGGAAACCATAATACAGGAAGAAAATATTAAAGTAAAAAAGCTAAAAGCATTTCAGGTGCCAGCCCCAGCCACTAATGGAGTTCCAGTGCATGAAAGCAAATTATAATATCTTGAAACGCGAAGCCTAACGTTGAAAGCTAAGCCAGGTGGAAAAAACAAAGTGACAAATTTTCAAACACAGATATTTGTCAGTCATCTTTCAGACCAAGCAAAGTCTATCACTTTAACAACACACAAGTAGCATTTATATATATTAAGATAGTATAATTTTAAAGGGAAATACATTTTTTTAAAAAATCTGCTATTGAAAGATTTCTATGATCAAATAAGATTATTTACGCAGCTAGAAAAAATGTATTGTTTCCTCTCTTCATTTTTTGTGTTTTTCTTTTCTTCAAGAGAACATAGTTGAATCCCGACATTAACAGATGATTACAGACACTCACAGAGATGGAGGCTCACAATATGGTTATTTCATCAGTTTTCTGAGAAAGAACCTCTGCTAGCACACATGACATTAAGAAAAACCTTTTGAAAGCTGATATGTTTTAGCTGCAGCCCCACCACACTCCTTCCCTGAATACACTCTCTCCAAAGTGGTTGAACCAAATTTTATTGGAGGTACAATAAAATTCTAGAAAGAATAGTTATGATTTTGTCACAAGATACTACACAATAATCCTGACTATAAATGAATCCCTAACGTTTAGGTCCACATCTGCAGCATCAAGTTAGGTAGTCAGTGGGCTCACACTGAAAGGTGTGATTGCATTGAATCAAGTCCGAAAATGTTCAAACCTCCAGCACTGATGCCCACTTTTCCCTGTTACCACTGCCCCCTTTTCAATCCTGACATGGCACTATGCTAAGACAGCAGAATCCTCAATTTTACCCTTCCATATTGGCTGCATGTATCTTATGGTACATATTCAAGTCCTGTGTCCAGAATCTACTGCTGAAAATATGTTCATGAGTCATCTCCACGACAAGATAAGGTAAGGCCTGTTTTACCACATCCATTTAGCTACTTATTCTCAGGCAAGTGACAGAAGTTGCCCTTAAATCCAGCTGTTAGGTTTATTACAGTTTCTGATGATTTACAAATGGCGCATAGAGAATTGACATCCACTAGCATTATTACAGTAAAATTATTAAAGATTGGCAGTTATTCTGTAAAGCGGCAAACTGACAAAATATTACAGATGAAAGTCACAAACATGATCTTAATGTGATTTCCAGAAACTGGATGTTAGGTATCTAAGGACTTCTAAAATTACAAGCAAATCCATCCAGAAAAAGCTTCAAAAACCTGGTGCAATCCCCTTTTGTCTGCAAGTGAAGCAGTGCTTAACGTTTGGCCAAACTACCACAGAGAAACTTTATTCAGTAAGAGGAGGGAGCTCATACAGGAATGAAATAACAAGAACAGTACAGCTGGATGCTAGACCTGCTTTGAGTGTTAATGGGATTTAAAATCCCCAGGGAGAAAATCTAATGAAATTTTATCATTGTTACTATTATTCTTATTACTACTATTACCACTACTACTACCACTACTTCTACATTTTCTGATTTTGTAGGGATTAGCTCTCTGGGAAGTTAATTCTCTTCAGTATCTCCAGCCTACAGTCAAATAAAAACTTCTGCAGATTACTTCATAGTATTTGGTGCAACTTCTGGAATTAATATGTCTATATATACATACATATGACATGTACATACAAGTGTGTGCCTATGAGTTTGAATTTTACATCCAAAAGCAAATATAATAGACTTTATAGAACAATATAGAACTATAGTACTGTATAGAACTATAAAGTTAGCAGCTCACACAGAAAGAGTACAGTTAAACTTTTTTACTGTTCAGAATTACTTATACAAGTATAAACCACATGGAGTAAGTTATATGAAATTCTGCATTCATATTGTAAATACAGAAGACAATACTCTTCATATAGAAGAACAGTATGCTCTGTATTTTATCACCTGCATGTGAATATTTACAAGCTGTTAACAATAAAGTTGTTGCAAAATCATGTAAGATAAAAAGTAACATTTTGTTCTACAGACTTTAGGTTTTTTCCTGTTTAAATAAAACCTTCAAAATGTGCCACCCACATACAGCCTCTCTATTGCCTGGAAATCAACACACCTGAAAGGATGGAATACTGAAAGAAGATAGTTTCACTCTGCATCATCTACTGAGAGTAGGTGGTCAGAGATTAATAGAAGCAGGAGAAGAGTATTTAAAAGGGACTCAGCTGACAGAATGGTACCCCAGGAGCCCTACGGAAGTGCACAACCAGGAGCTGAGTATTATCCACAAGGTAGGCTTCTTTGATTTTATTACTGGTTTTTCTAGATGAGATTAATTTACTCATTTAATTTTTTCCATTTTACTTTACTACTGTAACACAAAATCAGTTTATGAAAAAAAGTCTGATTAAAATACGTTATATTTACAGGCAACTGTTCTAAATGTTATGAGTTACAGGTAGCAAAGTTACAGGTTAATATGAGTTACAGAAAACTGCTGGAAAATTGGAAAAACTCCTTATTTTTAATTCATTATTTAGTAGGCAATAGTTTATATTTAGTCAAACTTACTACAGCAAATAATGCCAGTTTTCTAGATATTGTATGTGTTTCTCCATATAGAAATATAAAAGAAAATATGTGTTTCAGAAAAACAGAAATGGATTAAAGAAAAAAAACAACATGCACACAACCCTTTACATATTTTATAAATAGTATTAAAAAAAAGGTTTTCTCACACAATTTTTTTCTCTTTATTCATTGGATAAATGTATTTAACTCTCAAATGTTCCACCATAAGATCTGAACTCGTTAGGCCTATCACAGCACACCTGTAAATACAGAGCAGTGAACAAGCAGGAGCTTAACAATCACCCACACTTGTGTGACTTAACAAAACTGTAAAACCTTCCAGATTTTATTAACCCTTCTGTCTTCTTCTCCTAGTTCCAGAACTAGACGATGTATTGCCCTGGGAGCTGCTTCTTCCTCTTAACTGCCTGCCTTATTGCTACATCCTTCGGTAGTCCCCAACGCAACAGCCACCAGTGCTTCCAAAGTGTGCCGTGGAGTGAGCTTCTACAGGAGATTGAGGAACTGGTAAGTCCAAGTGTAAAACACGGCTACAATCCATAGATGTCGTTTTCCATCTTTCTTCAGTTTAGGCATAAGGAATTCTCAAATGTGTAACTGCCAGATTACGATTTTTTTTCCCCCCACATAATTAAAATGTTATGAGTCAGATGTTCCTTCTCTACAAAACCGAAAATCTTAAATTTAGACTTTTTAGTCCACACTCATCCCGTTGAATATAAGACATTTGTGTGCCTTCCCAAGAAGATTACAGCATCATCTGGTAGTCCTTCTAATTAGCATCAGCTGAAAATGTACTTTCCCATGACATAATCCCACTGAAAGAAAAAGACATCCACAGTCACAAAGTTTTTGGGACAAATACTCTCTGGAGCTGTTTTTGAAATCAGCTATATGGAAAGTTTCCTTTCCCACTTTGGCTTCTTTTGTGGTCTGCCCTTTCTTTAACTCTGTACATATTGACATCCCTGGAAAATTTGAGAAAAGTTGAAACAAGGAGCTGTTCTTGCCATTTCAGATAGGCTTGGGAAGCAAAAGAATCTTCTTCAAACTCATGAGATACAATGTCAATGTCGTCACTTTTACACGTCATTGTTAAGAAACCAACTGAGAAGTGACTTCTATGCATTTTTTATATAATAAACCTGGTTTTGCACATGCTTATAGTTTCTACGCTTATGTTTTCTTGAAGAACAAAAGAGGCTTTTCTTTGGAGTGTGAGGAAGTGAGTAATGAAGACTTGTGTTTCCCTGAGCAGATGCTGAAAGCAGTAAGTAGAAAAATACATGTACTTGACATCTCATAGCAGCTCTACCTCACACAGCCTATGCATCTTGTCACGAGACTTTTACACTAGAATCATGCCACGTTATATTACAGGCTTAAATGATAACTCTGACTGTTGACTTTTCAGTCTAAATTATTTCCTGGAGAGGGTATTTATGGAAATCACTGTTTTCTTCCTTTTCCTATTATTTAAGCCATGATGCCACTTTTGCAAGAAAAAAAAGGTTAGATTTTTCTTGTTAGTCCTGCTGTTTAAAGGCGAAAAATTAGTTGGAATCAATCTGGTAGCCTGCAAACCACCAGAACAGCATGCTGACCTCAGTTTCAGTCAGAAGCAGAGCCCATAAAGGCAGTGCAGGGGTAATTTTATGTATTACTCGGCGCTTACATCACTTCATGCGCACAGCTCACTTTCAGTTCAGATCTGCAATGCCACAAAATAAGGTACTGGTTGAGAACGTGGTACTGCACCCCAGCAATTAATTCTGCCCGTTTCCAGCTCATCTCTTCAATGGATCTTCTAAAATGAACCCAGGGAACAAAACAGATGGATGGCAATATCGGCCTCGCCTGTACTTCACCTTCTCTGAGGCAGAGGGAGCTGCCCTTCATGAGACACGGGCTGTGCTTGGGAGGAAAGCCCTGCACAGTCTGATGTCTTGGGCCTGAATTCAAAAGATCTGCTTTTGCTTCTTGGCCTCTTATCGACTATTGCTTATACACTGTAAATATCTAAGCATATAAATGCAGCCCAAAAATACAAGATATATTTATGTTACAAAATAGCAGTACCCCTTATGAAAGCAACTTGAATTGAAGCAACTTATGAATTGCAACTAGAAGTTGAACATGCAATTCCTGACTTTCAAATAAATACCAACTTTGCAATGCATATTACTAGCTAGAATTTTTGCACTAAAAAATTTAGAAAAGCACAGGAAAGTGGTGAAAATTGTTTAACAACTTATGATAATCAGACTCAGGTAGTTGAAAAATTAACTGATGTTTAAGTGCAAACTTCAGAAACTGAATTTGTCTGTATTTTTTTTTGTCATCACAGGTTAAATATGATAATGCAGCCATTGTTCATATAGTGCATGAAATTGCTGAGTTTTTCAAGAGAGCAGACACTCCTTTTGAAAATAAGAACACTTTTCTAAGAGAAATGTATGAGGCTCATGCTCAGCTCAAGACTTGTGTAAGTATTTTTTATCTACATTGCATGATATTCAAGTCAGATATTCATGGTGAATAAAACTGATAATGTATGCTGAAAATGCCATAGAAAACTTAAAAGACTACATTTTCAAATAATGATACCTAAATCACATGTCTGAAAGTAATGACAGGCATCTTTCAGATCTTTCACTGACCTGTATGATACAGGCAATTTTAAATTCACCCAGTTTATTTATGGGCTTATTTAAAGATGTGATGCCTAAAAATCAGTACTTCACTCTCTTCTTAAAGACTGCACTAGTTCTAAACAGAAGTACTTACTATTTTAACTAAATATCAATTTCATTTGTTTTTCTTCAAGTACTTATGACTTCCGTCAAGACAAGCTAACATGAAGAATTATATGCAAGTTGTAGACAAAAAATCTCAGGTCTGCATTCAGCCTATTTGAGATGAATAAACTACTTAAACATATGCACAAATAGTTAACTCAGTTGGGGTCAGCTTAAGAACTATTTACAGAGGACAAAGCCTCAGATTTACTGTAGATAATTGCAACTAATGCCTGTGCCAAGCACCAGATTTGACAAAAAACCTGCAGGAGAGCAAACCTGGGCATACAAATGTACACCCTACCCTACCCATCTGTGCTGCAGGGGAGGAAACCCACTGCACAGCTCTACAGGGCAGAGAGCTTTCTTTGTTTTTACTGATCTAACATAATTACATCTGTACATCTGTAACACTGAATGTCAGTGACCACCAGTTACTCTGAAATCTGTTTCCTTCAGACAGCATACACTGACAAGACCAGTATTGTCACCAAACAAGAAGATCCATAGGCCCTTGCCTTGGCTTGAACACTGATATATTCATTTCCTGATCTCTCTGCAGACACAGCGTGTGCTGCATTGCCTTTAGCATTAACCCGTTCAGCAGGCTTGCCTATGGCAGCAAATTACAGTGCTCTCAGTCGATGACCATGTCCATCAGAGGGCACTGTTTGAACTTCTATATACTTGTCATTTTTCAAAATGTTTCTTTTCTTTTCCATTAAAATAACAGCTGAAGCCCAAACGCAACATTAGCCACGAGTCTATAGTGAAAGACTGCTTCAAAAAAATGGATGAATTTGTGGCCAAGGTAAGTAGGCTGCTTCTTTCCAGCTCAATTTAAGGAATTCTAAAGATAGAAACCAGCTTCTTATACAGAAGTCCCACTGCTGATCAAAGCTGTACATATCTGTGAAATAGTGCCCCACTTCCCCGCACTACAGACTTGCACTCACTGAAAATCTTTTGGTCCTCACCCATTTCGAGGCATGCATCATCATGGGCTTTTAAAAAACATTTAATTTTAATTCAGCACAAAGAAGCATGGCAGTCTGTACCTTTTTGGAAAAACTTTACATCACATGGGTCAGGATCAGCCACGAGTCTGTGGATGGAAAAGAAATAATCATCATATATACCAAAGAATATTTGTACATAAGTTAGGCTTCCTAAAATTAGTATTCATTTTTTCTTAAATTTCTTTTAAATAATGACATGCTTGTTCTCAACTCACATTTTGCTTGCCATAATATTGGATGTAATTTTTTACAAACCAGTTAACAGACACTTCTTAATAACCTTTTTTTCACAGGCAAATAACCACTGCATTTGGCAAGAGATCCATGCACAGTCCAGAGAGATACTCCAAAGAATTGAAAACTACTCTTTCAAGAGAAGAGCAATACATTAGCAAAGTCAGTTTCCATCACATACGTTGAGGACCTACTATCATGTCAAGATCTAAAAATTAAAGGAAGAAGCAAACAGATTGCACTTAAGACTATGAATAATTTAACTTATTGTTGTCAAGATATTTTTCTAAACTAGTATGAAAATTTAAGCCTTAATAAAAAGGATGGAAAACCCCCTATGTACATATGTTTGTATTTATTTGTTTTACAAAAACAAAGGCGACATTTTTCATAAAATAGGTATCATAGATAAGGCCCTCCAAAACTCGTTTTCAAGCTAAAAAGTGAGCATATCAGTTACACTATTTGATTTCACAGTACATTCATCGAGCTATGGAAATCCAAACCACTGACAGCCTAATGCTTTTCCAAAGCACATCTCATACCACACATTTGCACTCTTGCACTTTTACCACCGCAGTCACAAGGTTCCGTAACCATCCATGTGTGAAAAGATCAGCCTCTTTCCACAGCGTCGTGCTGCCAGGCTTCCGCAGCCATTCAGGAATTCTGAGACTGCAGTTTGACCACCCAGATGTAAATTTTATATATGCATAGATACTAAAAAACCCCAAAAACCTCAAACAAAAAAACAAACAAAAAATGTTTACATTCTATTGCAAAGACTCCTAAACAGCAAAACAACTTTAAATGCTCAGATGGTATCTAATAGGCACTGGCAGCACTGCATACTGGCACATTTTTCCAAACAGTTCACTGACTATTTGAAAGCCTGTAAAAGAAGATAACATCTATGAAACTGACAGTTTTGAAGGAGAGAAAGGAGGGATACAGTGAATGAACAGTGTTTCATAACATCTTTTAGCAGTGAGATATGCCTTATTCCCGTGGTTCCTGATTTCTAGGCACTTTTTTTCAAGCTGTCTCTTCAGAGAAACAAAGACGTTAAAACAAATCAGGAGACTGCAAAAGATTCTCATATTTACACTTACATTGCACACAGATGAAAAGAGTAAAAATATTTGTAATACCCTATGTGTGCCATTTTCTTACCATTCTCGGACATTGGTTTTGCTGTTTGGTTTTTTTTTGAAATCCGGTTTGAGTCTTTTCAGGCAGCCTAGCACCTCACTTCAGCATGACTTTCCCAAATTCACAAGATCCCTTCATTTCTCCTTTCAAAAAATGGCTTCAGAAAAAAACCCCAAAACCCAAGTTTTTATGTTTTACAAAGAAATGTAAGAGTAACCAGTTAACCAATATTAACCCTTTTAGATCATCACTCTGTCACCAAGTTTAACAACAAACACAGTTGTGTTCTTTCATGACATATTCATTATAGTGCCCTGTTCATGCATCATCTGAATTGGAAAGTGTTCACTCAGCTGAGACCTGATCAGTGTGCAGACACTGTGCCAGCTAAAAAAGTCTGAAGTCACACAGAAGTCAGTACAAGAATCAAAATTCTTCAATGAATAAATTCCACTAAGCCAAATAATACATTAAAATAATGAACAGAATTTCCACACCTTTGAACTGAGAGAGTGTTCTGCATTCCCCACCTTCTAAGGCAGATATTGATACATATTAGTGTTGTTTGGATATAGATTTGGCCTTTCCATCATAAATGGTACAGTGTCAGTGTAAGCATATTATATATACTGATAGCATTAAATACTTACAAAGAAAATTATAGAAATAATAATAAAAAAGTCTTACTGTCACTTTCCAATGTGTTCCCTTGATTATAGTTCAATTTGAAACATATATATATTTATTCCTTAATATGTAGACATTTGTAAACTGAGTTTGGGGAGGATTATTATGCTAATGCATATGTCTGCGTATTTATTTTAACAGCGGTCATAACCTATTTTAATCAGATTGGGAAGTACAAAAAGTATTTAAAATATTCAATGCAGAAAATATAAACAGACAAAAACAACTTTGGAAAAATAAAGGAGTGAAGAGATGCACTGAGCTTTCAAGTTTCAGCTAATGAATCATTTGATGAATGCATAATTTTTACAGTATCTATCCCAATCTCCTGCCATAGATTGAGCAGTATTAGGAAATTTTTAGGCATCTAGCAGTGACAATGTGCATTTCAAATACACACCAAGGACAGATGCTTCAGTTCCTGCTGGAAAAGCTGGCAATTTCTAACCCTCTTTGATCTTCAGTGAATGAACCAACCTGCGCTCTCTTCACAGGAAGAATACATTTTTCTGTGTATTCGCAGATTTGCAGGCAAGTTAAACCAATATATGAAACTAAGACATCTGTTATCTTCTGTCTGGGGACATCAATCACAAGTCATGGCCACAATCCACTCTGCATGCCAGACAGTGACAAAAAGTTTGGACTAGCAGGGGTAAGGCTTCCATTAGGGACCATTCTGAGGAAAACTCTCTACAGCACAGGGTAGTGCAAAAATATCTGAGCTAACTTTAAAACCCTTGGCCATAGCATGATCAAAACACAGTCTAGAGATCATAGTATCAGTACTTCACTTAGGCTGTTAAGAGCAGACTAACAGCAATCTTGGTTTTATACAACAAAAATTTAACACGACTCAAAAAATACAAATGCATAACTCACTATTCATGGGTGGTTTATTCAAATTTTTATTTTTCCTGAAGAACAGCATTAGAATTGCTAAAGGTTTTTATGCTTTGGGGAAAAAAAAAAAAGACAGAAGCTGTTTAGCATCTTCTAAAACACTGATTTTGTAGTGAGAGAAAAAAGGGAAGGCTGGAAGAAAGAGATTTTTAAAAGGAAGATAAATAAAAATATGAAAGAATTATCATGTTAAACAGCCTACACTTTTTCTTGGGAAGCTGTAGATACAGGATTAAATATATGTTATCTTATTTAGCACATGTTTACAAAGTATTTCAATATGAAAGTATTTCAAAATATAAATAAAGCAAGCAGACTGTATACTCTGAAACAACATCTTTGGAATACACTAGATTTAGTTTTTTTCTTCCATTTGAAGTCATTAGCATGCACAAATTTAAAAGTACTGTTTTCTGTCACAATTATTTATGTCTAGCAAATATGATTTCATCTGCCAAGAGGAATTTCTAATATCAAAATTTAAGCATAGTTTCTTTTACCAGTTGAGTATTGACACTCAAAATTTCATCTTAAAAATTTCGTCTTTGTAAACCTTATTCCTCAGTAGTAGCCTTGATAATTACAACAAGTGTGTATATCCTCAGATGTAGCAAGCACAATCTTTTAAGTAAAGAACATATTTTAAGGTACAATCCTGGAAATTGACCAGCAATACTGTATTGTATTAAATACCATTTTTACTGAGACCAGATTAATGAGGCTCTAATTCCAGCCTGTGAAAGAGATGAGAGAGTGGTTTGTTTCCAACACACACGTAGATCCAAGATGACTGATGCTTTTCACACCTCATTCTTATTTCCACAGGCTTTTCCCAATATCATGCAATGTAATTTGATTTTAAACTTTCCCCTAGTCTGTATCGGATAACCAACATCACATTAAGAGTCTAGTAGTACCCTCCTTATAGCCTGAACTAATTAATTTAACGAAGCACATAACACAGTTTGGTTTGTCGCTCAGACTCAGTGTGAATATTTTAGTGCACCCGATATGGTAAGAGCTTGTAGCTGTCCTTGACCCAGCTATTGCTCAGGAGAAATGAACCTGCTGGCATACAGGAATGGCAAGAATAGCAAGAACAAGTGAAAATGGACATATTTACGCTATTAGCATATGACAAACCAAATATACAGTTGTTATTTAAGGTTTGAAGATTTAATCCACTCCATTTGCACAGGGCTTTCTCAAGAGGGACAGGGAAGAGCAGCACGAGGCAAAGCCACGAATGGGAAAATTCTGCTTACTGGTGATTTTACTCAGCTATAGCAACTGAGCTGTTTAGGCGACAGTATCAGCTGTTTAACATGAACTCACAGCTGAAAACAAGAAATGAGTACCATAAACCAGCTTCTAGACCTTAATGAGAATACATGGCTTTCAGTTTAATCTGAGCTAACCACAACATCAGAAGAAAGCAGCCCCACATGGCCTTTTTATGTGAGCTTCACTCAGACATAGCAGAGGAAAAAACCTTTCTACAGCAAGGCCTGTCACAGGCTGGGGAAGATATCTGTAGCTAGTAAGAAAAAAATAGCTGCTCTGAATTATACTCCAGAGAACTTTCCTTCTTGCCTGATCATAACAGAGAGTTTCCATTTAGCTTAAGCTTGTATGAGTCAGAGTCCACACTGCATATCAAAATACTAATAGTTTATGGTGCTTTGATGAAGGGATAATTTTATACTGTTTTATTGGACTTTGTTAACAACACACTCTTCACGTGACAACCTTACTACTGTAATCATTTTAAGTCTAATTTGCTTTAGATTATTCTAAAATACTTAGAGAAAAAGATGTTAAGGATTTTATAACAACCATGTTGTTCTTTCCAATTTACTTTTACTGCTTCATGCACTGTGATACTACAATATTACTAATGTCCACTTCTTGAAACATGTCAAGTCCAGTACAAGTTAATAGCCCCATTGTCTGTAGCTACCTTGGAATACCAAAATGTTTTTTTCTAATGGAAAGTGTTCACAGACAACACTTTTTCTGACAAATGGAACAGCAGTTCTGCAATAAAGAAACTGTACTTCATAGCTAAAGCTCTTTCCTTTCCATGTTTTTATATTTTCACCCCACCTTTCTTCCTGCTTCACTTGCATTTTCCCTGAATATGCCACAACTGCACATCAGAAAAACCTAGGAAAGTCTAGCTGAGATACCAAACCTTTTTCCAAGTAAGGCTTTTCTTGCAGCATGGAGTCCTGAAAATAATTCTATCATCAATGATCTGAGTTCGTAAGACAGTCTCAGCAGAAATACAGTTTATCTGGAACCCCAGCTTCCCCTCTAGAAGTGCAGGTCTAGCACAGAATGTCTGGCCTTTGTCCAGCTCAGCAGATTCACAATTCTTTCTAGATTCAGCCTTGAAACTTCAATGAACACATGGCTCCCAATGTCTCTACTGCTAAACTTGCATAGATTAAGACTTCAGAAACCATCTAGATACAAAATCCTGTGCAACATTTTCTAGGATGACCCTCCTTGAGCAGATGTTGGACCAGATAACCTTCCAGCCTTACCCATTCTGTGGTCTGTGACTTTCTTCTCTTTTGTCACAGAACTTTTAATGTTGTTGGCTAGAGTGAACTATTGCTCCTGTTGACTAGAATGAACATTCTGCTCCTGCTATCTAACCACTGTCCATCTTTTTGTTTCGTGGATAACGTCTGCCTCTTAAGAAATATAGATAATACAGGTAAAATTGCTAGTGAATATTAAACATTACAGATAAAATAATGAAAATACTAATTGTCATTTCGTATTCTCTTACATCTGAATTCTTTATTTCTGGTCAAAGAGATTTTCTTATTGAGCTCTCACATCCCGAAAGAGAAAATTAGATGAAATCTTTAAGTACAGTATCTAGGCAAAATTATTTAAAGTTAATTTGAAAACTACTTCAAGATGTTATCTCATACAAATGAGGTTTAACTTGAAGGCCTGATCCACAGCAGAGCAGAAACTGTGCTGCAAACCTCATGATGTGAACTCACTACTAGGCTGGAAAGGTTGTAAAACTGAATTAGCTCCATGATAAAGGAACAGAGTACAAATGTCTTCCCACCTGCCCTCCTCGTGTGATTCTTGTGCTGGACCCGTGCTCAGCAGCCTCTCCCTCCAGCACCCACACTTACACCTTTCCTCCTAAGGATGGTTATTGCTCTTTGTCCATGTGTTTGCTGACTGACATTGCTCGAGGGTGCCATGGAGGGGATTGCTGCTCCACACTTGGCTGCGTGCTGTCAGACCTTCTCCACAAGTCATATTCACTTTCATTTTCAGGACTGGCTTAACTCTGTAGCAAAATCCCATCCCTTAATGACATCATCTACAGCAGCACGCACTGTGGCCTCTTGTCAGGGTGCATGGCTTTTGGGGACATTGTGGCTCTAACACCTGCAAAGAAGATGCCTGTAACTCCAGGAATTTTGGCCTCTTCATGCTTCTAACGATTCTTTTCCCTGGACAACGAGGTACCCCCTGGGTCTGAGTCTGCCAGCTATGAAGTGCTTCCTCTTTTCTCATTAATCACAATCCTGCATTGACTCATGCTGTTCACCCCGATAGCTGCACAGTAAGAATCTCCTCACAGTGGCCCAAGTTTCCAAAACTACACTGGTTCTTTCTTAAAGCAAAATTATTTTCAGACCAGCTGCAACTCGCTTGGCAGTGTAACCACGTGTGTAAGCCCCATCTGATATTTTTAGCCTGTAATTGACATTCTTCCCTTCCACGGAAGAAGATATACTATACTCCAAAGTACATCCTACACTGGGACACAGGGGAGGAGATAAGTCACATGGACCTTCTGATTCCCTGGATGAAAAAAGTTGAAGAGAACTACACCATGTGAAAGCAATGGGAGACCTGTGCCAACCTTCCTACAACACCCAGAGTCTAAAGACAAGATGCTGAGTGAGGCATTTGGCCCTCAGCAGCAAATGGAGACACTCAATGCCAAAGAAACACTGTCTTCCTGGAAGGGAAATGATCAGCCTAAGATAACTGACTGTAAATATTAAACATTAAATATGCTCCTACTATGCCTGATCCAAACAATCACCGTTCAATTTACTCACAATATGCAGTTTATTTTCACATAATGATCCTAACAGTATTACTCAAATGAATTTTAAAAAGACTTTGGTCACTTGCAAAAACAATCAAATAAATCAATTTTTCTTCATCAGAATTCTAAGGGGATTCAAGGAACTATTATGCGAGTAAAGAAAAAAAAATAAAAAGGCAAGAAACCAGGTATTTAATGTTTGTAGCACTGGCTCAAACTCTTAAATTCTTCAATTCTACACTCCAGAGAAGTTTACATTATTATTAATTCTGTAAATAAAAGCAAAATCAATCTGTTTTGGGCTTTTTACTCAGCTCTGTTCCATAGTTTAAATATGTTACTTAAATTCTCAGCTATGACTGTCAAAGTATTTCTAAACTGTAGATTCTGGCACAAGCAGTATGTTTGGGTAGTTTTTTTTGTTTTTGTTTTTTTTTTTCCTTGACTTTTTTTTCAGGGGGGAGGTGGGGGTTGTGCTACAGAATGTGAGATTAGACTTTTTCTGGTGTTGCTATGTGCAAAGGAGGCACCCAAATGCATTTTCCAAAGAATTCAATATTAAATACATCTTTGCTAACTAATTAAACTTCACAGACAAGGAGAAATGAGATGGTATTAATTCCCCTCACAGGAAGAAAACAGATCATACTGCATAAGGCATCCAGACTGGCTTACTGCAAATGAAAATGGCTCTGCCAGTTATTAAAGGCTATTTTTTTAATTCTGTAAGTGAAACATTACGTATTTTTCATCATCCATTATGATACTGAATCAAAGTCATAGAAATATTTAGAAGAAAGAGTATGAAAATTGTACCAGTTAACTACTACACGAAAACTAACGAGAGTGAAAAAAACTTGTGACATTCTTATCTTCAATTTAAGAAGAAATGAGGAAAGAGGTGGGAAGGAAGATGAAAAGTAGTGAAAGCGAGGAGAAAAGGAAAATAGATTATAAGAAAATACATAAAAGAAAGGAAAGGAAGGCTGGAGTGGGAGAAGAGTAAGAGAACAGCAGATGCTAGGAAATGAGGTATTGACTGACGAGGGAGAAATGTAAGTAAAAATAAATATGCCCTCTTGAAGAAACAATCTTTGCTGTTACACATTATTCATGACACTGTAACAGAATAAAACACCAAAAAAATCAAAGGTAAAGACTGCTCTAAAAATGCTAATTATTTGGATGGAATACCTTACTTGATTGCGTTCTCTAGGTACTTGTAATCTCTCTCAGAACTTACTGGCTGCTAACATACATGTAATGATGATCCCACTATCAGCTCTGGTACCAAAATTGCTTTTCTAGTCTCCTCAGTCCTGCAAACACAACTCTGTGGCACTGTAGTCCCCAGACAGTTTGTGGAAGAGACAAAGACATCCTGCACACTCTGGAACACATTCCATTCAGGGCAGTTATGCTCTCCCTCCACTTCACTGCCCCCCAGATCAATGTCTCCATTAGGCTTAGGCAATTAATTTTTAATCCTCTTTCAATCTGAAGACACCACACTGAACAACAAGAGCCTTTGAAGGACTAGGGTCACAGCAGGTGCAATAAAATATGCAGTCATGTATCAGTCTGTCCATCTGAGCAGTCTATCATTAATGGCTGCCTGAGGTCTCCACAAGCACCTAAGTTATTTTAAGCATTGCTGGAGCTTCCATTTTCAGGCAAGGCACAAAACTGCAAAGAAAACATGCACAATCTCTACTGCAAAAGGTGAAATCTATCCTCACAGGTAAAATAATCCAGTGAGAAATATATATCAAATTCATTGCTCAACAGTACAAATAAAAGCAATATACATTCTTGAACTTTGGCAAAACCATATGGTAAGTAGGAAGTTGAGTATTTACACTGCAATGGACAACAAGTTTACCTATTTAACTCTCATGTATTACAAAACATAAAGATTGCAAATTATAAACCACAGTCAGTTTAATTTTAAATAAAATTATCCAGTATTATGAGAACTGTTTGAATATTTGGTGGAACTGCTGCACAAATAAATACTTGGGAGGACTGCGTTCTTAATTCATCATATCAGTAACCATGTAACTACATTTATATTACTTTAACTATACTGCCATGTTAACTCTGTAAAATTCTATTCTTTGTGGAAGGCAACAACCATTGTGATGTTTGTAAAACATCAGAGCTTACATTTAGGAATGAAGTGACACTAACCAATTGAATTAATGAGATCACATCATTACTAATGGTAGCGTTTTTTGAAATATAGTTATGAGTACGTAATTTTAAGTAGAAAAACATTCCTATGTTTTTTTGGTTGTTTTTCTTTTACCCATAAAAATGATCCCCAAGGTCACAAAAAAGGGGAAGAGACTGTCTCCTTAAGCAGCCCTAAGTTGCACAAATCATACATATTCTTTATCTCTCCTAGTTCTTTCAGAATTTTCCCCTTGGAGTTATTTCAATCAATTCTGCTAAGGGAAGTAGCAGAGAAAGCTTCAGGACAAATTATCCATTTGGCCCCAATCCACATAAGCACTTAGTTGATGTGTCCTGTATTTGTGCCTTTTCGGAAACAAGTGGCTAAACATCATTCTAACCAAACTCTGTCAAGGAATATGGCATAACAAATCTTCAGAGAACTTCTTAATATCCTCCACCTTTCAACAGAAGTGACCTTCTTGTAAAACTCCACAGTGCACAACTTTCATACACATACATATATATATACAGACCAACAATTACAGCACTAGAAAGCGATGCTCAGTGACATAAGTCTTGCCCAAGTACATCAAAGCTTTCCTCTGCAATCTGCCCCATCAATCAGGAGGACGTTTTCTGGATAAGAACATTCCCAACACTCCCGCTGAAGCTGTTCCAAGATTCACTAATTCAGAAGTACTGTACCAAAGGATAATACCACCTATAATCAGTTAGGGCATTAATCTAAAAAACAGCTCTGCATTTTAGACAATGTTCTAAGGTTATTGTTCAAATTTTTACACTCAGCATCAAAGTAAACAAACATAATTTAAGAATTATCCCACAAATAGTAAGAATTCTCCCAATATCTCAAATTCTTTTGTGCTACTAAGAAGAAAGCTGCAGAACCACCACATTCTGAGAATACACGAGTAGTCTATATCCTTTTAATGCAGACTAGGAACATGTATACGTGGCCCTACCCATTTCCCAATGAGACATACACCTTTTGTGGCTTATAGTAGAGCAAGTTTGCAATTTATCCTGTGGCGCCAAATGATAGCTCACTGTGGAAGTTTTCTAGGCAAGAAAGGATTATGTATTCTTCCCCCTCAAACCTGGAGAAATAGCTTAGTCAATTGCATGATTCATTAATTGTCTAATTAGCACAATGTTTCCTTTTATTGAAGCGTTACGCAGGCTTTTTTCCTGTTTCTGAGGATTTTTTAAACCTCTGAGCAATTATGATACATGTATGAGTAGCATGGCTCAGTTTTTCCAAAAAGAATATATCTTACACAACGTATCTTTCACAGTAACATAGATCCTCTTTGGTCTGCAATAATTTTGGGTGGTATTTAGCTCAGTTGTGGATTTTCCTACCCAATAAAACATGAAGAACGCACTTTTCCATTAAGAGGTGGACTCTAGGTCACATTAAACCACAGAAAGACGCATTTTTAACAGTTTAGAACTTGGTTGGGCTTTTTTCCAGTAATCAAAGTTTGAAACTTAGATAGCCTAGAAATACATAGCATATCATTTGATGGTAGCAATAAGCGATAAATTTAGGAGCTGGCAGCAGGGGGAAGGAAAAGCAGTGACACATAACGAACCTGTTGAGCACAAATTAAAAGTTTTAGTGGGTATCATTTAAGAAGTCATACGTGAATTTACCAGAGACGAAATAACTCTCAAGCTTGAAGACCACACTAACATACTTTCCATATAACTACTTATAGAACACTTCCCATAAAAGCCTGGAGGCTTCGAAACTACTATAAACTGAACAATAGTTTTTGGTTTTAAAGCTATGTAACAACATTCCCATTCAAAATGTTTTGGCTAGGAATTAATTTGCTACTGATTTATCATGTTTTACATTTAGATTCCAAGATAAAAACACTTTGGAGGAAATAACTTCTACAAAAATACTCAATCTTTTTATTATTTATTTACTTTTTAATTAAGAACAATTATAATTAAGTAAACATAACAATTAAATCTGTGCTTTTCATTTACAGAAGGCCAGATTCAAGTACCATTAAAAGGCCTTGTAGTTTTATTTCAGTATGAATTTACTGAATGCCTTAAATGTGTACCTAATCTTTCAACTGAAGAATCAGTTACAGCAAATTCAAAACAACAGCCATCTGACATTCAAGAAAAGGCTGCAGCTCATGTTCAATACATGATTTTCCTTCATGATGAATATGGTGCTATTTTACCATTCCTCACTGAAAACAATTAAAAATCCTCTATAGTTGACGTATAAGACCAGGAAATACTGTAGTACGAGTAGGGGAGTATTAGGAAAGAAAGCAGTCAGTTCTCTTGAAGAAATCACTGTCAGCATCTGCTCAGAAATGATACCTCAATGACTTATTAGTTCCTTCTTTTCATGCTTATCTATGCATTCCATGACTAGCCCGCACAATTTTAAAATGCCAGAATTTCTGTAAATCCTTCCATCTCATTTTCTGTTCTCTGCCTGGTTTTTAATAATACTAAAAAAGCTGAATATGCAGAACTTATTTGTCTTTATGATTCATAAGTCTCTTGAAAAAACGACAGCTGAGCAGAATAGACAGCTCCTCCAAGCGCCTCAGACAAACTTGGAAGTGTGGGCTCATGTATCATAGATGCCAGAGAATCCACACCCAAGAAAGGTCTAGCTGTAGAAAACTGTTTCAGCTGGCTGGAAATGCATTCATTCAGTTCTGGTATTCATGCTGTAATCTTGTTCTCTTTGGCCATAACTTGTTCTTCCCAGTTCAGCCTGATTTCAATGGAAAATTCTGTGCCAAATGTAGTACTAGATGCATCTGTGGCATTACATCAGGATATGAGCTGTTGTGTAGTTTAAAGGCAGCACCTGTAATGATGCTGGTGCAGTAAGTGGAGGTGGGTAGCAATCTAAAGTATGTTAAAGGGTCAATCAGGATTTCTCAGGTAGTGATAAGATTCAAAGATGGGCAGATAGGCTTGACCTATATGGCACAGGAAACAAACACGCAATGAGAAAACGATGCACCAGAGCAGCTGCAGTGGTCAGTATCAAAGAACAGTCAAACCCACCTGTCCTCTCCCTAATCCATGTAAACTGTTTCCATTTAGTATTACAGTAACAGGACAATTCAAGCACCTAATGTAGTGTGCAAATGACCTGCTGAGGCTTTATTCAGGTATGCAGTTTCTGTTTATCAGTTTATCAGCATATCTCAAAAGAGCCTATTGTTTTAGTGTCAGTATGATTTATACATGTGTACCTAGCTGCATTAACTATATCCCACAAGGCTAACACTGTTTTCCCAAACAACCTTCAACACTTAAGCCAGGCAGTCACTGACTCCTTTTAAGATTATAAGCAATTGTATTGCTGGAAGATATTTAAGCATATCAAGACAGCCTCAGGAACAAACAGTTCAACACCCTTTCCTCTCCTCCCATCTCTAAAAACTTGACACAGACAAAATTCTTCCCCAACAGCTCTGCAGAAGAACAAGGAGTAGCTGTAATAAATGATGAAAACAGTGAAATCATTGGCAGATTACTAGTTACACAAGGCTGAAAAAATTAATCACTTATAAGTTTATGGTGTACCATAGAGCAATTGAAGAAAAAAATACTTTCAGAAAATAGGAGCTCTTTAGCATCGATGTTGTATTGGGAAGCAGGAGGGACAAGTCTACTTCCAGACAAAGTATGAATGCTTTAGCTACAGTGAATAGCCATTTTTTAAAAATGGCTACACTAAACCAAACACAAGCAACAAGTTGTTGTATTCTGCAAAGTGCTCCTGAGATGACAATGGTCACTGGTCCATGATCCTAAAATAGTCGTAATAGCTTCTATTAGCAAAAGATCTCCCTGATTTTACAGGTTTTGGATCAAGCCCCGAATCACTCGAAGACCTTAATTTAGCTTTCGCAGAGCTATTCTTCAAGAAACTAATGTGATTTCAACTCAAACCAGACCCTTTGAACACAGTGTGACTTTACGGGTGTCTACATACTTCTATAACAGAAGTTCACCTTCATTATAATCTGTGACTCAGACTTCTCTTCAGATTCAGGAAAATACAGTAAATTCCCTGCAGAGTCATTAATGTTCATGGTATGCAATCTGTTTGTCAATGAGTCTTTTCTATGGTCAAATCACGCTCATTTTAGTCTTAGTGTAGATTTGCAAATGTGAGCTGCCCACATGCTAGGTATAAATATCCATTTTCAGGTATGGCTTCAAACATTTATCTATGAGTAATTTTGACTGAACTACTAAAATGACTGTACTTCCACACGTGTCTGTGTGAAAGCTGACAGGATGAGCATGTCTATTTTTACGATGTCAGTTGATGTGATGTGATTAAGATGTTAAATAAAACTAGTAATTAATACAGCAATTAAAACAGAAAACTCGAGTCAGCATTTTGATGCTGCTCCTGACTCTGTCCCTCACTTGCTTTATTATTTTGTGCAAGTAAGTTGGCCCGATTCTGCAAATACTTTTACTTACGCAAAGTACCACAAACAACTGTATACACGGTAATACAGCTTTATTGGCTTAAATTACCAAAACCTGGCGCTTTAACTGTTTCTGCGACTACACACGCTGCTATGATCAACACAATTATTCTGCCAGCGTGGTGTTACAACACAGGAAGTTTAAGAGCGCACTTAAGTAGTAGTACTTAGTACTAACCACTCTCCAAACAAAAGCATCAGTGCATAACAGAACAAAAACGAAAGACTGCGATTCCTACCTACACAATTCCTCCCAACTGCTTTGCCTCTGTTGCTCTCTGACTCAAACTGTCTCTCAGCCGCTAACACTCACAAAGAAGCAACCACCTTTTCCTACCGGCGCCTGAACGCCCACTGCGGTGCTGAGAAGCCTCAGCGGGAAGACACACCTGAGGAAGGATAAGAGGCAAGAAGAGAAAGAACAGAGCTCGGGGCCTCTGAGTGTCCCTGCCCGCCCCCGTGACACGGACCTGCCAGACGGCGGCAGGACTGTCCGTCTGCTCTGCATTGCCAGCGGGAGCCGCGCTCTCCGCTCCCAGCCAGAGCCTTCCGAGCAGCAGCCGGGTGGGCCAGCGAAGCCGAGCCGCCCTGGAGGCATCGGGCTGCGAGGAACCGACACGCTGGAGGCGGACTCCCCCCTCGAGCCTCCGGCGGAGCCGGACCAGGCGCAGGAAAGCCGCCGGAGAGCCCCTGCTGAAGGGGCTGCCCAGGGGAGCGGAAGGCGCGACGGAGACACGCGGCGTTCCTCAGCCGCTACTGCGGGGAGGATGAGCCAGCTCTAGCCGACACAACTCCCTCCCCCGCGCTGCCGGCGTGCCAAGGCGCCAGCCATGTTCCTGCATCGCCCCCACCTCAGGCGCCAGAAGGGGAGAGGGGGAAGGGGAAGGAAGGCAGGGACGCGGCGCCGGGACTCCCGCCCCACTGGGGCCGCGCCACCGCCCCCTCCCACC